>PDGT01000048.1:2507777-2646033 GCA_003671415.1 Megathymus violae | reverse complement strand
CCCCTCCACTCACGAGTTGCCGAATATAGCTACATCGCAGTTTGTATCACAGGGATGAACCTGACAGGGTTGGGCGGTTTTATATTAGAATTAAACACGTTTTTCTTAAATGTATTTTATTTAATGTTATTTCATTTGAAATATTATGTAAAATAAAACTATTTATCTATATGAACGCATACCCTGAGTGTAAGCTTTTTGCGAATAAATGGACGAATATATTGTTAGTATGTATTTAAATAATATATCTATTTAAATAAAATATATTGGTTCGATTGCCGTTTAGATAAATGAAAATAAATAAATCTAAAACACCAAGGGCATCACCGATGCGTTGCCGGCCAACATGGAAGCGGGAGTTTGGATTCACGGATGGATGGAACCTAGTTGCTTACAGGTTGAGTACCGCTGTACAGCAGCTCTATATTCAGGAGGTACCGATTTAGGAAAATAACGGACAAATAAGTTTTTACAAGTATCGAAGTATCGTACCTGTATCATTATATAATATATTAATACATAATATAAAATTCTTATTTACTGAGGATTATTATTGTCAATTTATTAATTTTCTAATTAATCATTACGTTTGAGCAACGATTTAATAATAAACAAAATGTCAGAGTTCTGTTTCCGCTATATGTCAAAGTGAGTCGAGAAACTGTTTCTACCTTCTTTTATACGTTTCAGCTTAGGTTAAGTCTAATTTCTCACATATTTTTCTTGAATTCTTAACAATATATAATATTAATACAGTACACAATAATATAGATATTCATTTTAACATAGGTACAATTGTTATTTTATTAGGAGTGAAAAAATTAACAAATGGAGACTGGAATAGCTTGCCAGCGTCGGTGTTGCTGGCTGTTTGTATCTAGAGAGTCTCAAAGAGCACACATACAGAAAAATAACAATAATTAAAAAAAAACAATTACGGATCAAATACATATAAAAGTCGAGAGCAACCATAGTTGCACCTTCTAAATATATTTTGAATAGCTAGCTTATACGCATTTACAACTAAAAGAACACTTAAGTATGTGGTATATATTTATGTTGGATATTCGTTACGTTAATACACAGTAATTTACTATGACACTATTCTCTCATTACAATGTTATATAACACAAACACAAATGTGAATACAGTCATCAATACTTCTACGTAACATCGATCTAATTACGTTATATATACTTCTCACGGTCACTGATGTAATGCTCACTCACTCACTCACGTTTTGGGGCAGAGCTTCACCTTTTAAGAGCTACAGTAGACTGTGTCATTTAAACATGGTAGCGAATTATTGTAGAAGACTGACAGGTATTTCAGGCAGGGAGCCGTAGCTAACTACCCTACTTTTTAATTGATTACCCTCTTTTAATGAGGGCGACAACACAACACATTTCTGTTTTGGTTGGGCGCATCAGGGAATTTCTAATAAAAAAATCTATTACTTTGAAAATAACAGCTAGAAGTATGTAATTTCATTAAAATTACTTAATTAATGATTTATTAATATGTCATAGAATCTTAGCGCACATGTCTTTTGGAGCTAAATAAATATCACTGAACATAAAATAAAGCCCTTCTGTCTGTTTAAACGTGGTAACTTCAAAGAACTCTACTCAGATTTTCATATAAACTTTACCGATACATAGTTATTCATGTCTATGGTACCTGATAATAAATATATAAAACGCCAAATTTTTTATGTACGTATAAAGCATTCAAAAATGCTTTATAAGTATCGTAATATATTAATACGATCTAGTTTTATTGAATATTAAGAAGATTAATAGTATCTAATTATATTTAATGCTCACTTAAACAGCTACGATACGCTAAAATGAAGAGAGCGTCCATTAACACAACATTTCTAATACCTAAAGATAACTACTACATACATTTTTAATCTGTCTGCCTGTCTGTATGTCCCGTTATAATTCAAGAAAGGCTTGACCGATCTTAATGCAATTTAATAGTAGTGATTGCGCAGATGGTAGACTATATAAATTATCAGTAAACCCAATGTTGTCTAATCAAGGCAGAAATCATAATATTTTGAATAATCTTGTATAAACAATAAACTTTTCCCCTGACCGAAGTTGAGGGGACCGCTAGTCTAAAGATATAAACACATTTTTATTTTGTTTATATAAACTAACTCGTATTTTAAAGGCACGTGTGATATGAAACAGTTTGCTCCCTATCTACGTCCATGCTTCGGGTAAGAATTAGCAGAAGGGAATCGACGGGGGATAATTAAGAAGAAGCCAGTTGTGTGCCTAATCTGCGCAAAATTCAACCCCTACAGACTGATGCTTTAAAACCTGGTTTGGAATTAATATAGCTAATAATGTTAAAAATAAAAATATATAATTATAAACATTAGTGTAGGTTATTCACAAATAATGTAAATAGAAATATAATATAATTATATTTTATAACGTTAGTAGGTGTCAAAATTTAACGAAATTTTATCTGATTTAATTTCAATTCAAAATCATGTAAGTATTTTGTAAAGTAAGTGTTGTAGTTGAGAGATATATGTATATTTATACAGTATTCTACCATATTACATTAAAATAAGTACTCACACATTAAACATATTCAATAAATATTATTACTATGTACAAAAATGCAATTATGAGAGCGATAGAGGACTTAAACGTACAACAAAAAACGTTAAAAGGCTCATACATACCTGATAAAGAAAATACCCAAGGTAATAAAATAACAAGATTTTATAACAAGTCCAATATTGTTATTTTTGAGAATAAAAATGATAAACCTTAGATACAATGACCTCTTGAAAGCCACATGGCCAATATTGCTTACATTGCGAACACAATCTTGAACTACTCGATTATAAAGAAATGTCGATTCAGACCCATCGAGTCCGTTGCGACACTCAAGCAATCATCCTTATTTTATTAAGAGGATATTTAAAAATTATTTCAACCATGAAAAATATACGCTAGTGAAAGCTGATAAGATTTATTTTGGAAGGTTGAGGTCTATTAAGAGTTTTTTTTCTGTTCGAATCGAAACACAATAACTCAAGCGCCTCGCTCCATTCACCTATTGGTAATTCAATACACGCTGGCACCTCTATTCACGGAGGTTGACACTTTTATACATCCACGATTAACAATCACAAACGAAATTAGAACCCAATAATATTATTAAGGATTTGCGTGAACTTTTTACACAATAGAATCTCGTCTCCCTGTGACTTAATATTTTGAATACGTAAGCGTTAGTTTGCTCGGATTACCACCTACGTATTTGTGTAAACACAATAAATATTTTTTAGGGTGTCACTTTATCTGCGGTGAGTGCAGATTGGAGATATGCTCCCGAGTTTAAGATATACATGATAAGATAGGTTGTGAGTTAGCATTATTTTTTTAATTTTCTTCATGTGATGAAAAAACAGAACGCTTGTGGTGTGTCTCATGTCTGTCTATCGGTCAAACTGACTGTTCTCTGTCCGGTTCGATGGAAAAAGTTGAAATAACATATAAAGTTATAATACAGTTATTAAAGAAAAGGGCTCCACAAAATTCGTTTTGCAATGAATTTCTATAGGAAACGAAAAATATTCCTAAACACATTTACAAAATGTAACGAGCCCGATAAGGACTTGATGAGTATTTCTTATTTCGCTGAAATGTATTTCAGGAAGGCCTTGTAAAGTTGTTTTATCTGTTATTAACCAGTATTATATTTAGTATTAGTTTAAACTCAGCCTTCCCTGGGATGTTATTAGTTTCATTCATACACTTTACACGTCTTCAATTTCCGAAGATATTCACGTAAAAACGTCTTAAGGTATCTATCTGCATACAAGACTGTTCTCCATTGTCTCCAAACTTAGTTCACTTTGGTAATACTAGCTCTTACTTCTTCCAAACTGCAAGGAGAACCAAATCGAGCAGCTGCGAGTTGTAGTAATGATTTCCTCTATAGTTAAAAAAGAAGCAACCTTACTCTGTCTTCAGCGGCAGGAGTAACGAGTCCTCCGAAGTACAGTAACTTTCGCCCCAACCGCAATCACTTACAAATAAATAAATGATTTGCTAACCACAACTTAAACACTGCTAACCGAGGGCAACAGCAGCAGCGACAGTTGTAATTGAATTATCTGACACGCAGTCGGGCGCACTCGACGACAATGCGCGTACCGGAGCGCGTGGATTAACGGCCCTAAGTGGATTATGCCATGTGCTTCCGCCCCATTGTGACGGTGCTTGAAATTGTGGCCACTGTGGCCGTATTATAATATTGTGGTTAACACAAGTATTACAGGCGTATTATAAAATAGTTTAGGGTAATGCTATTTAAAAAATAAAGAATTGATGTACAATTAATTTTCGTATTCAACTTTAAAACTCTAGATGTCATAATCAGGCCCCTGATAATACTTTTTCTCATATATCCTTCATGTACAGTAAACGACCGGTTACAATTTTATTATATGTATAGATGAATTGCCATAATAAACCAATTTTGAAACTCGACAGGCCACCTATTGCAAAAAATATTCTTTTTAATTTTCGTAACTATGGAAATTTTATTGTTACGCATCAAATATACAATCATCAAACCGGTTATATAGCCAGTAAGTTCACACTTAGGATTAATTATAGATATCTAAATATATTTTTGCGATGCACCACCCCTCCTTGAACAAAGTGAACTTCCCTTACTCCAGCTCTCTGTACCTACTTGTTTTATTCCGTCGACACTCGTACATATTGGTAATTTTACCATATATAGTCCATATATTGCCTATTAATATAACAAAAATATGCCGATTTGTAAATCAACATTATAAATTGCTATTAAAAGTGTACACAAGTCTATTCCAAGTTATAATTTACTATTAAGTACTATGACATTACACCCTAAAGCCCAGACGTCCCCACAAAGCTCTAGAGCAGGGAAATCTCGAGTGGCCCTAGATTGCTCACGAATGAAAATATTCGGCACTAACAATGCGCGAAAGCCATTGTCGACTATTCTGTTTTGTCAATACATAAATAGTCCATAAATATTTAAACAGCTTAAAGTGTAACCCTTGGGAAACTTTTGTGTGAAAGTTTTTGTTCGTGCGCAAAAACGCCCGGAAATTACGCATTGTGTGCGTGCTCGGTGGCTACTGGTGTCCGTCCAAAATTCGAGCATTTTTACATTATTTTAAAAAATTATTTCGTGTATGATTACTGTTAAATATTATGACCTGGTATTAAGAAGTAAACCATAGAATTAATAGAATTGCTTCCCTTTAATCGGTTAAAACTTCGGGCTTTAACCGAAACTCAAATTTCTTTTATTGTAATATTAGCATGGAAAGAGACGTTTTGTTGTTCACAATCTCTGATTAGATATTTAAACTTTCTTTCAGTTAATTCTACGATTACAATAATGAATACCATAATTTAAACATATTTTTTACTTTGTTGCACTATATTATTATTTAGACAGAATACAAGTTTCCTCTAAAATATATTTTCTTTGTAATAAATTTAAGGCAACGAAACCACACAGCTGTGTTCGAGCAACGGAAGGCACAACTAAACGACACCAATCTCCGGATCGGTAAAGAACATGGACGGAAAACTCGTCTCGAATTGTAGGTACTTAATTCAATTATGAAATCGTTGTCCGAACGGTTTCTGCGCGGGCATTAACGCCGCAACAATACATATATTATGCCAACAATAACTGTATTGAATGTTCGGCCGATGACGGCCCGTCACCACGACGAGCGACGGTCAGTATTTTTTCAACACTTCAAACTAACTGTTCTTGAAGGGTGAATTGACAAATATTAACAATTGTTTGTGCGTGAAGTGTTTACCGTGTCCTGTTCTAGATACTATCTTAATCTGGGATTAGTGGAGCGTTAACAACTTTTGTAAGGTTGTCGAAATGCATGCATTCGAGTTAAATGATGGGTTGCCCACCGACGTGCCACAATAGCGGTCGACTCCCACGCACTACTTAGCTAAATACTTTTCGATCGGCTGTATCCGGTTCAATTTTGTGATCACATTAGTTGTCTTCACTGTCATAGAATAAGTCGTTTATAAAATATATCAATATATAATTTTATCCATGTGCATAATCTTCTTTTTCATAATTAAAAAACAAATTGGCTGATTTATATATCCCGTATTTCATTTACAAATTCCGGCCCTTACCGATTTGTAACATATGATTTTAAACTAATGTTTCGCCGTGACCACGATCAATTGGATCGAAATATTGGCAATAAATAAAACGTATCGTGAGTACCTGTTACATAATAAAATGTATAAATTCCGCGATGAAATTACTTTAAAATCATATGTTATAAACCGGTACGGGTCGGAATTTGTAAACGAAATACGAAATCTAGAACGTACTCGGAAAAAAACGTGAATTTACCTGATTTATATATCATCACATATTTCAGATCACTAACCCTTGAAAGCTAAAAATATATTGAGCACAAAGATTTTTTAAAATTCCACCCATAAGAGAATTTAATGTAGTGATTGCGTGTGTATAAAATAATTGTGCGTATGGTACAGAGAATTGAGATCATGATTTTTTCATAAAAGCCGACATGAAGTGGATGTATAAAAATTTGTATGGACAAATGTGAATCGCTGTTATTTTCGTTTTTTTTTATTATATTCATTTACACCTTTCGAAAAGAAAACTACGCCTGTTCTTATAAAACGATCTATGTATTTTCTAACGTACATAAATTTATGTAAAATATATTCTGAAACAATATTTATTTCTTTCGTCTCTAAGCGAATCCCACGGCCTGAGATTGTAAATGTGCTACTCGATTCCGAGTATTGACTTAAATTATAGTAAGTACAAATTTTCTGCAAGATAACATTGACGTTTGTGTTTAGTTTTTCCAAAAATGAGACTCGTGCAAAAAAGAAATGGAAATTATAAATAAAACGTTAGTTGTTAATACATTTTTATAAATTTTGCAGAGAGAATTTAGAATTATTTATTTGTGTGTGTATAAGAAAAGGATTTTAGAAATTTCTTCCCGCATCCCCCGGATATAATAATATTGAAATTGCTATACAAGTACATGAAAACAAACAATTTGATTCGAATTAAAAAAAAAACAATAAGATCCCGAATAAATGTTCTATGAAATATTTAAATGTGTGCGGGTAAGTATGTGTAGTAGTTATAATAGTCAAAAACTGAGAAGAAGTATGAATTAGCAGTTCCCAAAACAATTTAAGAAATTTAAAAGGAATAAGAGGTTCTTACTTATGTAGTTGTAGTTCAAAACTTCTAAAGGACAATCTTTTGAAAATTGTCGGTTAATATCAACATCCATTAGAATGACTATCTGCAAAAGAAGTCTATTTGGTTCAAAATTATAGAAAATGGTGGGCATTTGGTGCGAAACTTAGTGAGCTATTTATTCTCAAATGGTATTATAGTATGTAGTAAGAAGATTTATTATATATTTTTTTTATTTTGGCTCATATCTCTATGTTACATATATTGCATTTTTTTCTTTAAACCTTAACATTAAATGTAACTAAAATAGATTCCATTTTGCATTACTTAATAATTTAAATGAATAATAGATTGAATTGATTTAAATGATTAATTGGGAGCCGATTGGTGGAAGCTCAATGATTAGACGCAAAACCCGATACTCCTAACAGAGATAAAAATTAAAAAACACTATCGCTTTGGAATGAAATACTTCTCAAATTATTTTGGAGTACAATATTAAACTCCTGTATTGTGAAGATACTTGACTCCAACGTTCAAGTCGCATCGTGTTCAAGCGAGGGTAGTGGCACAAGGAGCGAAAACAATTACTTTCATTTACATATGTATATAGCGGCGGCCGACGGCCGCGGGCGCGCTCCGGGCATTCCGTACTCTGCCTCGGTGTGCTGATTTCGAACGCTTCTCTCTTATGTACTTGCTTGTATTATTGTTCAAAGATCCATTCTTTTGATATTTAAATTCAAAGTAATTTTGTTTTGGACGATGTAAATAAATAAATAAACGCTCATATACTCATACCCTCCCACGATGATTATTGTGAGGGCATGAGTGTGCGAGGGAATCATTCCTATGTTGTAGGTGAATTAGACATACTCAATGAAGATAGGTACTATGAACAAATAAGACTCGAAAACAAAAATTTACTTGCCACACAAATGTCTTTCCTCTGAAGCAAACATGGATTCCTTCGCTTGACAAGCGGTCTCTCTACCTACCGAATTACAGGGTCGTGAGGAACAACAGACAACGCTACATAACTCCCAAGATTTGGAAATATATAAGAGTATAATCAAATTATCGATGATGTGATGCGTAATTATGAGATTGCGTAAAAAATTATCGCCTAAAAAGAATCTAAATTTTTTATTATGATTAAGACCACAGACTCAAAACCCAAGGCCATTGATTTTTACAAAAGAGAAGACTTCAAAACGAATGTTGCAATCTCAGATTAGACTTACTTACTCACCTTCTTCGGTGATTTTTGAAGTAGCTGTGATTTTTCAATTTCTATTTAATTTTGCTTTATAGAAATATCGGTGGTCCGGACGGACCAGAGAGTTCTGTCAAGTATCTAATCATTATAGATCACTACTTATCACTATAGAAGAAGACTGTGACGTGTGAATTGACAAATTGTTCTTACTTACACATTAATGATCATAATTCGTAAATAAATTTTACTAAAATTGCGTACATAATCAACATAAGTAATTATTGTTGAAGTGAAGTTCTAATTTCCAGCTATTTAGTTTTCTCTGATGACCCTCAAATCATTGCCATTGAATTGAAGCCATCATCTAATTTGAGCCAAAGAATCAAGGCATTGGAGCGTGAACATCAATAAAACCATCGTTAATTTGCGAGCATTTAGCCGATAATTACTTTAATGGAGTCGACAATGGATCGGTGAGCGTCGAGGACACTCAATTATGTGGCATTCAGGTTCGCTGCTGTTTGCGCTGGTACGCAGTCGAGTGGCGGAGGAGCGAGTACTCTCATTGGCCAGCCACCCTCTCGGGGGAAGGGGTGCTCCGCCGGCTCACGAACAAGCTTTGTGGATAGGCCCACAGGAATTTAATTTTTTTTTGTCGGCAAATACCTTTGTACGCTACGATTTCTTAATTCTATAGGTGTTTGACTTTGCAGTTCATTATTCGACAAGTCATTTTATTTCATGTATAAATGGTGAGATTTTGTAGGCGTTGTGATTTGAATTCTTTACTGGTATATATAAAAAGTTTAAAGTTTAATTGCATGGTTTTCTCTAACGAATGATAATTATAAAGTATGATACTATACAGCATACTTAGTTTTCCAATAAGACAATATGTTTGTATTGTATTTTCTGCTCAAGTTTATATATCAAAATTATGCTACATGGCACATTTCACTTAAATTGGGAATTAACTGTTAAGAATAACGAATTAGTCCGTTTTACAGATGTGCACTTGTTTGTTTCAATACAAGTATTCATAATATATATTGTGAATTTTAGAAATAACTCCCGCGTTAGTTAAGTTTTAACTCAATTTCGATAGCACAAAAGTTATCAGTAAAAATTGTCTTTAAAAAGCTCTACAAATACGTGCAAAATCTCTAAGATGTCAAGGAAATATTCTTAGTAAATCCACGTTAATATATCGGCTTAGAAGCAGCGCGCTCCGGCCTCGAGCTCCACGTCCCCACATTAATGTTATTATTTGGCAACATTTACTAAATAATTTGCTCGTTAAACGTCGGCCGATCCGCGCCTGGCCCTAACTACCGTATTGTGTCGGCGCTGGCTGCCTCCCTCGGGATTCCGCCGCCAATACGACTTTACATTAATTACTTGTCCGTCTTTTGTGCTTCATATTTGTAGCAACATGCTCTTTTGTGCGCGATACGAAATTAATAACGCCCGGTTATTGTGTGGGTGGATTAGAAAACTATCGCCCGCGCTCAATGAACTCTTATAAGTTTAGATTTGATGAGTTTTCCTTAAGCTTGCGCCGTGCGGGACTTTTGGGACTTCTCTTGTATGACTGTAATCCCTTCGTGGAGCTGCCGTGTAGGTGAACCGATATACTCAGCATTAGGTATAATATACTTGTGCTTTGTGTGTGAAAAATAAGCTCACTTGGATTTTTATAATAATCTCGATCTGTTTAACCATCACATACTTATACAGATTATGTAGTTAAACTGCATTCGCTGATGCAATTCTTATCTAAAGTTTATATAAATAAACAAACAACTATTAGATAGAAGTACTAATTATAAGTAAACTAAATAAAGTGCGAAAACTGACAAATAGGTTTAAGAGAACTCGAAGAAAAATCTGAAAATAAACGTTTTTATAAAATTCAAACAGCATCAAATAAGAAGATTGCTTTGTTTCTATTTAAAGGTGCGAACTGTTTCATTCTAAATTATCAATCTATAAAAATTGTTTCATAATAGGGACAATAGTAACATTGGTAATTCTTTGGCCTAATGGAACCGAAGAAGAAATAAACCGAACCTTATATTATAACAAATTTCGATTTTGTAATTTGTTACAATAAAAGGTAACTATCTGTTATTATGCACAGTCAGTCATGCCTCTGCATTAGAAGTTTGAGTGTTGTGGGTGACTTGAACATACGCAATTAGACACCGTAAATGTCCACCCAAAACCGTCAACAAACACTCAACATTCCCATAAATGTCTGCTCCGGCCGAGTATCGAATCCATGACTTATAGGTTTGCAGGCAGGTTCAACACGAACCGACCTACGGTGTCATCATGAAGAGAATAGATGATATAATAATAACGTCTACAGTTTAAAAAATAGTTCCCATAAAGTTTTGTACTTGTTGATGTTATAAATTATTCTTGTAGCACAAACACCGCGCACCGCACGCCGCCAACACAACTCGCAGGAGAATCGGGCTCTGGGGAGGCGAAGGACGGAGCAGTCCGCAAACGGAATAGATAATTCAATAACCGACGGAACGCGCGCTTAATCCCGAAATTAGCAATACGATATGATTAAATAGATTTTGGTGGAACAAAGCAGATGTCGGGGGAGTACGTCGCGAGGGCCAAGGGAGTGCTTCGTGTGTCATTACGCGGCTAATCAAGGGTTGTGTTGTACAAGGGTTGCGTTGGGAATTTACTGTGACGTGTCTATTATCCACTACAATACAATAACTCTTTATTATGCGTCACATAAATTACATGTAGAGAAAATAGTACAGACTGGAGACAATCGTTTGATAGAGAGTGACGCAGGAGAAGATTTACGGGCAGGGATACACGTAAATAAACGATAAAGATGCCTATAAATGTAACGCAATGTACTTACTATAAAAACGAGTGAAGAAGTCAAGGATTTTATTCACAAAAGAATATAGTGAAAAATATAGGACAAGTACTTATTGTTTCTTAACTTGCCTTTTGAAACAATTAAGGGATTAAGCTCCTCTAACGGATAGAGGTAAGAAATTCCATATACTTAGAGAAAATATGTTGAAGGATTTTTGATAAAACAATCTAGTGTTTAGTCGCAGGTACTCAAAGTAGGGTTTAGGTTAGAAAGGACAAAGAAAAAAAGAAAGTAGAAAGAAATTTTTTTTATTAATGTGCCGTTCAGCACAACATAATGTTAAACCAGTAGAAAAAAAAATTGACCTCAAATCCTATGAATAAAATATCAAAAATAACTTTATACTAAAGACAAGACATTTAAATACTAAAGTACCTAAAATAAAAATATGAATTCAAAGGTCGTTATTTATCATTTGAAGTATGTAAACCACAAATTAAATATGTGATTAAACCTTTTTAATTGAACAGTACGCAGGATAGATGGAGTTTGAGTATTCCGACACAGACAAATTTATTGTAAGTTTTAACATTATTTTAACGTTCGCATTTATTTCCTAACGAGCCTGTTACTTTCAAATAGCAGTCGCAACTCAGTTGACGAACGTAAACATTGCAGCGCGAATATCGGCGACACGCGCCGGCACGCGTTGGAACAATGTGAACAAAATGCTTTGTACTGCGGATTGCTTCCGGATGACCCGTGTGTAGTACGCATGGAAAAATATTGATACTCTCAGTACTGTGGCCGAGTGACAGCGATATTTCCTACGTTGGAAATAGATTTAAGTTCAGGCCGCATTGTATCTATTGGAAGTTCGGGAGGGTGGTGATTACTAAATGCAACATCACAGTAGTACTTTAATGCTTTACCGCCGTAGGATTAGGTCGTACTTTACAAAGAAAAAACATTACCAATAAATGTGTTTTTTTATTTCATTAGTTCAAAGCTCAGTGGCTTATGTCTAGCGTATCGACAGAGTTAAGTAGCTACGGGACTGAAAATAGATGGATGGGGTGTTCACTAGCTGCAAACTTCTAGAGCTCTTCGCTGCTTGTCGGATCAGCCATTTCGGAGACCTTCTAGTTTCATAAAAGTTAATTAATAAATGAAACAAAACTAATTGAAAGTTGGTTTATACAAATACTTTTCGAAAGTCAAACTACGCCTTCGCTTTTTTAAGTCCCTACTGTGAGTTATCATAAAAGAAGAAACGGCAAGAAACGCCTTAGGGTTTTTTAAATTCCTACTATTAGTTTACACTCTCCTTATAAAATACTCTTTATTCATCGACTCAAATACAAATAGATTTTTTAAACTTGTAGTAGATGACACTTGTAGAACTTTCTTCTTAAGAATGCTTTTGACGTGAGTTTTTCATTTACAGTATAGTATTTCCGTTAATTCTTACGGAACTTTTTGTACATTTTCAAACATCTACCCACGCAAGAGCCACCTAGTTGCTTGGTACAATTTGGTACAATCGCTTCAGTCTCATTCCTAGTATTAACGATGTGAACATCACTGTTCTTAAGAAAAATATCAGAGTATTATTAACGTACATAATATCATCTAAAATGTTTGTGATAAAACAGTTAACATATTGATTTCTTTAAGGAGTATAATTAAGCTTTAAATTAAAGAGAGAGACTTCTCTATGCCAATGTCTGGGCCTGAGATAAACATTTACAACCAACGCCATTGTGTGTACTGACCTTTTCTGATATCAAAATTGTCGCACTATCAACAACCGAGCCCCACAAAGACAGACCAAAGGACATTCCGACTTCCGATTTCCGAGGAAAACAACTTCTGACACTTAGACTGGCTACAAGTCCCTTCGCTTTGATGCACCATATAACGTACTGGAGTATGCTCCAGGGGTTTTCAATTATGTAGGCATAGATATTTTCCCTACACTGGACCTCTAAGGAGTTGAAGCACAATTTGTATACCTACCAAGTACTTAAAATGTCTACATATTACATTCAGATATATAGCCAGGTACTAAAGTATCAAACAGTTCCATTACAAACTATGATACCAACTCAATGCTAATAAAATTACGTCACATTTTGTAAATATTATCATCTTATTTCCGGGAACACGTACATGTAGCGTTATATAAGTAGCAGTGTACAAATATTTAAATATTCATAAACGACAGAGTAGGAAACTTTTAATATTTCACCCGTTGCCGTTGTCGCCGGGGGATGAGCGCGGCCAGGGAGTAAGTAGCACGTGGGGGGAGAGGGTTACGGGTAGTCTCGGAAACAATTAGGCGGTGCGCAAGCGCGCGAGCTTCCTGCCGGCGTCTAATTGCCGTATCTCTCTTCGCCGTATTCCCGTATTCCTATTATAATTGACAGCCATGTTATTGCTGACAATGCGATTAGATTATCTGAAATGGAACTGTTACGCTCGCCCGCGTTTGAACGGTTATGGGACGGATTTATTTTGAAAATTAAAACGAATAGTTGGTCTACTTGAAAATCCTGCTATACTTTTAAAGTCATCAGTCCGTCTGGTTGGGCCGAAGGTTCCAGAATGTCCGGTAATAGATCTATAAATCCTAATGATCGTTTGGGTGATGATCATCTGTGCTTTCAAATACATGCGAAGCAGTCATCCCCATTCAATCATTTCACATCATATCCTTATCTCTAATTCTTTTGCCGACGATGGTAAGGCCAATCAAGTATTGAATCAGAATTCTCTTTATGTACTCGTACAAACTTGTGCCTTGATTATACAAAAAACTTAAAGCAAAAAGTTATTATTTTATCCAAATAGCCAACAAACGAGCAGGCGGTCACCTCACGGTAAATGTTTACGCCCGTATATGGATATCAACAACGCTCAACGCATTCCATCGAAATGCAGTCCAAGAAGAATGCGGGAACTCACTTCAATTTATCTACCAACACTGGAATCGAAACACGTAAAAAAATAATTAATGCTCGCTTCCAGAAGAAGGGTGGTAGCTAACCAGGTATTGGGATCATTAAAGTTAAGGTACACAGCTCAGAGACTTCCAAAAAAATGAAATCTAGCATTGCGCCGTTGCTCAGCAGAACGCTCATGCAGGGAAGATGTGCTTGAACACGTCAATTAATGAAGACCTATATTCATTCTAGATGTTGTAAGGCACTTTCTACCCATATATTTCTGTTGTTTAGGATTGAATTTAAATATAAAATTAAATATATATTTCCTACTGGCAATACAAGAATTACTTTACGGTATAAAATAATCTTTCATTTTTCTAATGAAATCATGCACATAACGTGAAAATATCGTCGCTTCGGATATGAAAAGAGTCAACTGATATATAACAAGTTTTGACATAATGAGCAATTAAGTGACAAGGGTAAACAAAAAAATAAGAATTTGGACAATAACTTCCAAAATCGTTAGTCGGATTTTGATGAGAATGGAGCCACAAAGAAAATAGGCTTCATGGCTCGTCGTCGTATTAAACTACTTTGTAATCTGCTTGTTTCATAGTTAGGTAATTTTTGTTTTGCACAAGGGTTTTTTCATCATTTATAATATTTTATAACAACATAGTTTGGCGGTTAACTTTGTTCACCACTGTATTGTTGTTGTGTTATCCTACTAATCTATTTAACTCATTTTGAACAAACATGTGGGTTGATCGCTCCACACCATCAAATAGAAGATATATTGTTGTTTCACATTTATAACATATTAAATTATTGATATTCATTATACTAGTTCAAATCTGTCACAATACATCGTCAAATGTTAAGTTACCCAAACATTTAGAATTCTGATATTTCTATGTAAATATTATTTCTTGACGATCCAATAGTGCAGTTGCTAATTGCCTGCCTTACGTGCGAGGAGTTCTAGCTTCAATTCCCGGCCGCAGCAGAAATTAATGTAAAGATAAATACTTATTTTCGGGCCGTGGGTGTTTGTGACATTTCATTTGTGTGTTCATTCCACCTGTAATAAACAAAATCCCTCTAAGAACGTGTGAGTATGAGAGCGTTTATTTATTATCTGACTGACATATAACCTAAGTAAACACTTACTTCAAATAATAATTCACCTACAGTGTTATGAGTAACATTCGGTATAATTTCGGTCAGCGATCTCATGCCAGTCCATCATCCGATAATGGCGGGATTAACACGATCCAACCCTTTGTGGGCGGAGGAAGAACTTGGGCAAAACATTTGCGCACTCTCATTATTTATTCATCAAATACACGCTCCGTTCATTATCGCTGATAAATCATTATGTCGGATTATTTTTTTGAAAACAAACTAGTGATTTCAAATAACTGCGGCTGGTAATGCGAAGTATGAAACTCTTATCTTCGAGAAAACCTGTTTAGAATTCAAAAGAGTCGAGATTATTATTAATCTTCTAAATGAGACGTTCCATCCAAGTCTTTGGGAGCGATACGGACATCGAGCTGGATTTAGGAGTCTGTGTCTGTCTGTTTCTCACAATAGACAGAGCGGTTCAAGAGGTCAGTTTAAAAGTACGAGGTGCATATTAAAAAAATATAATACGCCTTATAAAAAACGATTAAGAATTGCCTCAGCTATGTTCACTATTTGAGTACGTGTAAGCATTATGTTTCCTGACGCGCCACGAGGCGGGTTACTCTTGGTTACAGTCGTATTTGTTACAGAATACAGAGGGCATTGTCAATGACTACTTCCATATTAGTCAATAATGTATCGCTAGCGGTGATATAATTATGATCTTATAAAAATATTAATTTCGCTGCATGAAGTATTTTTGCTGAGAGAAAGCACTCGAAATAAGTTATGCATCTTAACATAATTTTAAATAAAATTTATTTAGATTGTTATTTATTGTAATATTGTAGTATATTAATATTGTATTGTAATATATTAATGATATATTACAATATTTTAATAACATATATGATAAACATAATGAAATATATACGACTTAGATGTATGTAGGTATATTTAACATTACAAACGATGTATGTAATTTGTGAATGTTTAGTACCTCGATGTAATTTATTACTGTTAATATCCTGTAATATATACTGCAATAAAACACCTACCACGCAATTCTCACCATCACCACTATCAACTGGTAAAGAATACCAATAAGCATTATATTCGTCTTCTATAACACTTGAGGCGTGATAATATAGAGTAAATTCACACACGTTGTAAATTTACAAATAAATGTACAAATAGAAGATATATTGTTGTTTCACATTTATAACATATTAAATTATTGATATTCATTATACTAGTTCAAATCTGTCACAATACATCGTCAAATGTTAAGTTACCGATTCAGTTACAATTCTGATATTTCTATGTAAATATTATTTCTTGACGATCCAATAGTGCAGTTGCTAATTGCCTACCTTACGTGCGAGGAGTTCTAGCTTCAATTCCCGGCTACAGTAGAAATTAATGTAAAGATAAATACTCATTTTCGGGCCGTGGGTGTTTGTGACAATTCATTTGTGTGTTCATTCCACGTGTAATAATCAAAATCCCTCTAAGAACGTGTATATATAGTATATAAAGTAAACTCACACACGTTGTAAATTTCTACACAAAATTTCTTCTTTATTTTAATTGTTTTAAGTATAAAATGTATATAAATTATTAAATAAATAAATAAAATAGTAATATTTATGTGTGACAATGACGGCAGGATGAGGACAGCTGTATAACATAATATTATTTATTCTATAGTTTCAAAGCAAGCAGTAAGCATATTGCATTTCAGAAATATTTCAATCCATTAAAGTTTGAAGTTGTTTTGAAGTTTTAAAGTTTGAAGTACTCCTTCGAACTTGTATATTTGTATATTTAAAACTATTAAAGGATTTGTATATTGATTTGAATTTAGATTGGACACATAGCTGTACAAATAGTTACAGACTTTTTTGAAATAATGGTAGATCTACTACCCCACATATGTAGGTCCATACCTATATGTAGATACAAATGATATACTATATCTAGAAGTGTTTAAGAAAACCGTGCACTGAATACGTTTTGAAAGCCTTTGAACTTGTCCAACTCCACGTCATGTCAATGTTATTTTGATAACACTGCAACTTTCCGTTCCCCTCTTACAATTTTATCGTAAGAACAAAGATACTGCATAGTAAAATATTCACATCACACATTAACAGGCCCGAGGGGACTGTTATCCTAATAACCATTTTACAAACGGTTCTGTCAATATACATTTGCTTGCAATATCTAATAACATAGGCGTTAAGCGCTGCTTTCGCTACAAAAGCGTCACCACAATTACTCGTAGGTTCGGGCCCTGAGGCGAGAGTTCCATCTCAAGGGGGACCATTCGGTTTGATTATAGCAGTGGTTTCAACCCATTAGCAGCTTACTACAGGGTTTTATTTCTCGAGGTGGCCTGGAGATCATTCTGTGTCGCTGCGCCGTCTTACGTCGTCCGAAGGCTTTCGATAAACTTTACCCACTTTTTATATTCATTACTCGGGGCTGATATATTTATCAAATATATGTATGTGCCTCGAAGCACGAAAAGTTCCAAGAAATTTTACCAGTAGTAAACATGAATACAACTGTCGTTGCCTTAGCACGGTATCGGGTTGGTTTATCTCAATTAATTTCCCGAGCGATTTGACACTAGCCGTCGAGGTATATGCTCTTCAATATGTATTTATCTTTGTAGGATCTACCTTGCCTCCCAGAGAATCCATCTTCTCAGACGACTGCAGGACGTATCATGGGGGACTGTCAGGTTTAATTATAACTGTTATGACAAATTGTTCCTACTGAAAGAATAGGTGTCAAAAGTATTGTGTCAACGTGGGCCTGCGGGGTGCGGACGTGCCCCGTAACGGGAACCATTCGCCTCATAATGTTACATAATTCAATTGATTCCCCAACACTACCCGCACGCTTCGTCGTAACTTCGTTTAGAGCGTTTTGATATCGGATACGCCGCTTTGACGCCTCCTTGTGCAATTCTTCGGACCCTTCGTGGAAAATTAAAGCAGAGAATCTAGTTGAATATTTTTTTCTCTAACAGAATAAATAGGGAGTTTATCATCAATTTTTACGGTAGTAGAAGCAAAAAATGAAGTGCATTAAATGTACTTACAAAATATCTGAATGATTTTAAATTTAAATTTAACGCAAACGACAAATACCATGTAAATTCATTTTATTGCACACCAAGGAATTTAACTTGATGGCCACCTAGGTCATGTGACCTATGTTTTATTCGATTTAGCTGCGAGGCTTTAATGCACTTCAAGATGACACATGCCTTAACCATTTTAGACACCAACTTTTAAATATCGTACAATCTAAACAGATTGTGAAATTTTTTGGCCCAATGTCGGCCTAAAATGTTGTTCCCAATCCCATGCTGGCAAAACAGTGTATTGTAAGAGGCGACAGAAGCCAGTCTGCTTGGTGGTAGGGTTTCGCATAAGAATCACATTAATAAGTCATTAATGTTGTTATTGGTAATCTTTCCGTGAAGCCTGCCTGGCTAGCTACCACCCTCCTGCTTGAGTCAGTCGCCAAACGACTCGTCGTGTTCCGGCTGGGGGCTTCAGAGTCAGTGCCTTCTTTCTTTCTTCTTCTTTCTCGGCCAACAACGCAATTAGTGACGCCTTTGGTGTTACGTTTATGGGCGACGACGACCACTTACCATCAGATGGCTCGTCTGCACGTTTGTCGGATATTCATATAAAAAAAATAAAGTTTCGAGACAGATGCAATTTATGATAGTAAGCACTGCGTCTTCTACATTGTCGAATGAAAGTGTGTGACTCACAAAATCCATTCCCGAATAAGGTTCACTATGTACGAACCACTGTATCTAACGAAACATAATTTGTTATATAATTATTTAATATTTTTTATTAATTACAAATCTAACAGACACGCGGCAGTTACAGATTCGGCTAAGGCGAGGAACGAGGACTTAACCTACACAAGGGCATAACTGAGCGCAGGACGGTAGTAGCTCCTAGGCTGAATGAAAAGTAATGTTCACACTATTGAACCATCCATCGTCAGTTGTTCTAGGCGGTACGAGTATACAGACAATCGATGCTGGCCACCGCTACCTCACTGTTCGCTGTAGTGCTAGAAAACAACGAGACGTCTAAACTACATCTCCGTACTCTCGGAGCACCTACCACATTTCGGCCAGGAGGATATTGCGCTGCGGAGTGGAATCAGAGGGACCGTGCACTCACAACCCTATACTAAATGCATATACTGCACTCAGTTTTCTATAGCGCTTAAATAAATTAATTAATAACAGTACCCACCGGGGTTTCATTCTGCACTCTTTTACATGGTAAGAGGCTCAGGCTTAGCGGCGCAAGTGTTGACCAACCGTTGTTCAATGTAAAAGTGCACCATGACAAACGCTGTGTCTGGAACGTTGGCAATACTGGCAACCAGTGAGATAATTCTCTTAATTCTTATCTATTTGGGTTGTCATTAAAATGGGAATCCCCTTTTTAATATGTGTTCAATAACTCAAATGATACCTATATGCAACGTACTCAAATAAACTATCGACTACTGGGCATTAATTTATAGTGAACGAAATATATGAACTAAAATAAATAATTTATTAGTAACTATTCATTTCAACAAACACTTGCAACAAAACTCCAAAAATAAAGCTTAATGTTGGTAAGAAATGGCGGGGGAGGAGTAGGAGACCTGGGTGAGAGGAGCGGAGTACGCGAGCTTGGCTACAGGAGCCGCGGCATAAGAGATAGGAGAGGGCGCGTAGGAGACCCTGGCGACCGGAGCAGCGTAGGCGAGCTTAGCGACGGGGGCGGCGTAAGCGACCTTAGCGACGGGTGCTGGCTGGGCGATGGGGTGGCCCTCGTAGCGCACTAAAGCGTTGAAGCCCTGCGCGTGGTCGGAGGTATACTCGACGATGCGGCGCACACCATCAGGTTGGATCAGCGAGTAGGAGCCGTGCACGGCGTCGCCGGCGCGCGCTTCCTGCTGTTCCTTCACGTCGCCGGTGTGCGTGTCCTGCACTGAGTAGCTGAACTCGTAGTGCGCAGGTACTTCGGGCTCCGCGTACGCTACCTTAGCCACTGGCACCAAGGGAAGAGCGGTGGCAATGGCGACCACGCACAGGAAAGTCATGCACTGTGGAATTAAACATTAATATTATTAAGGCATTATAATAATCAGCTTTTAGACCTAATCCTAATTTTTTTATGTTTTTGAGATCGTCATGAACTGATTAACTCTAACATTTTCATTATAAATGAAATCCAACATCAATTGAAACAGATTTTAATGTAATACATACTTTACCTACCCTAATCTTTCTGTCTAGATTGACAAACTCTGCTAAAAAGTTTAGGTTCCGTTCGCCACTAATTCGGTAAAATCAATTTAAACAGCTTAACCTTTAGTAACTAAATATTTTAAAATTAAAGTACGATTACAATTGGGGTAACTTTGTATACCAAATAGTCGGTCCACATTTCTTACCTAATCTATTTAAGAGTATCGGACCAAAAAAAATGTTTTTTATTTTAAAATATTAAGATAGCTTTTGGGCTACTTACTTTAGCAACCATGTTGATTGGTTTGCTTATCGAGCGACAATGCCGTCCACACTCACTGTGGAGCTTTTATACTACTTGTTATAGTCCTACCACTCAATAATGCCCCCGAGGCGCCGCTTAATTTATATGAGTAATCGCCGAATATACCAATACGCAATGCGTGGTGCTTGTCGCGTCAGATTGGCCGTGTATGTAAAAAATTAGAGCAGGGTCAAAATTCATTGGCAATTTAATACCACAAGTTTGAAAGGATTTCAAATGAACAACATGAAGAAATGAAAGAAAATTGATAGTATTGCTCTTTAACACGGGTATATTGTTATATAAATACTAGTAGATAAGCCACCTGGTCATTGGTAATTGCCGCGCGTGACTTTTATAACACACACCACACAACCACAGAATTAATTATTTATTATATTCGGTATTATAATTAACTATTATAACACCAAAAACGCGTTGCCGGTTAAGAATCATCACTGGTGGTAAGGGTCATAAATAAAGGACGTATCATGAAATCCATCTCATGTTATTATATAATTTACAATTTTATATTAATATTTTAAAGAGAGAGTGTGATTTTTGTATATTTGTGTACGTGTGAAAAATAATCTCGGGAGCCACGGCACCTACTTCAAAAATTCTTTTGCCATTCGAAAGGCATTATTATACGTTACTCCGATTGGACATAGGCAATAACAATTGTATGTATATAATAATTAATTATTGTACCCGAATGCAGTCGGGAGCGGGCCGATAGTTAATATTATAAAAAAGAGGGTGCCAATCTTGAGAGTTCTTGGATAAGCGGATGGTAATCTCCGGACCGGTTAAGGTAATGTCCTGCACTTATTTGAAAGGTTCTTTTACCACTTGAAAGGTATATTATTCGAGATGGACATAGGCTATATATTGAGTGTATGTGTGTATAATAATAAATTGTTAAACCCGAACGAAATCGGGACGGGCCAATAGTAATCTATATAAATAACAATCAATGGCTGCATGTATGAAATATTTTCACTCAAGAAGAGTTCGATCGATTCGGCAGATATTTTATGGTTGTGTTTGTTATTATCAGAACGAGGTTTGTTGGAAATATAATTTATAGAGAACTCAATGGAACAATCGAAAATTTGGATGGTAATTTGGTATGAAAATCTCCATAAAAATTGTCAAAATAATATACTGATATAAATATTTCGTCATTTCAGTAAATTCATGGTCGTACTGAAATTGTTTAATTGCAACGTACACAAAATAAAACATTCGGTTGCATGAATGCCTTCTTGACGTACGGACAATGCATACTTAATGATTTATTGCCAAGCGTTTTTATTTCCCTAATGAGTGAATTGAACCTATGCGAAGCCCGCGCAAGTTGCTACTTTTAAATTAAAAAAAATATAATTGCTTCTGTTATTGTTTCAACGAGCTTACAAATAATTATATAAGGTATTTACTACTACTGTACTACGTTTACTGTACAGCGAGAATTGCTGTAAAGTAATTGCTTTACATAGCATTGATATCATGTACCAGGGGCGCAGGTGCTAATATAATTATAATGTGATGTATACATTAATGTAGTTTCCTCTTTTGACAATAAAAGACAATTTAGACCACCTACACACATTGTCCTATGTTAAGTCTGGTGCACATGTGGTTGACTGGAAGTTCTAAGGACTAAGATTTCACTCACAACACACATTAGACACACAGTTGAAGGTACTTGCTTCGAAGCAAAATTAGCATAGTAGAAGTGCGTATGCGCTAGGCGAAACGCATAAAGGTTCTGATACCTTTTTCCTCATACTATTTTTACATCTTTCAAATTAATATTATAAATCA
Organism: Megathymus violae; assembly: GCA_003671415.1. NCBI lineage: Eukaryota > Metazoa > Arthropoda > Insecta > Lepidoptera > Hesperiidae > Megathymus > Megathymus violae. Next base: position 2,623,179 of record PDGT01000048.1, on the reverse strand, counting down.
ATTATACAAACATTTCTAAGTTTATTAACGTATTTTTCATTCATTCATTCACTCATTTTTACGTTCACAGTTAACAATTGAATCCAAAATAATCATTGCTTTTTTATCAGGCGTTTTATATTTTGTCTTGATGCCACATATTTAAACCTTTCTCGTAAACCAATCTATCTATTGATAAAAACCGCACGAAAATCCGTTTAGAGGTTATTAAAAATTTCACATTCATAAAGACACTGAATTTCCATTAAAATATTATTGAATATGTCCACGCGGAATAATATACCTTTCAAATAGTGAAAGATTGTTCCAAATAGGTGGCGTAGTTCCGGAGATTACCCTCCGCATATACCCAAACTCGCAAAATTTCCACTCTCCCTTTATAATATTAGTATATATTATCCTTTACATACAAGAGTACTTTCACACGTTGTCTGATAATTATTACACTTAAATAATGTATCTATTTTGGAACTTTATTATAAAACGCTGCAAGAAATGACTGCACCATGCGCAGGCACTACGAATACATAATTAGTACCAGGTGTCTTAATTTTTTCCTTGTGAATACTTAAAAAATAAAAATAATATTTTTCAAATAAAATACGTGAATAATCCACGTTAAATATACGATTTTAATTTGCCCACAAAAACTCACGACAATTAAATGTATTTAGAAAACTATTACCCCTTTAATAATTACTTAGAAAATATTTCTTTTTTTTATCCTATATAATATGTCTATTTGTTTATGAAATGTACAGTTGTGTTTTCTCAAATAAATTAACAGTTTAATTTTATCCCTTTTCAGGGTGTCGATATAAATATTTCAAATATTGCAGTGTCAGCTGACTTACGCGACATTAAAAAAACGTAGGGCTTATGTTTATGTTTATGTTACTAAAAAAGTTTTCATAATTAACAAGCGACAGTATTCAGTTATACAACGAATAACGATAGTAATTGTGTTAAGAGCTCTTCATTAATTTAATATTAGACAAATACGTCCCCAGTCAGATACGATTATTCTGTCAAAATTGGTGTGCAAAGTTCTAATTAAAGTTAACGTTTCTATGAAACAATTGTTCCACCGATACCGCAGCTAGCTGACACTGAAAAAGTCGTTCGCTGGAGAACTGTCTATCTGTTATTACACATCATTTCACTCCAGTTGTCTGAAAATCTCTCTCTCTCTCTTTCAATTTTAAACATAGTTATATCACTAACATGTCACAGTGTATCTAGTTCACACTTTCATTCCAACTTTAAGACGATTAAATGATTTTGAATTTCAGATATATTGCACATAGATATTGTAACAATGAAATAATAATGAAATTATAAATGCTTGAAAAAATCTACTGGTAACTATTTATTTGAATAAATATCTACAACAATTTGTAACAACAGAACTAATCTAGTGTTGGTAAAAGAAGATGGGAGAGGAGTAGGAGACCTGGGCGAAAGGAACGGAGTACGCGAGCTTGGCTACAGGAGCCGAGGCGTAGGAGATGGGAGCGGGTGCGTAGGAGACCCTGGCGACCGGGGCGGCGTAGGCGAGCTTAGCGACAGGAGCGGCGTAGGCGACCTTAGCGACGGGTGCTGGCTGGGCGATGGGGTGGCCCTCGTAGCGCACAAGAGCGTTGAAGCCCTGCGCGTGGTCGGAGGTGTACTCGACGATGCGGCGCACACCATCAGGTTGGATGAGCGAGTAGGAGCCGTGCACGGCGTCGCCGGCGCGCGCTTCCTGCTGTTCCTTCGCGTCGCCAGTGTGCGCGTCCTGCACTGAGTAGCTGAACTCGTAGTGCGCAGGTGCCTCGGGCTCCGCGTACGCTACCTTAGCCACCGGCACCAACGGGATAGCGGTGGCAACGGCGACCACGCACAGTAAAGCAATGAACTGTTGACAACAAAATTAATAAACACAATAAAAATAATAGACAAGTTAGCTGTCGGTTAAAAAGAAAATTTATAAATACACCTAAATTGAGTGAAGTTTTAAGCGCAACTGATTTATTTTTAACGAAAAAGTCAAGATGAAAGCAATGAAAATATTTTATTCTAATTGATTAAAATATCAAGGTTACATTCGATGAAAAAATGTGAGCATATAACTTGAAAATTTCGAATTAGATAATAAGATACGACTACAGATTTAAATGGGTTGGCCATTTGGGCTACTTACTTTAGCAACCATGTTGATTTGTTTGGTTACCGAGCGATAATACCGTCCGCACGCTCAGGTAGCTTTCATAGTCATGTAACGCCTCTCTGTAATACTCTCAAGTATCGCTGCTAGTAAACCTACTAATAATATGAGTCATAGATGTTGCTGCGCCAACTGTACGCAATCACTGTGCTTGTTGTATTGGACCCGTGAGTAGATTAAGAATTAGAGCAGACATTTCTTTCTTAACTTCTTCTTATTTCCTGGCCAACAACGTATTAGTGATATCTTTGGTCTTATCCATGGGTAACGGTGACCACTTACCATCAGGTGGCTCGTCTGTTTGTCGGCTATTAACAAACAAAATTCATAAAAAAATTCTGATGATCAATTTGTAGTAATTTTATAAATATTTTCGTCCTAAATATACTGCTGTATATGAGCATCTACAAATATGCAGGTATTGAATGAATATTTAAAGATATCTTTATTGCAAATACCATATTTAACTTTTCACATTGTTTATTAATATATCCTGAAATAAAGCAAATTGAGTTTGAGTCAATAGATATTTTAATACCTTTATAAAATGCAATATCTTTCTGTCTGTCGTTGTCCTTTTGTGACTTTATAACTCAAGAACCACTAATCCGGCTTACAGTAAACTGTTTTAGTATGAAAAACGATAGTCGGCTAGAATATAAGATTTATTTGGACAATATCTATAAATTTTCATACAATGTGTACCGACTACGAGGATATGCTTATTTTAAAACCTTTGCAGTTTTGAACTCCTTGGTTCTAATTATACAGAAGGCCTAACAACACAGTGATTTTGAATTAGTGACAGACGCCAAATAAATGTAAATTCCGATTTTGATACAGCACAAACACTGTGTGATAGTATAACATACCTTACTTTAAGAAATTAAAAACCCATATAGAGTTAATGAGCCACCAAGACTCAAAAATACATTACCTGTATTGAGGACAAATGAAGTCAAAAAAGCGACAAACTCATCCAAAGACAGTATATATACCTAATATTAATAATGTGATAACTATGCATTTAACAACAACATCAATGACAACTAACTGATGCATGCCCCATCACAATCCATATCTGTGTCCCGGTTCGGCTCGATCTCGTCTCATCATATGAGAAGTTTAAACCGTAGTCCACCACGCTAGCCAAGTGCAAATTGACAAACTTTAGACGCCTTCCACATCATGGCGAATTTTATCACATGCAGGTTTCCTCGGGATGTTTTTTTGTCAAAAGTAAGACAATTTATTTGCACAAGCCCATAACTAAAAAATATAAGACGTGCATGCTGGATCCATCATCATCATGCAATCCAAGCTTCCCGTACAGATTAACACTGAAACTACTAGACTATCACTAGAGCTATACATGTAAATTTAATTAATAAAACATAACCCAGATACTCTTACTACTTAAACTCGTACTCTGGAAGTATCTTATCTGTAATAATATTTTGATAAGCTAGGTATTTTTCAGTACGTGCAGAATTTTTAATCTGTCCATTTATTTTTTTATACGTGAAGAAAATGGATTGTCTTTTATGCTTACCGTTTTTATTTAATATTTAATTGGTATCTATAAAATAACATGCCATTCATTCACTCGTTTAGTAAGTGAACATTAATTATATTCCACTGAAAAATCCCACTGCTGAACTCTACTTGGTCTCTTAAACAGAGCGGTTAAAGCCATAGTACCAGACTGTTAATTTAACAGTGGCAGAGTGACGACACATTGTTGAAAACATTTTAATTATCAGATATTCAAGTTCTCTCGGGATGTTGTAATTCAATATTAATAAATTTCAGTTTCAACTTTTACTAGCTTTTATTAATCAAGTAATTCAAGTTCATTATCACTCATACAGTGATTGTATCAGGAATGCTTGCCGCCATTGAATGTTCAATTTATTTATTTAGTGATACAACTAGGTTAATACATAGTTTAGCTCGTGATTAGAATCAAACAACTTCGATTTAATATATATTTTATTTGTTTATCTGAAATCACAATTGGCCAATACTGACATTTTTGTATTTTTTATTTGAGTATTCATATAGATTACCGATTGGTGGAGTACATTATTATCCTAATAGCCGGCAAACGAACATAAATTAATTAGGTCACAAGTCCGGAATTTATATTATAAATTGTACTACTATGTACAAATACCTACCTGTATTATATTTGTTGGTACAAAACACAGCTACTTAAAATAGGAGGAATCAAACGCCAATGTCTATTGTTCGGCTGGATGTACTCGTACCTATGTCGAGTCAAGAAAGGATAGCTCCCCTAACACCCTTAATTAGTCAATGATATACTTATTAGACAAGTCCGAAATATATTTTTTAAGCTGTTTCTCAAACTGTGGTAATTACTAAAACATCAATAAGCACTCGTGTTGTGGAATCTAAAGAGTTTTTATTAAAGACATTGAATTATAGCAATAACTACTTATCCAATATTCGATTATTGCTCATTCGATACGATTGTCAATATTCCAGTAATCAGAACGATATGCGTCAAATGTAGAGCATGCACGCGAATTGTCCAGCGCGCAACGGACCACACCCAGTGCGAATCGGCCAAGGCTGCCGAACCACTTTTGATTTCTTTCTCCAAACTTTATCGAGACCTTATTTAGTGTGACATGTGAGTTTTAAAGGTCGCGCAGGTAATGCGGGGTCACGTGGTATTAAGTTTTATAAGATCAATTTACATTTAGGAACAAATAATTTTATCAATATATAATTATTCATATTATAGTATAATTATATCCAAGTTAAAACTCTATAATACTCAAGTGAATTATAATTATACTCCAGGAAAATGTGTTTTATGACTAAAAATGCAACCAATTGCGTCTACTATCAGTCTTTTACATTAGTCTTCTTTTCTCTTCTCTTATATTTTGTGATGAACGCCTTTTTACATGGTTCTTAATATTAAGTAGATATTATGTTACAGAAGTTGCATAGGTACATAAGATGTCAGAACCATAAGTATAATTTCTGGTATCAGAACGAAACAGAGATTTGCGTATATTTTTGGAAATTGGTCAGTATGCAATGAGTGTATAAAGTTAATTATTGTTTTATTCTTGAACACTATAATTATTATCTTTTATTTATTTCTTCCAAAATTGTAAACAAAAAAAAACCTTTTATCAAAACTTTGAAAAACTATAGGATAGAAGAGACGTAAAATATTAAAGCATTTATTAATTGTCAAGTTGGAACAAAAATTGTATATCGCCATTTGAACACGAATGAACATTTAGAATTAAATATTAAAAGATAGCCTTGCAGGGCCTGTCATAACCACCAGTTGGACTGCAATTTATTTATTTAATAATAACAAAAAATTTGAAAAAGCCTGTCTAAATACTCGACATACTTTGTATTGCTAGCCTAGTCATTCTAATTCATCTACATCGTAAATCTTTGAGAATACGTACATAATATTACCTTTTGCACAAAATATTGCAGTGTCCAGAAAATTAAAGCAATGTATCTTGTCTATCGTTCTCTTATGAAAGCCAGTAATTTTCAGAGGTAGGTAAAATAAAAAATCGATGTAATTACGAACCTGGGCATGTGCCATATGTAAACTTCTGTTAAATACCCGATGACTAAATAATTCCTCCGAAAAGGTTAACCATCTATTAATAAATTGAATTTCCATAAAACTACTATGCGATATTATCTTATATTTAATATCAGATTTGACAATAAACACTTATTTTGTAATTTTACATATAGTTAAGTATACATATATTTTAAACTAAATAGCTCACGCATTATCTACTTACTATCTGTGCGGCTACGGGGAGGCGACCGTCGAAAATGTGGTAAATATTACAGCCATCCGATTTATACTCATCAACGCCAATTATGACATGCATAATTAAAATGTATCGTTTTGTTTCACATTTATATTTAGTCCCATTTCGCATACCCAACGTACATAAGTACTTGTGATGGTGACACAATGACTCGGAAGCCTCGCATGGTGTTTCGAATTCCTATCTCTTTAATCTCATCGATCTACTTACATATGCTTTGCGAACATTGCAATGCAGGTAACCTTCACCCCACCTTCAATAGTATAACTTGTTAATTACGGCTGTTGCCCGCGGCAGTGTATTTGTCACCATACCCAAAATGTTGTTTATAATTCACGTATAAAAAGTAACAGGTGACATACAAAATCATAGTCTAACTTCGACATCCAAACCAGCAACAATGTCAGCTAAGGTGAAATATTAAACAGCTTATTGTTGTCAATAATACCATAAAAGAACATTGCCACGAAATACACACGCATAAAGAGATACGTGTGGCTTTTGACTACACCAATATGAAATTAGATACTATGCAAAATTACCTACATTTAATATTATTTTTACATTTTACAGTGCATCGTCATTCTCTCTTTGGCCGTGGCCGCCTCGGCCATTCCCTTGGTGCCGGTCGCTAAAGTTGCGTACGCGGAGCCTGAAGCACCTGCGCACTACGAGTTCAGCTACTCAGTGCAGGACGCGCACACTGGCGACGTGAAGGAACAGCAGGAAGCGCGCGCTGGAGACGCCGTGCACGGCTCCTACTCGCTCATCCAACCTGATGGTGTGCGCCGCATCGTCGAGTACACCTCCGACCACGCGCAGGGCTTCAACGCTCTAGTGCGCTACGAGGGCCACCCCATCGCCCAGCCAGCACCCGTCGCTAAGGTCGCCTACGCCGCCCCCGTCGCTAAGCTCGCCTACGCCGCTCCGGTCGCCAGGGTCTCCTACGCGCCCGCTCCCATCTCCTACGCCGCGGCTCCCGTCGCCAAGATCGCATACTCCGCTCCTCTCACCCAGGTCTCCTACTCCTCTCCCGCCTTCTCTTACCAACACTAGATTAGTTCCGTCATAATGAAGTATTATAAGTATTTATTGAAATGAATAGTTACTGGTAAATTATTATTTCAAGTACAATTACAATACTATTATTTAGTCACCATCAGTCCAAGTTTAATTCTGATTCGATTGGCTTCATGGAATCCATCATCATTCACAAGTCTAATCACAAATAATAATCACAATAATAATCACATCACTCGCGTCTATCCCCCGACTATCCATTAATCAATTATCACTTCATAAGTCAAAGCCATATAGCATGTTGAATGTACGCTGCAGATAAAAGCATATCGCTTTGACGATTGAGTGACAATGGAACTAAATATGTTGTTAGGTACAATAGATTTAGTACTTTTTTTTACTAGTATATCTTATGTTATAAAATATATTCATTCTTAGACGAACACGATAAAACATAAACATATATACCTACATATAATAGTTGTCGGGTTGATGTTTCTATTAGAGTTATCTAAATCAAAAATATGTAAAATATATCTAAATAGTAAGAATAATTTATCCAGACTCGATACGTACCTACTTAGTAGGAAAACGTAACAATTACACACAAATGATAAACTATACATTTCCAAATATAGATACTATAGACGTACGTACCCCTAACACAAATCGATATCATCAGTATATGTTGTCAACCTTATATCAATGTCCAGCCGATAGCTGTGGGGGAAATACAGGGGCGGGAGGGGGTGGTGGACCGCACCTGAATTATTCATACAGCCGCATAGTGATTTCATCTCATTGAATCGAGCTGGCGCAGCCGTGATTACGAAACCGATACCTGCGACTAGATGTCGTGACAATACAGCTTGTCAACTAACACTGGCAAGTGCCCAGTTACGCCCAAGAGCCCAAATTTCAGCTATTTTTAACCTACGAAATGATGAAAAGGTCCATTGCAGCACGTTTCTAACTGAACAATTTGGTGCCATTAAATGGGTGGAAAGGCTGCAATATGAGTCTAGTCTCCTCTTCCGAAAAATTTGATACAACAAAATGTTTCTATGACTTAATTAGACTCTTAGTCTACAAAGCTAAATTAATTTGTAATAAAATGGTGAAAACAAAAACTGGAAGTACTTAATCGTAAATTGTACTTATTCAAACAGTTTCGTAATTCACCAACCAAACTATTTGATAAAACTTGTATCGAAAAAACAAAGTTAGGCTTAAATCGCACTCGCGTTTATTCCAGCGTACAGCCGCGACGAGCGGCAGGTAAAAATGACGGGAGATTGGTTTTTATCTGTACCGTGGCGGCAAATTGAATGTAAAGTTGATTTCCCGGCGGGCCCGGCCGCATAATTCCCCACAAATTAAGCCGATACCGATTGACTTGCTACCAATGTAAATATTTTCGATAAATGTTCTCTATTATATTTCTCCATATAAGTATACAGAGACTTACTTTACTTGACACTTGTCTAATTATGATATTAAAGTTTAATGTCTGGGAAACCACTTAGAAAGTTGTTTAATTAAACAGTGCGTGAGATTTCAAAAATTGTTAAAAATTATTCCATATGCTTAAGTATTTATCTATCCTTGGTTGAGTAAACTTGCAAAATTTTTTCACTGTTGCACCACAATATCATTTCAAATCTTATCTTTTTATTACTCTCGGCAGCAGCAGGCCGTTTCCTCAAACAAATTTATGGTATATTTTCACATTTGCGAATTTCCTTCAGTCGTTTTGCTTTGTGTTATATATTTTGCACGTATTACTCTAAATATTTCTAGCTCAAGCAAACTGTGTATAGCACATTTGGCATTTTACAATTTTTAATGTCACGACTTGACACCGGCGCGGTTGAGATAAAAGTAGCCAACCTCTCATTCTCATGCTGAAGTCTATTAACTAATGAAGAGCATGGTGTGATGCCAGGCTCCATTTGTTAAAGGTTACCTACTCGGCAAATTACCATTTAGTTTAGTCCCAATGATTATTATATTCTTGCTTAGTTGGGTACCACCCTCCTTTTAAAATCTTCAAATGTTTCAGAACGAAATTAGATTTGTGTTGGCTAGCCGGATGACAAGCGCGTTCAGCATTTCTTTATTGACCAATAACATATCGGTATCACCCTTGATGTTACTAATGTGTATAGTCTTTGTAACCACTTACAACCAGATCTCATCTGCTTGTTTGCCTGCTGCCGAAAAAAACGTGGATCCAACGGAATTGTTATTTGTACACTGACAAGTTTGCTTACTCGTTTTATACATCTTAAAATAAATTAAATATATATAAGAATTCCTGATAGATGAATAGTAATATCGTTAGTCTTTGTACAAGCTTAATATCCCGGATGGGCGAATGAATTGTAATAGCAAGCTACGAAACCAGCGGCCGATGCTTCGTGACAATCTTCTTATCCAAATTTATTTAACGACCAACGCAGTGGCACGGATGGTGACGCGGGCAGAGCGCTCAGTTTACGCGAGAAATCGATATGACAAGATAGGGTTGTGATGTTTAATTTTTCCAGATTGGACCGTATCCGCTGTTTATTTTTATTTTATTTTAATTATATCCGGACAATCAGTATATTATGCTTTCCTTGCTATTATTGATATTCATGGTATGGTTTTAAAGGACATCTCCTCATCACAGATTAATATTGAAAAGGTTTGTCCTAAATGCATTGTATTCAATATTTCTGTACAATTTTAAACAATTTCGACTACGCTTACAACTTACGTAAGCTGTAACTTTTATTACCAATTGTTATTATCCTTATATCAATAGAGCTGTTTACAAGTGCAATAGACTTGTTAATAGTGAAAACTAAATCAAAATCGGTTCAGTAGTTTTTGAGTGGTATTTGGACAACTACAAAAATATTCATCATAATTGTAAGACTCGCCTATCAAGTATTTTTTAAATTGCGTACAGTTTTATTACATCCTGAATGGAGCCTCGGTTTAAATACTTATTATGTAATATGGATAAAACTTATATGGTTTCACGGCTAGCATATTTAGATATCTACTAGGTATATAAGTAGTGCTCTAAATTTAATTCGGTCTTTTAGTTGTGTACTTAATAATATTTTTATTAGACGCCGACATCGTTTGACCGATCGCCATGAACGTTTGCGAATGAATGTGTTTGTAGGTAAATCATCATTACAACCCATATCGACGCACAGCTGAGCTCAAGTCTTTTCTCGCACTGAGAGGGGTGAAGGCTATAGTCTTCCACGATGGTCAATTGCGCGTCTGGAGGCTTCACATATCTTTCTTCACAGGACCGGATTTAGGATTTTGTCGGACAACAAAGGAGTGGCGGCCCACTAGCCCCAAGTATTTATCCAACACAATTTATTTCAGTCGAGTTTTTCAATAAATAATTTATCTTGAAATCAAGTAGGTAAGTTTTTTTAACAAATCAAAAACATATAATCAAATAAATAATTAAACGAAATTAAATCTTAGCGTTAACAAACGGAACCTTCCAGGCTTTTTAAGACGAAAAATCGTTGATGATTTCGTTCGATTCGATTCGAAAAACAAAATATAGTGTTTGCTCGTTGGAATTTGGAAAATATTTATTCGACCCATATCTAGCCCCGAATGCCCTCGCCTAAATCCAGCCTTCTTTCCTCACTATATTTACCTTCATTGAAGCAAGTACTGATTTATTTGTAGTACATACATAATTTGAAAAGGTAAAAGTGCATCCATGATTCGTTCTCCAAGTCTCCCTTGTGGGAAGACCGACGTTCAGACCATAAGGCTGCCATTATATAAATATATGTACCTACGGACCGAATAACGTCCATCGAAATTAATAATTAATAAAACACAATATAAATTAACAAAATTTTATACAAGAAAATATTAAAGCTTAAACATTAACCTCTGTTGGATAGGACTAGGCTGTACAAGCGGATTCAAAAAAATAATATGCGAGCATTACTTTTTAGGTAACGGAGGACATTCATACATATTCAAGCTTTTGTCTTTTCCAACTGACACCAATCTGTCACCCTTCACGTTAAACTGTAGTTGCCATACCTGAAAACAAAACAATACATTAAATATTGTCCGCCCTTAAACATTGAACAACTATCCTACCAAACTTTTAAAACTTTTTGAAGTCAAGTTAGCGCAATCCTTTGTCGCAGGACAAGAAACATATGCGTGAAACTGAGAAACTCGTGAAATACTTTTGTTATAAAAATACATACAGCTCCTTCATGTTCCTTAAAACTCTTCAACACCTGCAGTTTCTCGACCGATGCGATGATAACTTCGCCGTCCCCAGTGCCCAGCGCCAGCCGCTTGCCGTCCGGGCAGAAGCACACCCCTAGTGCCCAGGACGATCGTTTTAGGGAATGTAGGAGTTTTCCAGCAATTCTAAATTCAGAAAAGGGATTGACAGGACACATTTCAAATATTGAAATATTAATAATTTATCAATACAAAATTGGTTACTATTAGAACTCATTAACAAGTCAAATTTTACAACGTTTGGAATTAATTTTATTTTGTGCCTTTTCCTTCTGTTGTGATCTAACAATGCATATTACTGCATATTACAAGTGAGTTAAGTTGTTTATGTGTGTATATTTATATATCTTTATATAATTTTTATATGAATGTATAAATTTGTGTATGTAATTAATTTTATCTAAGCCCTCCGATTAAATATACTCCCTTCACCCCCCTTCTTTTCGCGGTGTCCTCTACCCAAAAGATGTCAAGAAGAGATCGCCGTTAAGCCATAAGACCGCTTGCTGTTTACATATTATGAGCAGACTTTTTCTTATTTTTTCTTGTCATTATTTCGTTGTACAATAAAGAGTATTATATTCTATGAATTAAAACTCGATCTCAACAATTAGGAAATATTTCATCACCTTTTTTTATAATAATAAAATTGAATATTCTATATTATTACTAAGCAAAGACTGGACAAGATTGGACAGTTGAGATCGTAAAGCAGTTTTATCACGCATTACAATTTTTATACGTATTATAAAACAGATGGTCGCATATTTCCCAACTTCGGACGTGAAATTACAAGGTGGAGATTTCTCTTTAAAAGGGATTGCCAATATGGATTGCCTCATTTGCAATTATTTTTAACAAACACATCGTTCTGGATGTACTGCAACAGCTTCTCAACAGAAAATGGCATGGCAGTGATAAACAGAGGTGTATATTTTAATGATCATTATATATTAAGTAATTGGGTAGAAATATCAGCAAAAATATAAAAATCGTGCGTACCCATTACAGTTAAAATGATAAAATCCAAACAGTGTTTCCCAAAGTATTTTATGAAGTGAATTGGTCATTTTTAATCATCCCCATGACATCACTTATTAACGTTTAGTATCTTAGCATAGACATACAAAATAAATATATTTAATTTTCAAGATAAATTTATAACAGAAGCTTAAACATAACTTTATAAAAGTGAAGCTAATTACATGAATCATATTTAAATCTCTTTCATTGCTTCGTAAATGTTTTTAATGGCACCATTATCCATGCACAGGATTGAATAACACCGGTTTAATAATTTTAGTATTTAAAGGGTTTGTGAGCACACAACTCATAATGTGTACGAATATACTAATTAAATGGAACACTGGACAAAGCCAAAGTTGATTTTCTATAGCAAAACCTACGCAAAGAAAATACAACAATTACTACTTACACATCATACAGTTTGAAAGAGCAATCTATAGAAGAGGTCACAAGTAGCTTGGAAGTGGGTGAAAATGCAAGATTCTTGATGGATTCCCTATGGTCTTTGAATGTGTGCATAACTTTAAAGTGAACAGAATCCAAAACACACACAGCTCCATTTGTCGATCCACTTGCAACATATTTGTCATTTGGACACTGAAATTTGATAATTTTTGGAGCATAAAGTCGAAATGTAGAATTAGAAAATTGAAGTTTTATTTATTTATTTCATAAAAATGAAATATGTTTTACCCAGGCCACTGCTATGACAAATTGCTCTCTGGTATCATTGATACTGATTACACTACCCTTTGCAACATCATAGACAACAAGATCACCGGAGTGGCATCCAGTAACAATACGCAAACCATCTGGTGAAAATGTGGCCCGCCAGATATTCGCTGCTAGAATTCGGTGTACCTTCTCCCCAGCAACTATGTCCCATACAACTAATGTGAAATCCATTGCAGTTGATACAAGTGCTGCAGAGTAAAAAATATAGATTAAATTTGGAATTCCAATCAACTCTACACCCTTATTACTTAATATTTATTTACCAATGTTGACTTGAAAACACAAGGTATTACTGGAAAAAATACATTTGTACTCTCAAATTTAGTGACTGCACATTTAGTGTGATTACAGCAGGCAATAATGGTGTAATTAAATGAGTTTGATGTTACTGGTTTTAATGATTGACTGACTTGTTGTTATAATATGGTTATACACATAGAAAGAAATACTAACTAAAATAATACATAGATTAAAAAATAAAACCCATTTTCTAAATAATCTTTTTGCTACTTAAAAAATCTGCCTGGGTACAAAAATAGTAGTGGATCACAAATAGTTTTTTTTCCTTTTTTCATACTTCTACTAACAATACCAATTATTCAAAAACTTAACACTTATTTTATTTAAACTGTAAGTAGTGAGTATAAAATATGTAATTATAGTTTCTTTCTCTTCAGTAAAATGAGCTTATATTATATAACTTACTATGTCCATCAGGGCTAACGGCGAGTGAAGTTACAGCCAAAACATGATCTCTTAGCACTTTCGTTAACTCTATTGTGTTGTCTTCTAACTTCCACTCCCACACTTTAATTTGAGCTAATGAGCCAGCCGTCGCAATTATATCTTTAGGGGCAGCTCTATGATGCGAGAAGATACAAACAAAAAAAAATATTTTATGACTGGTTCATACATGAAATGGATTTTTCGAAATCGCCTTATTTCATCCGCACCATCGTTCTATAAATAAGGTACATTATTCATATTCAAAACTGATGATTTACAAATGCAATCTTTTTACTTGATCCGAGTTAGTGTATATTTTATGACAGTTAGTGTTAAAATAACCGTAGAATGAAACAATATAATAGTGGAAGTGTAGTAGATTATTCATTTATTGTATATTATGATGACCCCGTAGCCCAGTTGGTAGTGCCCTGCCTGCCGAGCGTGGGGTCCCAGGTTCGAATCCCGGCCGGGGCAGACATTTATGTGACAGATAAATGTTTGTTCTCCGGTCATGGGTGTTTGTGATGTGATAATTGTGTATGTCCATGCCACCCGCAACACAGGGAATCCTAGTGCGGAGGTGTGAGTGTGTAAACGTTTATTTATTATTTATTTTTCTCTACTGGCATAATTTCTTCTAAAAGTTCCAAACGCCGAAAATTTGTAACTTACTTCAAATCTTCGTCAGGGCTGACGCGGGTCCACACACAGCAATAAATAGGATCATCGTGAGCGTTTTCTTTTTTCAGAGATACTGAATACTAGAATAAATGAAACAAACTTGTAACATATGTATTAAAATAAATATATTTTTGTAGTATTGTGAGAAAAGGTAAACTTACTACAGAAATAGCCATTACTTTTATTTTGAATTTTAATGTCTCCGATTCTTTAAGCTTTTAAGGAAAATATTTCGAATTAAGTTATTTCAAATTTCTTTGCTTTTTAGAGCAAATCAAAATCTTGTTTCACACGGTACTTCCATTCCATTCCATCTTTCATCTGACAAAATAAATGACAGAGGTGAAAATTTATCCCCAATGTCATGTCATGTTTATTTCAGTTTTAACCTCGTTGGATTACGTTCTTTCTGCCTAATCATAATTTGAATAAATTTTACTTCAATGTACAATTAATATAATATGTAGCACGGCGACACGTCTCGTAACAGTTGTAGAGGTGCACACAGTTGCGCCGAGTTACCTCCCTTCCTTAAAATGTGTTGCGCACTGTGCAGCATCATTTTTTACAGAAGCTCACTTTACGTGGTGTTATTCGTCATTAATTACAAAAACAACACAACGGTCAATAACTCAATTCAATACAATCAATGAGTCAATACATCGGTGAGTTGATCTGTCTTATTCATTCTTTTACTCACTTGTTGAATCAGTACATGCGCGGTTTGCGCTACAATACTGGTAGTCTATACCACTAAGGAGGGTGTGGCATTTGCGTTTAACAACTTATTGTATCCGTTCCATATTGTTATGCATTAAGCTGCGCCTGAGTAACCGAGTTGACACAAGGAATTTAGCTGAGTTGCTCATGTCTGCTACCGTGTTGGCATCGCATAAAGTTGCTCCAGAGACCACAGGGTACCTTATGCCAGAGACTTTCTAAGTGACGTCCTATTCATTCACGCCGCGTTCCTTCAAAATTTCTAAATTAATTTAGAATGACAATAGATTATTGTATTTATTGGTATTTTCTTTTGTAACTATTACTTACAGTTTGTGTGAAGTTGATCATAATGTTTCTCTTTTATAGCGTTGTGTATCCTATAAGTTCCACTAAAATTTTAAGCCTATATAAATACAATAAGACATTGCTTAATGATCTTGTATGATGATCAATACCCATTTTAATATGAATTAATGTTATAATTTCATGTAGATATGGAGTTCTATACTTTATGATTATAAACCCGACCTCCACTTTCTATTCTAACCAATTTGTTTGACATTATGCATCCGTTTTAGAAAAAAAAACGATTAAATTGTGAGATACGATTTATCCTGTTTTCCTTTTGTACACGTATCGAAACTAATTTATGGTACATAACTACATACCTGTATGCTACTCTGTGGCATTGTTACAATGCCCTAATTTTTTCCATATAATTAAAATGAACAATAACTGGTACGTTATAAGATATCTATAACCAGTCTGTGTATTTAGTAACTGTTTAAGGAAGGTTTTATTGTCCGGTTATATTCTAATTGGTCACTTTAGAGCTTATTGTTAAACTTAGGACTTATTGTTAAATATTTTTTTGTATTATGCGTATGAAAACTTGACTTTATCACAATGTTGACTTATAAAATATATATTAACAGAAAATAAAATCTCCATTATTGCCTATGGTAATTTGCTGTATTTTTTTAAATAGATACTATATTTACAAAATTTTACAATGGACAGTCATAAATATTTATACTCTTATCTTCAGATACAGACACAATTTTATTACTCTCCGAATTGAACTTCACTCCCCAAACCTGAAACGATACAACATTTTGACATTGAAATTTCATAATTAAATCTCTGATAATTCTATTTTGTAATGATAATTAATGAATAATATACAATCGTGAAAATTAATTTTTTTACTTATTATTTATTTTTGTATATTTTACAAACATATAAACAACTAATTTGATTAGCTATAGTTACCCATTACCATTTCTAACACATTCATATAGAAATATGTAGAGCTACTATTAAACAATCTGTGATTTATGGATTTATTATTAAAGAACTGGTTAAATGTTTCTTAAAATCGTACGTAAAATTTTCGATAAATTGAAGATGATCTGGTTTAAGGAGACCTTTTACCAATGCCATCTATTGGCAAACTTTTGAACTAGTCTTAATAAAAACCTTATAGTAGATGTGAATTTTTTAAATTACGAATTTATATAAATATAAATAATCATGAACACATGTATAAAACCTGATCATTATGCTCCTTGAATACATGTTGGCACTGCATGCTGTCCAAATCCCAGACGCGAACAGTGCGGTCTGAACTACTGGACACGAACCGTTTGCCGTCCGGCGAGAACGCCACAGAGAGAACCCACGAAGCGTGACCTGATAGGGTTCCCGCCAAGTTTGCGTGAACCCTGTACAGATCAAATAGTACTTAATTCGGTACAATACATATATGATATTCTTGCAAACCACCCTCGCTTCGCTTCAGAAAAACTATACCTTACACTTAGAATCTGCATTGTTTTAGATTAACTAATAACTATTTTATTAACAGACAGATTGAAATGAAACATTCTTTAAATATTAAATGATGCTTACTGCAATACATTAGTGAAAACCGTAACAAAATCAGTTAAGCCGTTTCTAAGATTAGTGTGCACAAACGTACAAAGATTCAAAAATCTATTTTTTGGGTTCTATTGAGTTAATAAAGGCCCCTAAAATAGTTTTTCTCATATATCCTTCATATACAGAAAGTGATCAGTTACAATATTATATGTATAGTTATGATAATATATTATATGAATTCCTGTGATCCCTGTGTACTGTAGTAAGTACCTAAGTATGATATAATGTAGAATGTAAGTGTAGCGATGTAATATAAGAGTTGGGCATTAAACGGGATTTATCTATCAGGAGCCGAATTGCGTTGCTTCACTTCTCTGCTGATCTGCTGACGTCACGGGTTGGCTCCAGCTTCCTCTTGTTGCGATCGCCTTCCAGAGAACCTCGCTTTTATCTTTTGAAAAGTGCTTTCCCGGAGCTCCCGACGTACCATAGATTGGTGGCACTTATTGTATTGTTTGTAGGCCAGCACAAGGACTGCTGCCATTGCCAGTGCAAGTAATATGGAGAATAGGATGTTGTTTATCCAGGCATGTTCTGCTGCACTCGCTTCTGCGTTGCCTCCTGCGCCTTGTGTCACTATAGTGTCCTTATTTTCGCACTCACACTTGGAACACTGCTTGCCCATTTTTAAAGAATTTTAATAGAATTTTACTCTGAATATTAGTGTTCGTTACACGAGTGACGTTAACAAAGGGAACAAAGGAAATCGTCTTAGCCCACATAGTTCCGAGAAACGATCGACAAAGCGGCGAAATATGCTTACACTGCAGTCACACCATATCGTCGCGCGCGCTGGCATGGGTCGCCATGAGGTGTAGTGCGGGGGCTTCAAAATAATAGAAAGACACGTCTGTATCGGATCCCGTTTAATGCCCAACTCTTATATTACATCGCTACACTTACATTCTACATTATATCATACTTAGGTACTTACTACACTACACCTGAGGCAACACGAATCTGTGCTAGTGTCTTCACCCAGCATTGGAAATTGTTTACAAATACATTTAATGTATTTGCAGCAGTCATTAAAAACAGAAAAAAGGATATTAAAAGAAAAGAGTGGACTTAAAACATCTGAATAAGAGTGGAAGTCTATGTGGGATGTCCATGTTTATAAATCATACTGACATTTTCCCTATTACATGCATAGGATATTTATGTATGTGTGTGAATCATAATGTCATACACTGTAATGCCATATCCTAATATCTATGCATTACATAACCATTTATTCTAACATTTATGTTATGTTAACATCATGCGGTCATCTGTACAAGAGTTGCTGGGCATAATATATGCAATAAAGCCCACTAATATACTATAGTATTGTAATGCTAGTTCTTAATATGTTCTTTGCTTTTAAATCTATAATATGATATAAAAATACTTACACATCATATAACTTCATGTGACCGTCATCAGATGCTGTGAGTAGTAGTTGGGAATCTGGTGAGAAACACAAGCTGCGAATGGGCATTGCATGACCCTCTAGAGTATGGACTAGCTTCCCCTGTGCTACATCAAAAATGTTAATAATACCATCCAGAGCACCGCTTGCTATGTATTTACCATCTGGACTCTGAAATCACAATGATTATTTATATAAAGTTTTTTAACAAATCAAAACCTTCATTGAATAAATAAAGATGAATGTATTAGATAACCTTTTTTGATTAATTATTTTTTAAGTATAAATTAATCAAAATAATTGTTTTACTTCAGTTCCTCTTTCTTTATACACATAATTGGCAGTAGACAAAATTCTACTAAGTTAAGCCAAGATAGCCCCAGCTCATGGTGCATCCTTCTGAAAAATTAAGAAGGCAACAGCAGCAGCAACATTCTGTTAGAGGTTGCTGGCTGCCATTCTACTTTTAAGTTAAATATTTTTAAAGTGTCTTATTTGCAGTGTTGCAGAATGATACAGGATTTGCATAACATAGAAGTATCAGAAAGATATGTTACAGAAGGTCATGTGCATCAGTGGCTATTAAATATCAAGTTGCTAATCTCCTTGTTTGTTATTTTTCATATAACATAAAAAAAAAAATTTTTTGTTTGATAATAAGTACAAGTATGTAAAACATACATATGCAACACTCAATGTAAACTTTCCCCTTGTATCCAGTACTTGTTCTTGTTGTCCTGTCTCCACAGAGAATATCAAAATCTTGCCAGCATTGCTGCCCGTGATTACATGTTTTCCATTGGGAGAGAAGTCTAATGTCCAAACATCTGCTGTCCCTGTCTCCATAGTCTTCAGCTTATCCCCCGTAACAATATCCCATAATATGAGTGATGAATCCTGGGAACTGCTAGCAAGAGCTAAAAAAAAACAACAAGGGCATTGTAAAGAAAAAAGTAGTCACATGAATTAAAAGCAAACATTATATTAAAACAGCACATCATTTTTATGGGATATGTTGAGGATTGTAAAAAAAATATTATATTACACCCAATCAAAAGATTGTTATTATTCATTAAGAGAATCTTAAGTGACATTTATCTTGAGAACATGATTTACTTACTTTTACCATCAGGACTGGGTACAACAGAGACTACACCAAGGGAATGACCCTCCAACTGATGTCTTTCCTCTAATTTTCCATCTTCCAGTTGCCACACTTTTATAATATCATCCAGCCCCCCAGTTATGATGTAATTTTCAGGGGCACTTTGAGAATGTGTGGAGTGACTATAATGGGAATAGAATATTGTAAAAAATGCAATTCTATTTCATTCCGTAATATTAAATACCTATACAGGAAACATTATATATATTAACTGAACAATGTGAAATGAAACACATATTCTCTAATAAAAATTAGGTTATACTAACTTCGAGTTTTCATTATTTTCATCTGTATTGTTTTCCTTTTGTTTTGTATTCTCTATTTGACTCCAAGTGCAACACCATACCGACTCTTCATGTGCGTTCTCTTTCTTCAATTGTAAGTAGTACTAAAAAATAAAAGCTGTTTACAGAATGCCGGAAAACATGAATAGACAAATAAAATACAAATACACTATAAACTTACAAGTGTGGTAATGGACATTTTAGTAAGCACTTAAACTTACGTCATAAAACTTAAAGCATGAAATTTTATTTTACTCTAAATCGCAAGGTATGTTCAACATATTTGAAATACACACAGCGGTAGACAAGCACTCAACTATTCTTGTTAAGGTATTGAAATGATCAAATTTGAAATTTGACATAACACGACTTTGACGTAGTTATAATTGAATTGACACTTAAATTCTTTACAGACAATCATTAATTTTTCATAGAAAAAGCAAAAATCGTTTCCCGTTCTTGCTACTCCTGTAACCATGTGCACACAGACTATTATTATATCTGTTCCACGTTGTCTAAGCTAGGTATAAGAATTTAAGTAGTAATCTTAAATTTTGGTAGCGTTATTTTTTGTATTTTTTTGTAACCATTTTTGTGTAACTTGTGTTATGTTGTGCTCGACAAATTGGTCAATACATTGCTCGCTCATCCAGTTGGGAATTATATGGACAAAAATATTTCGTATATACCTAGCTTCATATTATTCATCCAAAACAACAAAAGGAAATCTAAAAGACCCAAAGTTTTTAGTTTATATGTGAATCCTTAACAGATAATTTTATGGTAAAAACTATGAATATTAATTCTAAACTCGATAAACACAAAAGGTTTACTCATTCTCGGTACGATTCTTTTACGTTACACTGTTAAAAAATTAGGTTTTATAAATAGCTTTAAATACAATTCATATAAATGTACGCTTTGTTCAATTTTTCACTTGTAGATATCCCACACAAGTACAATATATAATATATTGCACACATATAGAGTTCATTTGCTTTTTATAGCTTTAATTAGAGTAATCTCGATAGTAAACTTTAAATTCTACCATAACTATACTCTTAACTCTGAGAAACACATGTATCATTATATTTTTTACTAAACTGAGAAGTCTCCACAAAATTTTCGAGTACCTTCGTGATAATTTAAATAAGAGTTGTTTTATTTTGTATAAATAAATAATTAATAGGTTCGAAGTGATCTTGATCTGATCATTGGTTAGGTTGTGGTTTTTTTACACGATGTATTATATATCTATGAGTGTGATTTTAAGCCGTATTGGGGCAGCCTAGAATTTTGATCCCGATCGTAAGAGGCAATGAAGCCCGCCTACTTGGTGGTAAGGTTTCGCGTAAAGATTATATTATAAATATTGTTATTAATTCATGAATATTATTACTGGTATTAATTTCTTTCTGTGAAGCCTGCTTGGCTAGCTATTGTCCTCCTGCTTGAGTCAGCCGCCAAATGATGAGTTCATCATATTCCGGCTGGGGACCTGAGAACCAGTACTGTCTTTGTTTTTTCTTTTTTCTTGGCCGACAATGCATTAGTGATGCCTTTGGTATAACTAATGTTCATGGGTGACGTTGACCACTTACTATCAGATAATTTATCTCCTCGTTTCTCGGCTATTTATATTTAAAGAATAGTGTAATATCTATTATTACAGTGCTACCACGATAATAATAAATGTGGCATTATTAGACCTAACATAACCACTTATTATTTGTAATTTTTGATGATACCAAAATCGGTGTAGTTTCGCCATGTCGCAGTAATTCAATCAATTATATCGCTTAAAACGCAAACAAGATGCCTAAGCTAAAAATAAATTACCTATATCAAGTAAATAGCTAAAGATTAAGAAATTCTTTGTGAAACAAATCAAAACAATGGTCCGCTAATTTCATTTCACCATAGACAAATGTTATTATGTCGTAAAACTACTTTTAGAGTTAACAACGCAGACCCATAAAGTTAATATTAGCATAATATATTATCTTTATGCGCAGACCACGCAGATCATCAGACGACGACATGAATATCAATGTCGAAAGTTTCTAGAAAACTTATGCTTCTAAATATCTAAAGATTCGAATTTATAATGTATAGGTTACATAGTTCAAAAGTAATAATGTTAAGTTTTATTTTATAAAGGAATATATTTGAAAAAAACAATCTATTCCATATCGATCATGATTTTTACCCACAAAATCAGTGAAATTTTTGGCTAGTAATTTTTACAGTCACAGCACGCATTCGCAGAAATGTCAGATCCTTGTCTGATTCTAGTCTGTGGTATTTTGTATAGTTGTGTAAAGCGTGTGACATGACTTTTTTATAGAAATATAAAACTGAGTGGTGGTTATATTCTTTTCCTTTTTATTATGTTACCGTTTTTCAGGTATTAACTTCAGAAACGTTATGAACAATTACTATACATTTACTAGTAATAATCAAGTAGAAATACAATGGCAGTATCAAAGTCAACAAATACTTACAATCGTCAGAATTGGGAAGACTCTGTGAGTACCATCTTTTAGGAATAGGAACAACTTATTCCAAATTTTATATCTTAACTTTAATTTGTAATGCTTGGTTCCAGGATTTTCCAATATTGTGCCAAACATGCCTTGGAGACAATCCATACATTCGGATGGTGAGTTATATTTTATATATCTAGGCTGTAACTTTAACGCTCTTTACCATTTGTATTATCACATATAATCTTAATTACAGACTAAAGAGAAATATGGCAAGGAATGTAAAATATGTGCTCGTCCATTCACTGTTTTCCGATGGTGTCCAGGTTCCAGAATGCGTTTTAAGAAGACTGAGATCTGTCAGACGTGTTCAAAGTTAAAGAATGTTTGTCAAACATGCCTCTTGGACCTTGAGTATGGTTTGCCTATTCAGGTTAGAGATGCTGCTCTTAAAATTCAAGATGATTTGCCAAGAAATGAGGTTAACAAAGAGTACTATATTCAGAATTTGGACAGTCAAATGTCCAAGTATGATCCAAGCCAGCCTAGCAATTCTGCTTTAAAGTCGAAGGGGGCATCTGATTTGCTGTTACGATTGGCCAGGACAGCACCATATTACAAGAGAAACAGACCGCATGTCTGTTCATTCTGGGTGAAAGGGGAATGTCGACGTGGAGAGGAGTGTCCTTACAGACATGAGAAGCCAACAGATCCAGATGATCCCCTGGCTGATCAAAATATCAAAGACAGGTACTGAATTTATTATTTGTTAGCTTATCATCATCACAAACCATATTGTCCTACTACTGGGCTCGGGGTCTCCTCTCGCAGAGAGAAATTTTCTGGCTATAATATACCACACTGGCCAAGAACAGGTTGGCAGACTTCACACACTTTTGAGAATACTCAGGTGTGCAAGTTTCCTCACAATGTTTTCCTTCACTGAACCAAGTGATCATAAGCACATATTTTTTAAAATTAGAGGTGCATGCAGAATTTGATCCAGTAACTTCATTGATAGAGACCTATACTCAACCACTAGGCTATCACTGCTAGGTCATTTGTTAGCTCAGAATTGTTTAAAATAGCATCTTTCAAATGGTAAGTTATTACCTGATTATGAGAAATGATATACAGGGTAGATATTTATATATAGGCTAACATTCAGCAATAGTTAAAATATGCTTAGAAATGAATGGTTCATTTATACAATAGGATTTGTTTAGTAGATTAGTTGAAGAGATTTAGTAGATCTAGAAAGCAAAGAATTAACATCATAAATGCTGCTGGTTATTACAGTAAATAAAATTGTATAGTTTACCTGTATTGCAAAACGTTTTTATTCAATAAATTGCTATTCACATCTTTAAAATATATTTCACATTACACACTCAGTTTAATGTATATAAAATTCAACTTATTCATGTAATGTTTTACATTGCATTAGTAATTTTTATTTGTTATTTAAGTAAAGAAAATGATTACAGGAATTGTGAGTGTAAAGAGAATTTTGTTTCTTGCTGAATATCTTGATTATTAATTTAGGTACTATGGAGTTAATGATCCTGTGGCAGAAAAATTAATGCGGCGTGCTGCTGCTATGCCAGCCTTGCCTCCTCCAGAAGACAGGACTGTAACAACATTGTATGTCGGTAATCTACCTGAAAATATCACTGAAGAGGAGCTTAAAGGACACTTCTACCAGTACGGAGAAATACGGTGAGTAATTTCTAAAAGAAAAAATATGTAAGATTCATCTTAGCATCCAAAACCAACATACAATATTTATGGTGCTCCTTACTAACTAATGGACAATACAAGAGATTAGGCTCCTTGTGTTGGAAATTTCTAGATCAGTGCTAAACAGAATCCTGTTGGATCTTGTGTGGTGTTAAGCTTTTTTTTTTGTCAGGCTAGCTAGCTTTATTCTTGTTTTTCAGTGTTTCATTTGTAAGGTATTTTTTTGGCTTAATAACATAAAACATTTTTTATTTTGACAATTTATTTATAACATTAATAATTTTGTGTTTTGAATATTTTCAGAACGTTAACTTTAGTGCCGAGAGCTCAATGTTCCTTCGTTCAGTACACCACTAGAAGTGCTGCTGAACATGCTGCTGAGAAAACTTTTAATAGGCTGGTCATTGGTGGCAAGAGGTTAACCATTAAATGGGGTAAATCTCAGGGTGAGTAGTTAACAATTGTTTTTGATTTAGGGATTATTTTTTTTTATTATTATTAGATAGACCTCCAGTTCAGCTAGTAGAGACCATACGAGAGGTCTTGTATTTGATTCTCAACAGGAGTAGACTTTAATGTCGCAGATAAATGTTTATTCTCATGTTGTGAGTGTATGTGATGTCTATGCCATCCAAAACACAAGAAATGTTAGTGCAGCCTGTTTATTTGTTTGTCTTTCTAAATTTGGGGTGATTTGGTTGTATTAGGGCTTAATCAATATACACAAGTCCTACACCTAACCTTTGACTGCTTGGGAGTTAGGATTCGTCTTAGTTGTAAATTGAACTATAATTTATGGAAATACTAAATATAAATAACAAGAGATGGAGGTGGATTTTCTGTCATTGATTCTTTTCCATTCTAAACAGGGAAAGTTTTAATTTGATTTATGTATGGGTTAAATAATTATATTTGACAGGTCGCCAAGGTGTCAATGAAAAGAACGAGTTGGCTCCAGCTTTGGAACCCGTGCCCGGTCTTCCCGGCGCGTTACCGCCCCCTCCGCCCGCCTTCATGCCATTCCCACCACAGGTAAAATTATTATTTCTATAGAATTAGCAACATGATATAGCTCATATATAATTAAAAACCAATATATCTGCATACTTACTTACCTCAAGGTTCGATGAAAATCAAATGTGTCATATAAATGTTATATGTCGCCCACTTATTTGCTTTGTTGGTTTAGTAAGGTAATATTTCAATATTTTCAATGATTTGAATAATTTGTGGTATGGTATGGTATATTATTAGTTAGATACCTAGTACATACCTATCTTTGTGTTGTTGAAAGTTGATTATTAGGATATTGTACAGTAACAGTTTCATAGTTTATTGTATTTAAATGGGTATTAAATTATGTGCACGGAAAGCTTTTGTCTAGCTTGCGAAGTAGCCCAGCTCCTACTATATATTGAAGCGGTTTAGTTTTAAATTAGTCTACAACAATATTTTCATGCCCTCCTGGGCATTGAGGAGATCAAGAAATGTTGTCATCCGTTCACGTACTGAACGCCCGTCCAGTTGCTTAGATGCGATTACGTGAGCGCGGCTTCGAGCGTAACAAGATATGTCACTGAGTTAGAAGTGTACTGCGGTTCCAAAGCAAGTCCTTCGCGCTTCTTAACATTGATTTATTCCTGAAATATTATAATCAAAAAAATGTTCTCACAAATACTACCTTAAAAAAATTAATTGTAGTAACGTATTAATCGTAGTCAGAAAGTTTGACATGTTAATCCTGTAACATTACTTTTATCACATTTTAAAATTCAAAACGGAGATGACAATTTCCAGATCCCACCGCCGTCGAGCCGTCCGAACGACTTCTTCAACCTTCATCATTACGCTGGCCCCGGCTGGGCTTGGGGAGGCATGCCGCCACCGCCGCCAGCGCCGGCGTCGGCGCCCCCTGCTCCCCCCGCGCCGCCCTTGCACTATCCTAGTCAGGATCCAGCGAGGCTTGGGGCTCACGCTCATGCAACTACCCCTCACACATAGTTTTGTGAATATAAAATATGATTTAACCAGGGATTTTACATTGATGTCCTAATTACTGTTCCATGGATTTTTTGCGAACGGCATGTAAAGAAGTTGTGTAAGAAAATGTGTCGGGGGAGATACTAGCATACTATATATTTTTACTACCATATATTTGAATTTTGATTTTGGATACAGTATGATTGTCGCTGTGCCGGTTGTCAATAGGTGGGCGAATTGGTTGTGTGAACGATATCATTTTAATGAATAATATGTTTCAATTACAATTTTGGGAAATAATATAAAATAAATTGTGCAGGATTTATCTGTACGTTCCTAAGCCTAACATTATCATCATCGTCATCAGAACCCATAATTTTTACTTTCTTTCTCACCTTCTCATTTCCTGGCCGACAACGCATAAGTGATATATTTGGTCTTACCGATGTCCACGGGCGACGGTGACCGCTTACCGTCAGGTGGCTAGTCTGCTCATTTGCCGGCTATTATTAACATTAAAAAAGAATTGACCCATTGCTGCGATCGCGTCTCCTCTCACACTGAGGGGTTAAAGCTATAGTATGTTACGCAAGCGCAGCGCAGGACCGATCGTCGTGGAGATCCTTGGGGGAGGCCTATGCCCAGCAGTGGGCGTGGTCCGGCTGAGATGATGATGATGTGACGCAAGTTGTGTTCAGGTTCAGGTTTCCTCGCTATGTTTTGCTGAATCGAAGCAAGTGATAGTTAATTTGTAATAAGCATAGGATTTAAATCAACATGAGGGGGTCTGATGTTCAGACCTCAGGCTGCCACGCTTACTGATTCTCTATTTATTTATAATATTAATCAAAATCGGAATTTATCTATATCAATTATTATTATATAAGTAATTTGTGACGTGAGGTAGTTAACTGAATTTTTTCCTTATATTAGGAGTAATGGTCAATATTAAAGTTGATGTAAAGTATAAGGTGGTGTTTCACAATTTTTGCAAATATATTTTCTCATTTCTGTATCAGTGTGATAGTGAATTGTTATGATAATTTTATTGTCCTATATATTTTCATAATATTTGATTGATATCATGTCACAACATTATTGGCATAAAGTAAATCTGATTAACTATTACAAGTTATTATTGATTAAACAAAATAAGTAATTAATACTTCAACCTCGTTGCCGGATGGCCGAACATAGAACACTTAATTTATCACATATGAGGCTACATTGAAAACAAAATTAGAAAGCCGTTTCAAGTCATTAAATCAAGACTCTCAACTATTTGATTGCAATTTTCCTAGACCCAATATTCAAAACAAACTACTTTAAGGTTGTTGAAGTGGAGAGAGCCCGTCTGAAAATTATTTTGGAAACCATAAAAATGTCTTGCGAAGGGTCCTCCAGCAGCGGTTCATGTTCATCACCGGTCAAAAACAGTAGAAGAGACCAAGTCGCCGTATCTCGCTGGCTTTGGATGGCTTTCATGAGGTAGCGAATGAAAACAACTCCAATCAGTCTCAAGATCAAGAAAAGTACGAGATTACAAAGGAGCTTTATTTTTATCTGCAGTCAGTGCGCATCGGTCGGGATCATGGTCTTTATATGTGATGGCCAGCTAATGTTGTACAATACCAAAACTTAGGAGTTTCCTAGAATAATATATCTTTCAGCGCCCTGCAGCAGCGTATACAGCGAGACTTTTCGGAAGCTGGCACCTCGTATACGAAGACAAGTGAAACCGTTTGTTGCCTCCTAATGCAGAGAAATTGATTCATCACAATTTGCCCTTAGTGCATTTACGAGTATTGCTTTTCTTTGTGTAGTAAAAAATATGATTTTATTTGATGTTTGGATTAAATAAAATAATAGTTCCTGAAGTACAAACGGCGCATTTCTTTTATCCGGTATCCAGTCGGATAGGCTTTTTTTTAACCGGCTGGTTACCGGATATCCATTTCATCTCTAGTAAGTAGCCACCCGTTATTATCAAAATTTGTTTCACGTCATAGATGCTATTGTTTAGTAATGTATCAATTATATGTGTAACAAATTGCCTCAATCAATGTGTATTCAAAATTGTTTAATATTATTTATCTTATCATGTTGAACTTAACGATTACTTATGTTTTGTCTAAAAACCCTCGAATGTGTTTTACTACAGCTTTTTCTCTCAGGGTATTAAAATTGACAGTTGTGTAAGTGATTTCATATCCATATTCAAATTAGTTTGTGTTTGTCAATTCTCCGTCGGGGTTGACGTTTTACACAAAATGGTTTTCGCATCACACGATATATATTCCTAATAATATCGCTAAATCTGATACTGTGTGATACATTAGCCGTTTGATTTATTTGTTCTGGAAAAGTCCTCCCGGTATTTTATTTCCATATTATTAATGCACTAGTCTTCCATAATTTTAATATTGTGTCCTATACAGATTTTAAAGGTATCATACAACGAATGAAAAATATTATACCAGGTTACCCCTATAAAGAAAGCATCTTTATCAGTTTCCTTAAAAGTTTTGGATAATTTATGTATATGATGATTGATTATATTATTCTTGGTTTTATTTTCCTTAAGTTCTGTCATGTGTTTCTTTCTACAGCCCTAGAACCAAACATGCCAATAATAATTAGCCAGCAAAGTTCTTCTACTTCAGTTTGTTGTTCAATCGTACATTTAATAACGAAAAAAACATTTTTTTTATCAGTAGTTTTATGTTTCGCACAGAGACATCGAGATTGCGCGCTTGATGGAGGTAGTCTCTGTCGTCATCACCATGGTCGTATCTCAACCTGCTTCATCAAATTAATGAGTGATGTTATTAATCGCGATTATCAAATTTAATCCGATTGAAAAATTAATCAACAAACAGTCAATTGTGAACAGTCAACGCACGAAACGCTTATCACTATTTTGCAATCGTAATGTGATTTTCATCGAGTTTCTAAGTTTTACAAAATATTGTTTAAATTTGGATCCGTATTCATATTGTTGTTATGGGCTACTTTAATATACCATTGTAGGTAAACTATGATAGGAAATACGCGAAGTTTTCCGTACGATACATCCATCACGATCTACATAATTTCGATTTGTGATCAAATCAATTTTTTATTATATATACTTTAAAAATATGGTAATGTAAATGCCATAAATATAGCGAGGTAACTTCGGCTCTTAAAA
Source organism: Megathymus violae (assembly GCA_003671415.1). Classification (NCBI taxonomy): domain Eukaryota; kingdom Metazoa; phylum Arthropoda; class Insecta; order Lepidoptera; family Hesperiidae; genus Megathymus; species Megathymus violae. The sequence goes on along the minus strand of PDGT01000048.1, from coordinate 2,593,715 downwards.
TATTTTTTTCACATTTAAATTAGTTTTTTGTTTGACGGATCTTATAGCTCAGTGGTACTGACCATGCCTACTCCCAGGTTCAATCCAGATGATTAATCTTTTCGGAACTTCGGTAATTTTAATATGTATGACCGTGCCACCAGCAATAAAGGGAATCCTTTTGCCGACATGAATAAGAATTTTATAGTTAATATTTCAATTTTCTGTTCTCTTAGACAATTTTCTTATTTTGTGGGTGATGATGAATTTCTAAAAGATAATTCAATTTGTTAATTGTCACATTATCTAGATACCCAGCAATTTGACCAATACATACATAACTGTAATAAACTAGATTGTAAGTGATGTCCTACTTTTTTATGTAAAAAATAAAGAAAGATATTCAAATACCAAGCTCTTTTTCTTTACCTTTTACAGTGAAACATCCACCAAAATAATTCAGCGTGCCATATAACTCATACGGCGACATCTTTTTTATTAATTAAAATCCAGTTTTTAATTAGTAACAATAACATATACAAAAAATATATAGAAGATAGTTGAAATCAAATAAAACTCGGCCATCTGAAACTATATTTAATATTAATTATAAGTTTATAACATGACTTAATCGTTACAAAACAGTAAACATTTTAGATAGATCTACGCGCCTTCGCTTACCAGTTATCTGGGTAAGGACGGTCTCATAATAATTTACAATAAACTAGGCCCAGATACATAAAACACTAGTTATTGAGTATGTCATAGACATGAGTGAATTATTTTTAAGTTACATTTTGTAAGCGGCTCCCGTACTGCGTGTATAGTCCAAAACTGTCCTTTGACTAGTTTCGTTAAATCCTAAACTTCCAATACTTATTGCTATAATGTTGTAAACTAATAGTCTTGTGCATCTATAGGACATATGGGGCAAACATACAGATTTTCTAAGAAAGTAATTTTTAACCGGAGTCAATATACATAATAAATTACATAATATGTAGATCCTGCTACAAAAAATAATAAGTGATACAGAAATACGCTTGGAAGCAATAATGGACTGAATGCCGAAGTAATTCATAATATTATTCAATTTTAAATATATTTTGGATTGCTGACAAACTTAAAAGTAATTTAAAATGTTTTTATGTCAAGTTTATAAAAAATATATTAATAAAGCATAAAAATTAAATGATATATTGCCCAAAATAATGCTTCAACTATATAATTATAAAACGTAGACCCCAGATGACTATTAAGATAGGTACAATTTTTTTATATTACGTTGATTTTTAAAGCGTTCTCAAGCTCGCGTATTTAATAAAAATAACATTTATAACTAGCAATAACTAAATTATACTATTATAATAAACTTTCACTACAATTTCAATGAAACTGAGCATAGTAAATTGAAAGCAAAGTGTCACACCTAAACAATAGTAAACGATTGCACGTGTCGTAGTAGAATCAGAACTTTAAAAAAAAACAAAAGAAATAGTGTTGCCATTCAAGTGACACATCCCTGATCACTTTAGATCCGATTTTTCACTAAACTTTTTAATCCGTAATATGAGAATATCTGAAAAAAAAATTTAATACTCTTTCAAAATATAATAATTTTATATCACTATCGTTATAATTTTTTTCAACTTCAATATTTTATTGTGATTTGTATCGAGATGAAAATGAAATATCTGATGATTGTTACTTTCCAAACCGAAATCTGACACGTTTTATCTAGCAACACTATAAACAACCGAGAAACAGGTTTTGTATTTTTATTTTAGTAGTAATCCTGACAGTCAAAACGTTGTGACGTAAAGGAATAAAAGCATAGAAGTTGAACGTCAATAAGTACTATTTATTAATTCCTTACAGTAACTGGCATGACCCTTACATTGCACATGTCAATGTTACATTAGATTAGTACAATTTGTCATCGAAATGCTAAGTCGCCGAATCGTTAAATAATCAAATATAAATTACAGTTGTTACACAGCCATACGACTTTTGGCCGTCACATTATTTAGTACTTATTCTATTTTTTATATGATAATGTGTTAGTTTATACTGATATAGTTATTTATACAGTAACACAGTCCGACTGACGGCAGGGTCGAGTCTCAGCCTGAATAAATTATGGTCAAATAATAATTCTCCATGTAACACAATACCTGTACATCACACAACATACAATAAGTCTAACATGTATCCAATATGAACACCGCTTCGGTGTCTAGATGGCAACGATAATTTTTAACATACTTTTTCTTAAGGGGGTCATTTTCGAATCCCACTGACAGAAATCACCGATGAATCCGCGCTGAGAAACGGTTGACGAAATTATATTAAATATTTTGGTTAATTGAATCACAACAATCGACAATGGTATAGGCAAATCCAAAATACTTACGATTTTCATAGTTTTCTCACGGAATCGTCGGTAATTGTGAGATTCGACAATCACCTAACAACACACTGATACAGGTTAACGCACACTCCCGGACGAGTAACTATAGTTGGATTTTATAAAGATAATTCTGTCTATAACTTTATATGAAACTTCTAAGAGATATAAATTAATTTGAATGAAAACCTGCTTAATCATTATTAATAATGCATACATCTCTATCCAGGAACAACAGAGAATTACATACATAAGATTTACTGTATATTTCAAGTATGCATGGTCAATGAGACAAATCATTTGGAGGATTGATGCTATGTGCTTGAAATCTCCTTTAGTATATGTTGATCCGCATTGACATAATGACTTTGATCACATTAGAGGTAGAATGTAATCTAGATAGATGAAGTACACACAACACAGAACATATATTTATACATCAAGAAAATATATTTATACATCCGAATACTCTATTACCAGAAAAAGCTTTTAACATTATCTTAATTCAATGTAAACGATTATGTACTTTCCAAAAGTGCACAATAAATGCGAGCTGATCTTTGACGGAACCTGGAACAGATACGCAATATTTAAAAATATTTAAATCGATATCTACATGAATATTAAAAGTGGGAGACAGTGCAAATTATGTGAGTTTTTGTATATGCGGTAGGTAATCTTCGGAACCAAGGCACTATATAACAAGTGTATGTAATAAATAAACGTTGAAGCCGATCAAAGTGATCAAAGACTGCCGAGCAACCGACTATATTATCATTTTTATCAAAGGTTTTTCACGTTTATATGCCATCTACTAAATTAAAAAATACAATTACGTAGATATGTTGATATTTTAGAAAATGACGATTTAACAGGACCGCAATGACAATCAACGAAGACAAGCGGTCGTGTAACTGACCTGGCGCTAGTATCGGTTGGCGTTGGCGATCTGCGCGTTGACTGCGGCGGCGGCCGCGTTCGAGGCGGCGGTCTGCACGTGCTGGTTGCGCAGGATCTCCGTGGTGAACTCCGCCTGCGCCTTCGCTAGAGATGCGCCCGTCGATCGATAGATGCGGTGTACCTGCCGAGGAAAAATAACAAAATATATATTACGAACTGTTTTTTTTTAGATGTTTTGTCAAAAGAACCGTGACTTGCCGATTAATGTGTTCGGTTCTAAAATAATTTGCCAAGCTGGCTTCACTTAAAACAATGGCCATGATGGTTTTTGCTATCACTGGTGTCATGACAGCCCTTTCTGATTTTTCAATTATCTTGTGATGTGCTGTATTATGTATTCTTTATCTTTAATAAAGCAATTGTAATCTTGTATGTAAAGTTTATTTACTGCCAAACATTGATTAATCATATGAATGTGTTCTAATCAGGAATTAATTGGAAAATTTGGCCCGACAGGCGGGGTCAACGCTATTAGACTAATAAAGCACTCATATGAGTCCAAGTTAAAGGAGTTAACAGATTTGACATAGAACACATGTATGATGCTTTGATATTCTCCTTCACTGAATGAATTAATATTCACTGTTTGTCCACTTTTATAAAGATCTAATATGAATATAATCGATATTAGTGCACAAAATAAATACAGAAAATCATTCAGTAATCTTTTTTTACACTCCAATATTTTTTCTAACAAATCTATAAATCCTGCTCGAAGGACCCAATGACCCGAGCGAATAAAATGCTTTACCTTTGTCATCAGCATAACATCAGCGACGACGGCCGTGATGAATCCAATGGTGACCACCAGGGTGATGATGCCGACTGCAACGTTCACTTGGAACGCGTTGATGCTTGTCATCAATCCGCTGAAGTTTAAATAAAATTATAATCACGTTTATGATGATATCAACATTACCACAGATTACACGGAGCAAGCTATACTATGCTGAAAAAAAAAACAATATTACGTAACGAGTTGTTTTACAACACAAATTGCGTTACGTACATAATACTTAAACGCCCTCATACAATTATCACAAATTTTCTCATGATACTAAAATAATTTACTTAACATAAGCCTTAGAAGCTTTATGAGTAGTTTTCTGTTTGAACTAACCAATGAGGCATTCCATCGAAGGCCTCGGATTAAAAATGGATCTTAGACTGATCAAATGGATTTCATGTTGGCAACACATGTTAAGGTGCAGCTGGCATTTTAAACATAGAGTACATTAGAAGTTGGATAAGAATTGAGAATATATGCAGTACTGACCAAGAACCGCCACCTCTGAATCCAATCGACTGCACGACGGTGATGATGATTTGGAACAGGAATATGAAGAAGAACACCATGAAATTGAACGAAGAATCACTCCGGAACGCCTTGTATATCGGCCGGTACCAGCATATGAAGCTGAACGGCGTTAGCAGAATGAAGTATAGGATGGAGAGGCCGAATATCGTCACGCCCTGGTCGACGAACATCAACGACATCGCTCCTATTATGTTCAGGGCTAACACCAACGAGTGAACTGAAAATAGAAAAATATTAAATAACAAATAATCATATTACATGTGTAATATAATTATATAAAAAACATTTTTACCACACATACCAATTAAAACAGTGTTAGTGTCAAAACAATTTAAAATCCTGTCTATTAATATTTAAAATAAAATAAATAAAATAAAATAAAAAATATATGCAATGCTGAATGCAAAAAAGATTAACTAATTCCTGGAATCCCTAACCTACCAACAAACTGACGACCTATTAAAATATAGCCAAAAACAATTTATGTAACATGTCCAAATCTTCCTTAATTTAACTGGTTTGTGTATATATAAATAGATATGAAATATGTAAATAAATATAATATTAATTATAATATTTATGTAGTATGTGTATATAAATATAAATTATACAATAAATATTGACATATATGTGTATAAACGTAGACAAAATATGCTTTATTGAGGCACAAAAAGATGGACCACAGCAAACAGAGTTCTCCCACTACAGCTTTACACAAACTTAGCGGGATGGATCCCAAGATGTGTAAAATTACTAAATATGCCCAAATAAAATCATTTTATTTTTGATTACCTTATTTCCAATTCTGATCTTACAATGACAAGCTTTAATACATCCAATCCTTACTTTAACTATTGTAGGAATGTGGTTGGTTGGTTATTCTCAAGCTTACTGTAGAAATATCGTTAAAGATTAAACACTCACACATCCAAAGGTGATACAGATGTCGTACAATTCTCTGAAACTCCAGGGGTATGTCCACATTGATGTCCTGATAGAAACATGGCTGAACAGGGCAAAAGGCTGGCAATGGTGGCCAATTGTTATGCCTGCCTGCTGATCCAGCTCTGAGTTCCGCTTCGCGCCTCGCTAGCTCTTCCGCTTTTCGTTCCAATTCTTCTTGTCGTCGCTGCAATTCAATTTCAGTAAGCGTCATTGTTTTTACACTAACTGAGAAAGTTCACCGGTGCATTTGACACTCTTATCAAATGAAACTACAACAACCACAAAGCAGCAGTTAGAGAACAATCATTTATACAATGGAAACATAAAGGATGCTGTTTATGAACATCAATTTACTAAAGCTGAGAATCCCACGCACAAATAATTTTGTGTTGTTATACTTGTGTGTGGGTATACTATCTAGATCAAACACATTGGAGGTTTTGGACAATATGTACATATTTGTTAATTGTTGAGATAAAAATGTTGAAAATACTTTATATGTTATTGAACAATATGAAGACTATTAAAAATTAAATGAGAATACATGCAAGTGAGTAAGTTGATTACACAATACAACATTGATCTTCAACATCAAAAAGTAGTTTCACTATTTATTGAAACAAAATGTCCCAGATCTGGAGATTGTTATAAATGTTTTCGATTCGATTTTCATCATTTGTGTATGTACATCCTGTTGACAATGCAGGAAATTACAATGTGACACTGTGTGAATATTTATTGCTTTTTTAATATAGTCACTCACTACATACCTAATTTGATACAACAGAAAATTTTGTACACCACATCAACTTGAAACATATTCATACTATATATTTGGTACGAAATTGAAAGTAGGATAATTTTAAGATAATAATACCACGAATAATGTTAATGACTTAATAATAATACTGATAATATAATCCTTACGCGAAGCCCTACCACCAAGCAGGCTGGCTTCTGTCACCTCTTACGACACCCTGTTCTGCCAGCATGGGATTGGGGGGAATATTCTAAGCCGCCCCAATATGACAATACAAAATACGGTAAGAATGTCTAAATTTGTTTAAAATAAATCTTTATTATGCGAAAAATTTATGGTAATGTTTGGAAAATCAATATAAAATAAACTCATTTAAGAATGATTGTAACTAATCTCTTGTACTGAATTAAATTGAAAACTTGCAACCATAAAAACAAAATCCAAATGAGTTAGGTTACTTTCAAATTATTAAAGCATAGATGTTATACACTATATTGTATAAAATATTATACATATCATAGATTAATGGAACCTATTTAAGAAATATATACTCAATAGTGACTTTGCTACTATTGATTTATAATGTCTCTGAATACATTTGTTATTATAAAGTTAATATTTATATAAATACTACTATCAAACATAACAATCAAAAACTACACAGGGTGTGTTTATTTTAATTCCAAAATTCTGATTATACATAAATAACAAAACATAATCTGACTAATCATTTAAGTTAATACAAAATGTGATATCATTAAAATATTACACAGAAAATACATCAACCTTACCTGCCACCAGCAAGATAAGCCAAAGATATTGATAACAAGGCGGACAGATTGATAAAGCAAAGAAGTAACAATTAAATGAATATTCAATGTTGTTTACCTTAAGTTCCTGTTGTGCATTCGGGAAAAGCAAATTTAACGTGAATTAGTTGCATGCATCTATGTAGCTTACATTGGATATTTTTTGTGACTATATATAAATGAATTTGAAAAGCATTTACAAGTATTATTGTGCACTAGCTGTGCTTATTTTTGTGGTGCGAGACATTTAAGAAATAGAAATAATGTGATCCGGAGTAAAATTGGGTTGAGGACAATATATGGAATTCACAATGAAATATTAAATGAAATCTTTAATATAGTATCATTTAAGAAGGAAAAAATAAAAAGGAGCATTTTGACATACTGAATGTGAGATAAAATTTCATATGAGATTCAATAGATAAATCCTGTGAGTGTTAATGACAGAATAATTGCAGAGAAATTAAGTTCTTACAGTAACAAGAGAAACAATGCCTAGAGAAAGGTGAAGAAAGTAATGGAGAGGTTTTATAATTGTTAACGTAAGAAAAATAGTCTAACCACAATTTTGTAATAGGGAGTTACATTCAACAACAACCAATATAATACTGGCCAATATAACTAATATATTAAGCTCATTTTCCATAGAGATAATCTGGGTTTTATTTCAGTTTGTCAGAAAATCTGTTATGACTCTTACATTTCACATTGTTTGAATTGTAATGATTAAAACATCATTTTGTAAATATTTAATTAGTGTTCTCTAAAAATAATAAAAGACAAAAAGATACAATAAGTTGAATTTTTAATTTCAATTTGTAACAATACCATATATAAAGCAAAATGTGTGTATTAACCCTTTTACAAATATCACACATCATACATCACAAGATATGAATAAAAATGGTTATTTATAGTCAGTACCTGGAAATCAGCAGTAGTGAAGTTTGTAGGAGGTGCCTGTGATTGCTGTGGTTGGTTTGGCCGATATTGACCACCTGATGGTGGGGACACTGCTTGCATGATAGCTGGCTGGGATGGTTGCTGGGCAGGCTAAAGAAGATTTTTTTATAATATTAAATTTCTAGTATCATTACATTTTATAACTATTTTACTTTAATATTACTAGATTTAACATTTGCCCATATCAAGAATTTGATATCTTAAGAAAATGTAACATATTTTGCTATGGTTACTTATTTTAAATAACAATATTTATAAGTTGTTTTATTTCTTAGGGTACAAGTCAAACATTTGTTAACTTTGAATTTCACAAACAAAATTTAAACATTAGAACAAAAAGACGCAATGTTCGTTGGAGCTTCCAAATAAAGGCGTATTCATTGTACTTTTGTATCGACAACTTTTAGTTATAACTAATATGTATACAAAGTTTACCGTGGGTTGATTTCCGCCTTGTTGGCCATCAAAGGGGTTGTAATCATCCAATCCTCGGGTAGCATTGTTTGTACTTCGTGCCACTTGCTGTACAGAAGGATCCTGGAAGAATTCCCTGAACAATATTGAATCTAAATCACGATAACAAAATTTTCATTCTCTGAAGACTACTTACAGCAAATGGATTGTCTATGGTGGGATCACTAAACGGGTTATCCTCAAATTTCGACATTTTTTTGGTTTAATTACGCCACTTTATAGCTTTATATATTATGCGCAGCACAAAGAAATTCCTCTCTCAGTATTTCTAGCATGTAAAGCGATAAATACAATCCACCGATCAGTTGAGTGACAGATTACAGTATTGATGATGGTGACGAAAATTGACACACATTTTTTGTGTTGCAATATGAAAAAAAGATTTTTCTGTAGGATTACGATTTATTTAAAAAATATGTATAGTACATAGGTATATTATTATGTTATGTTAGCTTAATTCAGATAGTATTTTTAACACAATTAATATACCATTACATTTTACAATAGGTATTTTTGTTTCTTTTTGTATTTATTTAAATCATGTATATGAGTAAAACATATTAAGTATGTGACATGCTTATATTTCACGTGTCTTGTAACATAAATAATGCTAACACCTAATGAATATAATGAATATGACAGGAACCTCTGTTGTGTGTGTAAATGTATACTAGGAATATTTAGTTCTATAGTTACAAATTTTGATACACTAGACATATTTCGCCGAACAATTATGATATCGTTAATCAACAAAGTTAAAATACTGTTACTGCTTGTGTACTGTAACACAGCAGTAGCATTGTATCACTGTTGTTATTGAATGATTAGTTATTCATTCAATTATCAATATAATAAATGTATTGGTATTTCAATTGCTATAACAAACATTGTAATATTTATAATGTAATTAATAGTATATAATAAAACCTATTAAATTGCAATAATTCACATCACAGAATAAATTTTTTTGCATAGTAAATAATATTCAAGTAACAAGCCGGTAATGTAGTAATTATTTAAGGGATTAAAGTAGAATATTACACTAAATATGTAAGAAATTAACGTTTTTTTGAAAAAATTTGGTTATCCTATAATTTTAATCAGTAAGTCAATCTCAGATGCCAAATAAACAAGCTTACGCAAAGTATAGTATTACGTCATCATTAATATTTTATACGTACAGCCTATGTTATTTACTATATGTTGGTATGTTGCAAAACGAAGGCGAAAGTAGTTTTGCGATTGGCAACTCATTTCAATTGTCAGTGTATTAGACGGTGCTGTCAAAGTCGGCAGCTGTTTACGTTTTGTATCGTTATTTTGCGATCGTTTAGCACAACTTTTGTTATATCTCATTGTTTTGATGCTAGCGCTTTTACTTCGATGTTTTTATGGTGCAATTAAATTGTGATAAATCCGTTATGATTAGCCATGTCAGATGTCAAGAGGTGAAAAAGTCAAGTTAGTGTTTTGTGTGTAGCGTGTTTGTGACAGTTTATATTGTTTGGGATTTTGTGCTATAAACTTGAACGGTAAGTTAATTTTGTTTCGTTATCTTTCGATATTAAGTTTAGTTTTAATGATCCACATTTAATATTTCCCATGGCTGTATTTTTAATTGAAAAAAAAATATATTAAAACTGTGGTTTAAGGAATTAGGCTAGAAAATAATGATTCAGTTTGCGTAATAATGGCTATCGATGTTAGGCTATTTGATGTTTGTTAATAGTTTGAATATTTGGGAGAGGTACGGATTACGATACGTGTGCATTGGTCGGTGTAGGCCGTGGTCGCGGCGAAAGTTGTTCTCTCTTGTTACCTAGGAAGTAGCCGAACACTGGTCTTACCGCACTGTCCGTAGTTTTCGAATCCTTCCTGTCATATGACAGATATCAGTTATGTGGAGTCTCTCATATCCCATTGGATGAACTTAGTGTTCATAGTTTTGTAAATATGAACTCCAACAATTAATCTAAATAAAGAGTTTCAAATGGTGTGTTACATTCTTCAGTAAAAGGGTTCAAAAAATTGCAATTTATCTGGCAGCTTGAGAGTGAATAGATAAGACATGATAGCCAATAACAGTACAAAGATATTAAAATTGACAACAGTTGTTTCTACTCGAACCTGATGACCTTAAATTTTAAATAATCTTATATAATTATGATTATACAATCAAGTAATCATACTTTAAACTAATTACTTCATAGCATATAAAATTGTTATTGTATTTTGATATTCACAGTTATTTTGCCAAAAATCTGTTATACATTTACTTTTCAAGTATTTACTGGAGATAACTTATATTATCACAATAAAAATGATAGCAGGATAGCAAAAATTTAGGTTCCTCAAAATGACACATACATGTTAGCCAACAACAAAATGTTTATTGCAATAGTTGGACTATATAAGAGAACAGAACTGAAATAAAGGAAAAGTACTGTGTGAAAAGGGGACTTCTAATAAGTTATACATTACATACTCTTGTTATCTGTATATATATATATATATATATATATATATACCATATGCACAACCATATGCACCAACAACTGTGCATATGTGTCTACCATAGGTCAGGTCAATTAATAGTTTTAAATTTTATTTTTTTGTATTAAAAATAATTTATCTGTAAAGTTTTCTGCAATTTATGTATTATAGTTACTTTGATACTTTGATCCTCTTTGTCCCTTCATAGCAGCCACAAGTTTCCAACATTGTGACTTTGAATGCTTTTGTTTTGTTTTGTTCAGGTTTATGAACCTCAAGGGTTCATCCTCATTTGTTATTAAATGACAGTATATACTGTTATTACAATGATATTGTTATTATATCTGCTTTCTGTTTGCAGTAACTATGGTACTCTCAATTATTTGTTTACCAGGGTGCTAGGATAGAACTACTCTTACGTTAAGGGCATCAAAAAAGTAAAGGCAAAGTCAAAAAAGGTTTTTGGCCAAAATTGATGCCTCAGGCACATTGACTATGGTACCATAGGTATAAAATTATTCTAGGATTCAAGGCTAGATCTGTAATTTATAAAAAGTCATTTGCTTTTAATAAATTATGCTTGTCACCTCGCTCAAATACCAATCACAATCTATGAGCATTTGACCGTGACCATTGGAAAGCAATAGCCCAAAAGAGTCTATTCACTTTAGATTTACAGTATTCCAGGTTAAAATGAAGCCTGAAGAATACTCGGAGCGAGTCACACTCTCAGTTAAGAAAACCCACTTATTGGTATGTTCTCAATGAATGCTGTTTGAACTCCGTTGTTCTGACCTAACTCTGCTACAATATTCAACTGTATCTTTATTGATTTACCCTAAGCTTGTGACCAAGATTTATAATATTTGTACAACCTTGTAGCTCAGTTGTTTGTGATTTTGCTTGCCTAGTGGGGATTGTCTAGTTCAATTCGCAGCTGGGGCAGACATTTGTGTGAGGTAAATGTTTTTTCTAGGGGCTTGGGTATTTGTGATGTCTCCACTTCTGTGCTATTATTTGCATACCCATAAATACCGGGTTTAAGCAGATCATTAATGTGGAGCAAGAATAGAGTGGTGGGGAGAGCAGTCCCTTGAGGAACTCCAGCGGCCTTCAATTGGGATGAACAACCATCGACGACAACTCGGAGAAACCGGTCGCTCAGAGAATCCCTGCCGATAAGGCCAGAGCAAATACCATAAGTTGAAAGCTTGCTCAACAGCCTAGCGTGCTAAACTCTGTCGAATGTTTTCGTCATATCGACTGTAATACTAGTCCGCCTTCTCCTTAGCCGTACGAGCCAGAGAGCCATCCGGTTTTACCAATGGAGACAGTGTGGGCCGACAGAAGTTAGCCTCAACCGCTTTGGCAAGAGACCAAAAAGCTCTTCTGCCTGATAGTTGGTCAGAGAGTTTTGCGCTGATATGTTGGATGCGGTAAGATTCAGCTTCTATAGTGCCTTTTTATAGGACGTGGCGGCGGGGTATGGGAACAGCCAAATCTAATGACAGACATTAAAATCCCCCCAGAAAGACAAGCTGAGCCGTACGGTATCGAATAAGGGCCTTATCAGCCCTCACACTGAGGTGTTCAAATAACCGAGTCGTCTCGTGGTCACCGCTGTGCGATCGGTACACACAAGAAGACAGGATATTGTCGACCCCGTGTCTACTAAAACCTAAACTGTAGAGAAGGTGGTCTTCAAGGTGATGGAGACGCTGACAGCAGATGTCATTACGGGCGTAAATACATACTCCAGCACGATGGTGAAAGTTGTGCTCTATTGTGTATCCTGGATTGTCTAGGTGTGCCACGCTGGATGGACAACTAATCTGCGTGTCCGTCAGGAAGAACAAGTGCGGCCGCGCAGCTTTTAGATGGTGGTGAATTGATGGTTATAATCTGCGAAACTAATTTGCCATTTCACGAACCTGCGTATCCTGACAGGTAGCAATTATACTTAACAATATCATTAATATTATTGTTTTATGATTCATAAATAACACATTTAAAACATTACTTCGTTACGAGTCATTTTCTCTTTGACTAGTGGCTCTGTTTTACTATTGATTCCGAAATTAAAAATAGCTCAAGTTAAGTAATAATAACTAGGTGTTCAATAAGTTTATACAGTTAGATTGTAAATGTAATCATTAGAAGAAATTATTATACATTCATAAACAAACCAAAGGCCGTAAAAGAGTTGTAAAGTTGGTTTTATACTTGTAATTATTATTTACTGTGTACTTGTTTAATATTACCAAGTGTTAAAAATCAAATGAGACTTAGCACCGGCCGAGTCGTAAGCGATCAAATTAGTTAAGCAAATTCGAGCACAATTCTTAATTGAATGTGTGAAAAAAATTTGAGTGCTTCTGTGTTTCACATCCCATTAGTTATTGTTAGATATTAATCTTCAAGTCATAAAGAAGACTTTTAGCATCTTATCTTCCTCACAAATTTTGACTCAAGTAGCTTGGTAATAACGCCTCATGCAGGCGCCTCATATACTCATACGTTACAGAAGGTCGCTAATAATTATAAATAAGTTATACATATATAATATAATTAATAAAAACCTGATTATAGCTGCACGACATAGATTAATGTTATTTATTAGCAGACCTCTCGCAAACTTAGATATAATGGTCAGTTTTACGTTTGCCCGTAGTGTAATGAGTCGACGTAAAAATGCGTTATGTGGGCCCCACATTACGCAAAGAACCTCGAACTTTCCAGGCCACTGCACCCATATAGCACAAGTTTGCCGATAAACGCTACTTCGGCGTCACGGTGACTGTGTCCAATGTAGAATCTCAACGCGAATGGCATCTCTCAACGTGTTAAATGAACTAAAACAGGTTACCGTCTTTATTACTCGATTGATTTCAACCGGAGTTTAATGGTAGATAAATTTGAACTCTTCAGCAAGAAGTATCTGATCTAAAGATTGGTCGCTTTACTTGGTTCCAAAGTTTATATTCATATACGTAATTGCTCATATTACGATTCTTAGAACACATAACGAAATTTTGTGATGCTTTTAAAGGAAGGCATCGCTTAAGGAAAACTAGCGGACGGCGCGTTGACCGAGTCGAAATTCCTAAAACTGTTTTATTATTAATAACCCAGTATGACACGTTGGCTCCCCTCGATTATAAATAAATTGTACTCTTAATCGCCGATTGCATCCTATATTGGTATTTATTGCGTACCTTGCATGTTTTAAGATGTTTACGTGATAATCGATCGGCAAACGGCTTGCAGGAACAATGTGGAACTCAAATGAAACTGATTGACGATTGAGTTTTTCCAACCCATCAAGCTGTTAGAGTTTACACGATATCCTTTTCGTACACTATACGTCGTAAAAGTGGATCAGTGGTCGTTCACCCGGAAACATTATGGGCCGCGAATTAGATTGCACTGATCCCATGGTACTGGTCGACTAGTTTTATTGGAAATAATAACCCGGGGCGTTCTGAAGGGTGTTTTACAGTGTTATCGTAATGGAAATAACACTGAGATGGGCTTTCAATCGAGGTACAAGAATGTAAGCCGAAAATGTGGTTTACTAAAAAACTTCCGATGTATTATCAGTTAATTTCGAAGTTGGTTAAAACATGTTATACAGGAAAATATAACACAATATGCCAACGTACGTCGCCATGTTTTCATGGAAATATCCTCAACTTGCACAAACTGTGGCATTTTAAAATTATCTAGTTACATAGCCGTTACATAGGTGATTAACAGCCATCAGCATTCGTTTCAATAGTCGAATAAGAGTACTCAAAACTCTTATAACAAAGCTATAGAAATATTTCACACACACACATATATGTATATATATATATATATAGCCAGTTCAAACTAACGCAATTGGCGATTAAAGTTGATATATTGATGAGTAAAATTTGTTCCTTTGTTATACACGAAGGCAAGGTTATCAAACAGCTTTGCTTTGCATAATCTTTTTTCAGTTCACTTAGAAATTTTGTGTAGTGACGTATACATAATTTATGACATTTTGTGGTGGTAGTTTATAAGAAATAATTCCAGCCTTGTAGTGAGTGGAACATAATTGTATAATGTCGACTTACTCAACGGTGGCCACCTATTCGGACTTTCAAATCGGTGTTGGCACAGATTATTCTTAGCAACAGTAACCAATATGTAGCTGGACGTACCTAGTTACTTTCAAACGCGGTTATTACGCGGGTAACGTAATTAACACGAAATTCGCCGTAGTTTCCTTGCCATTATTTAATCTATGCAATCAAATAAAAGGCGGATGTGAGAAATGTTTCGGTAATTATAAATTTATTAGTGAACGGTTAACCTTGCTGTTGCTCCGGTCCATACAACCTCCCCGCTAGAGCTGTCAGTGTTTCAATTCAAGGTTTGTAACTGTTTTTGTAACACTTTTTATTGTTCATTTGGCCTTTTTCATTGTAGCCGCCTAGCCAATCTAATTTTATATCATTGCTCCATTGTCACCACGTCTTGGGTAGGAGGGCTCTTGGTGAGAACCCAACGTTGGACGGGATCCTACGGGTGCGTCGGATAGGACAGGAAGCGCTAATGCGGAGGTGGGGAGAGGACCTGGCGGTGCAGCCGTATGGCACACGCGTTACGGCTGCGTTGCGCCCGGTCCTTGAGCGGTGGATGCGCCGAAAACGCAAGCCCCTCACCTTCCGTCTGACGCAGGTTCTCACCGGGCACGGTTGCTTTGGTGACTACCTGTGTCGGACGGCCCAAAAGGAGCCGACGACTGAATGCCACGGTTGTGGCGCGGCGGTGGACTCTGCCCAACACACCCTCGAGGTGTGCCCGAGATGGGCAGCGCTGCGTCGGGATCTGACGTCAGTCCTCGGAGGAGACTTGTCGCTTCCGAGCATCATCACCGCGATGCTCGGCGACGACGAGTCCTGGAAGGCGATGGTCTCCTTCTGCGAGACAGTAATGTCCCAGAAGGAGGCCGACGAGCGGTGAGAGAGGAGGCCGCCGACGTGGCCTCCATCCGCGGGCGACGAATGGGGGTGCGTAGGAGGAGCTACTTAATGCGCCTCCAGTAACGCCCCTGTGCCCGTGTCGGGCCGGGATGGGAACCCGGCCCTGCTAGACACGGCGTCGTTGGGACTGTTCAGAGGTAAGCCGGACAGTCCCAATGGAGGAGAAGTCTGGCCTTTTCGCCGAGGCCAGCCTGTCGCTGGAGGGATCCTGTTGCCTGCAGATCCGGGACCCTCCAATTAAAGCGGCTGAAGGCTCCCGCAGGGGTTTAGTACGGTATTGCACTCCCAAAGTGCCGAGTCCGGCATAGGTCTAGGACTGCCACCCATGCGTCGTGGATATCATCCGTAAATGAATTCCCCTGCGACAAAAAAAAAAATTGGATGTAAATATACAACTAAATCTGCTTATATTATCTGTTGTGATCGCAAAGGATTCACTAACATTATCGGTTATCATTATTAAGTGTTAGTGCGCATTCACACTAGCATTTGTAAAATAAATAAAATAAGTATGCGCAACGCAGAAGACGCGATAACCCCACGCTAGGTGAGCTTCGTGTACAATGCCGACTGAATTAATGTTTTGATGTTAATAAACAATTGATATATACCTTTATGATTATTGCTACAATTCATCAAATATTGGTTTCGAATTTTGAAAGTGAATTTAAATATTGAGTCAATTTTTATGTTAACAATACAGCAAAAAACAAAATAACTTTTTCTCGATCGTGAACTGTATAACGAATATTACTATGGCCTTTTTATTGTTTATTATTCATACGTTTTTTATTTAACAGCCAACCTACCAGTTTTATAACTATAAATGTTCTTATCGTAAGTGTTACAGTCAAATTTGCAGTAACATACTATCCAATAACTTTTTATCCAATAACAGTCTGAAGTGACTCAAAACTCGCATGTTGTTGTATCCTGAAGCTCTTATTCCGATGTAGACTACAAATATTTTTGATAAACCAAATTGACTTTAAGTCTTAACCTGAATAATTTACTATACCTCGGAAATTCGGAATTATACATATATCTGTCGAGGTATCGAGTGAAGTTGTAAATACCCCGCAATGTGTATTATTTGGA
Organism: Megathymus violae; assembly: GCA_003671415.1. Lineage (NCBI taxonomy): Eukaryota > Metazoa > Arthropoda > Insecta > Lepidoptera > Hesperiidae > Megathymus > Megathymus violae. Next base: position 2,576,494 of record PDGT01000048.1, on the reverse strand, counting down.
AATTAAACTGACTGAATATTTCTCATAAATAATTCTCATTTGTAACGTGTCGATTACAAAAGTAAAGACATCAAGACACGTTACATACAACACACTGCGTCGCCAAGATACTGTAATGAGTTGCGAGGATAATGCAGCTAAAGTACTGAGATTTATCTTCCTTACAACTCCAAAGCTCGCGTCCGTGTAATCAAGCGTTTTAGAAATGCCTTATGTAAAAATAACGTTGACAGTTACTTGGAGCAAAGTCTCCGCAATGACCCATCTGGGCTTTCAAGTGTTATGGACTGAAGTGAAATTTTATTTATTTTACTCGGAAAGTTCACCTGGTATTAAATGGCGATGTCGATAAGGATTTGAATAGAATGTTTTGATTTTTGGTGTCATGTGGAAGGCGATGACGAAAGTTTATTTTGATTGTATTATCTAATTCACTTTGTTCTTACATCTTCCTCATATATTACTCGTCCTTTGTATTGGAACAGATTATTATTTAACTTTATTGCAAATTGATGATGTTAATTACTGTGTGTTCAGTGCAAATCGCACATGAGGCAAATGTTACAGCAATGTGCAGTCGTACATATGCTTTGATAATTATAATATAAATTTTAATTTTCCACTACAAAAGTTAAATACTCTTAAAATGTCACTGAAATATCAGTTATCCCCTAAGTCAGGATATCACGACAAAATTGCCTTGTCAAGTGTTGTGTGTCGGCTTTTTTGTAAAGTCAAAAGGCATTCATTGATTTGAATTATATAGTTTGACAAATAATTATATAGTTTGACAAATAATTATATAGTTTGACAAATAATTATCTTTGACGATGTTAACTAACCGCTTTGACGATTTTATGTATTGCAAATCTCGTTTTGTACCACTAAAACCAATCATCTTAAATCAAATCGGTAGTTAAAACCTGTTTTATTTCACATTAGTATTTTCATTTTATTACAGAAGGAATAAAAAAAAAACAAATTCAAAGATTTGAGAAGGTTACCGTTTTAACTGAAGCCAGCAAAGGTTTTGTCATTAATATACTAAAGTCTTTTGGGGCCCTGCAGACTGTAGATAGTCGGTTAAAGTTTTCACAATGACCCACCAGGCTCTTTAAGTGTTACGACCTTTAATAAAACCTTAATAACCGCTATTTAAAATTATTATAAATGGCGCTTCAAAGAATAATTGGTTTTACTTTATCTAGTGCGTTTGTGACTGATTGGAATTCTATGCTACTATAAGTATCTGTACTTTTTTCTTAATTGTTATTTCATAGAGGAAAATAGAAGAAAACTCAAATTTAAGGAACTTTAGAAAAAAAAGGGTTAAAAAATTATATTTTCTTTAAGAGGAGAATGATAGGAGTTAAAAAGACTAGTTAAAATTATTTTTTTCTTCAAGAGTAGCGTGAATAGATTTTTATAGGTTAGTGCGTTAAACATCTTAGACTGCATCACAACTTACCATCAGGTAGGATTGTTTTCAAGGATTAACTGATCGCATGTAAAAAAGGGTGTCAACTGTAAGCGTGTGTGCGTGTGGTACTTGAATGTTTTTAGAAAATCGGGTGTTGATTCAGAGTGAACCTGTGGCATTCGAATGAGTAGGTATATTACCTAAAGTTGGATTCAAGAAATTTGAATTTTAATCTTTTTTTTCTAACCTACATATAAACTTGTTGTTGGTACATTTGAAATGACATTTAATCACAATGCCGGGTTTCTTTCCCTTGTATATATATATCTATACTTATCATTAATGAAAATAAAACGTGGTCCATCCGTATATATAATATTTTAATGTATTGTTTTAGGTACTTACATGCTTTGTAACTTTTAAAATATTACGTTGTTCACCGTCTTTGTTTTATTTTGCTGTATCTTTTATCTGGTTATTCTTTATTTAATTTTATTGTAATGAATATTTTGTTATTGTTGTCAAATATTTGACAAGTGTCTTAAATTATGTCATTATGGTTAATTTTTTTTTAATATGTTAGTTTTTGCCCTCCTTTCTAACAAAGGACGCGAAGACGGAAAATTTGAAATTGGGTTTCTGAACAAGAATGTTCTAGAATAAACGTTGGTATAAAAGGCGTCCAGAAGGAACTCTCAGGACGTTTCTCATTCTCGACTCCAAGGTGTACGTGCGCTGAAAGCCGGAGACTCCGGTCGACTCGTGCGCCCTAATGTTACATGTTTTCGAAGCCTCCGCATGCTGCTTGCTGGAGAAGTGGCAGGCCTATCTAGAGTCCAATACTATTTTACCAAATGACTTATACTTATTTTATGGTATTGCTTCTTATATGCTAGTGTAGTGTAGTGCTAGTGTTATTTTATTGTAACCGCCAAGAATAATTTAATACAATTTATCTTCTAAATATATCTATTATATATCTATCTATTATAATACTATAAGGCAGAGATGAAAACATTTTTTTTTCAAGTTTTTTTTTATGTCTGACCATGTATCACATTTGGATGATACTTGGCATATTATTAGCTTATATGATGAGTCATATAACCTAGTCCTAGGATACTTTTTTATAGCATTCTATTAACAGTAAATGATGTAGGTAACCTGACGTAAAGCTACGGCGTGTTACTTACTAGTTTTAAAATAAATATGGTGCGGGAAAATTTACTGGATCGCTTGAATGTTAATATGATTCTGGGAAATCTCAAACCATGTTTTTATTACGTGTTGTTAATATAATAATAAGAAACGTATCTCGTCTCACTAGAAAAAGATAACATTATGTTGTTTACTGAATAGGTAATTAATGGGTTTTTTTACCGACAAGCTGTAGAAAAATGACGCATGACGTACACGATTACCGATCAAGTGTTACATGAGCGTGAATTTTGTCAGTTTGTGTGTATGTGGAGGCGGAGCGTAATCTCCCGGCACCTGTCTTAATAATTTTATTTATCGTTGTTCAATCCGACTGAAGTCGGAGCGGGTGACTAGTATGTACTCTGTATTGTAACTAACATTATTATATCCAATCAAATTATCAAACATTATTATCGAGACAATTCCGCCATTTTATGACAAGTGCAATGACAATTAATATTTAATACCTTTGGTAAATTATACGAACAATAATCAATAATTTTTGAGGTAGGATTTTTAAAGACAACAAGTTTAGGTAATTTGATGAATTACTTTTTAAAGCTGATTACTCTTAAAAGGTTCACATTTTTTAATATATATACGATTAAGGCTATCTTATTATTTGCCAGTTGAACGAAACACTATGAGTGTTCGTTGAATGGACTTCACTTGATTCATGCGCCGCACTTTTTTTAGTTTTTTTTGACATTTCCAATTTAAAGAAAATGAGTTAAGGTCTTTGAGCTGCCTCATTAGCGCTGGTGTCACGTGAATCTTGATAATATTGAATACTTTTATCTTCTTCATAATCACAAATACATCGAAGCCAGAGTAAAATAAAATGATGCAAAAACAAGTAATCTATATGAAAAAAATCTGTGGTTTAATTTTGAAATGAATTCAAATTTGTAATTTAATATATGAATCTGATGTTTTAATTTAAAGTTGGCTTTATTAGGAATCTGTAATTTTAAAATATATAAGTACTACCCATCAGCAACCTTATTTCGATTCAGCATCAATTGATCATATCATATTCAAATAGGCTTTGAGCTTTTTGATTTGATATTTAAATACTACAAATTGGGTGATGGTAAATATGCCTACTCAATAAATTTATTATTTACGCTGAAGTCACTGTAAATATTTCAGTGACGTACAAATACATCAAAGACCGTAAAGCTTTCAAAGCGAAAAAGAAAACAAATAAAAATGAAAGACTTTTGCGAACTGTTAAGAAGCTCAGCAATGCGAAAGTATTTACAACAATACTCCATAATAGACGAGCTACTTCAACTTATTTATTTTCCTTTTAAATACACATCTCGCTCGCCAGTCCTTGAACAATGAGTTTTTTTTAATATCACTTGTTGGTTAACGATCCAATGAAAGCTAGTATCTTAAGTCGTTTCAGTAAGTAGGTTTTGGTAAATACTGTAACTTCGCGATGAAGAATATTACCTAATAATATGTCGTGGATGATTGATTTTCTTTTTGGGCCTGGGATGAAACTATCAGGACACTATATAATGCTAGAATGTACATTAGTTGTGCCTGGGGCGGCGCTGCCAATATAGAAATTAATTCTGGAAACCTTATTGGATGCGCCAGGAAAACAACTATTGTAACGCTATGTGATTCTAGAATATATATTTGCTGTGCTTAGTGCGGTACTAGCCAATATATAAGATCATTCTAAAACCATCAAATGCATGCCATTTCCTTTTTTATATATCAATAAATATATTTTACATTTGGTATGAAAACAAATCATTATTATGAACAATTACATTACTATGAACTAATAAAATTGAAGTGTTAGCACCAACTATTTTAACCAGCCCCTCATTTGAAAGGCTTAAGGAAAACGCGACAGTCGAAGAGCGCGGAAGTCAAAAGTCAAAAGATAAGGTTTATTATTTAATTTTATCGCAACCTCACAGGAAGGTCACACATGTCTCGGCGGGTCCGTGACTGGCGTACGAATCTACGTACACAAGTAGGTACGCTAGTTCCGTGAGATAATTGCTCGCTGCGTTATAGGCAAAAAAATTTCACTATCACGTGGCTGCGATGGTTATCAATGGGTACTGCATGTAGTCACGTGTTGAATGTGTGTTTTACTGTTCATCATGCGAATAAATCTTGTATAAGTAACGAAGATTCACTAGAGGCGCTTACTTATTCGTAGCGAATGCAATAAAAATAGAAACGTTTACACAATTTCAGTTACGCGTTTTTATTGAGTCGAACAGCAGTGTGTGACATTTTTTTTTTGTTTTACGTAGCCGACAAATGAATAAATGGGTCCCCTGATGGCAAGTCGCCACTGTTTTTCATTTCATTTTTCATGTCCGCAACATCGACGTCTTGCCCCGATGTTGACGTTTTGAATGCTTTGGCATGTACATATATGTTACCTCCACTATTATGTGACCTCCAGGGTTCATTTGTTTATGTTTCTACATTTACGATGGAAAAAAATACTGAATCAAATTTAATTTTCTTGTATTATATACATAGTTTGTTGATAAAAATAAATAAATAAATAAAAAAAATAGTATTTCTACAGCCATTGTATTTTTCCTGTCATGTTAATTTTTGTTTTAAGCAGATTGTTAATATCTTGATAAGAAAATAACTGCCATATAAATATTACTAGGGTAATAGAAGTGAGCAAAACATGTCTACTCCGTTGCACGGCAGTAGCTAGTACGCATTGCATGACCAGCTCCGGCGTCAACTATTAACTAGGTAACTGGCTTGGGCGTCGCCTGCGATCCGTTCACTGTTGACTATCGATCAACTATCGAGTTACGACCCACTTTGACGCGATTGATATAACCCGTGAAAGGCTACGCGGCACACGAATGCAGAAATTGCTTTAGTTTTGGCCGAAATCCTCGCAAAAAGCAGCCGTAAAACTACCGGCTGACGAGGCATCGCACACGTAAGAACGTGATGTGTTTGAGCCTCTGTGAATAACAGATGTTTTAGTTACGTAATCAGTAGATCTATAAATCTTTAAGATACTCTAGATTTTATCAATGGTCTTTATAAACATGGTTAAATCCAGGTAATGTCACCCTATCGTATGACAGCATATTTCCGCGATTAAAAGGTAAAGATGTAACTCCCGTTGTTTGTACCAATTTGATGAGATGAAGCCGTTTTTAAATCTATTAATGAGTTTTGTAACCCCGAAAACCCCGTCAATATCAGATTAATTTTACTTTTGTGAGTTTCCACAATAAGACAGTCGAAGAAGTCTTTCATATATAAAATTAATTTACTAAGTTACCAGATATCCCTGTACACTCCCCAAGCATTTTTTTGTATATTCTCCGTTAATGAACTACATAAGTTGGCGAGTTACAACCAAGGGTTGTAAATTCATGTACCGACACGCGGAAGCCACGTCGGTAAAACAAAGAACGACACACGTTCGCTTATAGAATTAAATGAATAACTTCCAATATATTTCGAGTGTCTAGGACTCTACAGCGCAGGGAAATATAACAATGTACAGGAGTTGTAGTGTATTATTATTATCATCTTTATTAATTATTTTCAACAATCTTTATGTTTTAGATTTTGCAGTGTTGATTTACAGAAAAATATAGCCCATAGACGTTAATATAACAGGTGTAAGGTACAAATTTGAATCGCAATACGTGCAGTTAATCAAAGTTTTTAAATCGTAAAGTGTGAACATTACAATCTCTAGAAAAAGTAAGTGACCTGAAGTAAAAGCATGATAACGTTAATATTGGACCTGAAGTTGAAATTATTACTGTGACTGTGAAATGACTAATCCTAAAAAGAAAGAAATATGTAAAATTTTTTTAAGTAACTTTCAAACTAAAATTTAATTCAGTCAAAGGATAAATAAAGAAATTAACTGCATTTAATATTTCCCTTTTTATTGTTACAATTCATCCAATACTCAAAATTGTTTTATAAATTGTGTGACGTTGATATGGTAAGAATCTGGTGCCATGATTGGCCTTGCCCATTTTCGTAAGATCTATGTAGTAAGTACTTGTTAAAACAAATTCAACGATCCTAAAGCCTAAACACGATGCGGTTACCTTGTTTAGTTGAGGTGTTGGTAAACCCAGCATCCGGGTCCATGAAGAAATTTATGTTGGCATTTTATTGTATTATGCAAAATTAAACCGAATAACGCTTATAAAAATTAGGAAAGCTATTTTCATTTGTAAATTTGTAATAGTCAACATTTATTATTAGGAGTATATCAGCGTAGTTTTCAAATAAAAACTACATAGAATCAGTCCATCGATACGGATCTACCGAGCGCAAACACGGAAAGATCACATCCGCTATCCGTGGTTAGAATTGAGATCCTATTGCCACTATCCGTCTGTACAATAGAATTACAATAACCTCATTTATTTATACTATAATAATAATCCGTCGGCTTCGGTTCAGAAAAACTACGTATTGCGCTTAGAAATAGCAGCAGCATTGTTATTTCGGACGTGGTTTTACCTTCATAGATGAATTGATTATTATTTTTAAATTCGGTTTTTGGATTCGGTCCCAAGGTTCTAAGAATAAGAGACCTGATGTTCGAACTACTGGGATCTAATGCTTATAAGGTGAATAAGATTATTTTCGTGCGGAATGTTAATTAAAAATCAAAACTCTATTAATATAACGCACTACGTATATAGATTCACTATCATAATGTTATTATTTTATTTGAAGACCTCATAGCCCAGTTGGTAGTGATCCTGCCTGCCGAGCGAGGGGTTCCGGGTTCGATTCCCGGCCGGGGTAAACATCTATGTGATAGATAAATGTTTGTTTTCGGGTCACAGGTGTTTGTGATGGCATATTTCTGTATGTCTATGCCACACACAGCAACACAGGGAATCTTAGTGCGGGGGTGTGAGTGTGTAAACGTGTATTATTATTATTGTTATATAATAATAATAGCCATAGTAGTTCAGTGGTTTGGATTTCGGTCTCTTCCGCATGGGCGAGTTGAGTTTCAATACTTTACGGACCTACATTATTTCAAATTACGTTCGTATTTAAATTGAAATATAACTTGCTTCGGTGATGAAAATCATCGTAAGGAAACATGCATACCTGAAAGTTCTCTATAATAATCTCTCAGGTGTCTTAAGGTTGTTAATCCGCACTTGGAGAGCATGGCGGTCTATTGTCATAACCCCTCATTCTATGTCAAGACTCGAGCCCAGCAGTGGTCCAGCACCTCCAATTTTGGATTATGATGTTGATATTATAATTGATGAATTGATTGAAAATGATTAATAATCACAACATATACGAGTACATAAAATACCATATCGGCATTATGTGGGCACCCTTTAAAGCTACCAGATAAGCTTCATTTCGTTCGCCACTAATTGGTCTATAAACACTTATCTAGGACATTGCAGGCCCACTTCATTGCTACTCCGCGCCAAATTGCGGACAAAACAATTCAAGAGTTATAGGACTATAATTGCTATCGGCACGTACAGAGCATTTATTAAAGCACGATAATAACACTAAATATCATTAAAAGGAAGATAAACAATGTTGAAGTTAGTTCTTTATATGAATATTCGTTTTCCGGAAATATAATGCGAAGATAACTTGCAACGCAATTGATTCAACTTGGTTATCCGCCGTACATACCCTTAATAATTTCAGCGAAATATCGTAGATATATAAGCGTGAATGGCCCCAGAAACTAGAACGCAGCGTAGGAACATATCATAAATTCAGCAATATAAGGTTTCCCCGCAGCTAGTCGCCTTTCGGAGTGAACTTCCTTTCAGCCTCGGGAATATGTTTTGTTGTGTTTGCGAGTTGGAACGACAAATTATCGGATTACACAACTCCTAAGTTGCACGGTCAACAGCAACGTTGGAATCTTCTTAGTTTCACACTTTACCAGCTTTCTCCTTTTTGATGAACAAAAGTGTTTATTTTGAAAACAGGAGGTAAATTTAAAGTGAGATGTTAACGGTAATTCTGATGATACCAGTTTGTTGATGTTATAAATTGCGGCCCTTGTTTTTCGAACAACACGAGTTAATTTCTCGAAACTGCCGCCAGCGTCGAGCGCTTCAGACCGACAAGTTGTTTGCCCAGACGTTTTCTTTTAAAAATAATAACATTTCAGATGTTTGTCGTAAATTCTGTGATTTATGTTTGTTTCCTTTTACTAGCGGTCCATCCGCTCGTTCGGACTTCCTTTTGGCGCAGTCGTGTAAATAAGTTGCCGGCATTTTGTTTGCCAGTTAAACTGTGGTAAATTGTATGGGAAAATAGCTACTAGCTGTCCATTGATGAACTACGGACGCGTAAGCCTTTGCTTCCTACGTAATTTCTGCAAATCCCAGACAATATATATTATATTCATTATTTTTAATACTTGAGGAGTAAGTGTCGTTTACTGGGAATTACCTGCGATTTCAGATTGCAAGTTGTTTTGTAACTGTGGAGATATGTGTAACAGTCCGTGACCTGGTTTCCGAAATTAATGTGCAAATAAAAATTTGTCGTAAAATCGAAACATGATTACTATAATGTCAGTACTCAAAGCTATCGTTTACATTATTGAGTAATTATATAGACATCATGGACAGTTGTACGATAGACATACACAATATTCTTAAGTCTTTCTCCACATTCAGAATTCAGAATTGCAGTTACGGCTGCAAAATACACAATTACCTTTTATTAAGAGAAAACTTATGACGTTTTCAGAGCATTTTTCGAGTAGTGTTTGTGTCGTGGTAGTCACATAGGAGTTTGTGTTTTTTGAATTGATTGTATTATAAATTCAACTAACTAGATTTCGAAATACGGTAGTTTTTATTTTATTATTGACTTTAAACCATTTAATCGTTTAAATACGAAAACAAGTTTAAATTTGAACAGTAAAAAAGAAATAGAATGCTGCGACAATATTAAAATAGATATTTTATTTTATTGAGATGTGCTACGTTTTTTTAAGTTATAATTTTTTTTTTACATTTTTCTTAAAAGAGCTCGAGAAAAGTATAAATGTGTTTGGGTTAACCTATGAAGGGATGGGTTTATTACATCACGTAGGCTCTATAAATAAATTACTCTACGTTTTATTTTATCTAATGCTATCCTTCATTTGTCTATGATGCTTGTAAATTGTACGTAATAATACCGATGCGAGTGAGCATCTCCCCGGCGGGAGCGCGAAGTTGTGTCGACTCTTTATCGTCCTGCATATTCATGGTTTACGGCGTAAATGTTTTAATACCACCCAATTGGGTTTTCAATACAGTCACAAGGAAGAACTGTTTGTGCCGTTTCAAAATATTGGGATGTTGTTTTACTTATGTGTGTTTAGAATAACAAGTCGATTAGTAGGAGAATAAAAAGTACATCTAATTATTGTTGAGTTTTCGATAGCGTGCAAGCGTGAATCAAAGTTTTTTTTTTAATTTCTATGGAAAACTAGTAGAGTTTTACAGCGAATTAATCTATGCTTGTAACTTTTGTAATATTTCGCAGCAAAATTTCCACTGTTTTCACGTTTGCTAACTATAGTTCTGACGCGTGCCACTAATTAACTGTCTCGTGTAGATTTAACTACGTATCTACAAAATAATTATTATAATAACATATTGTTATTGTAATGTTAAGTATATGATACACAATGCTCATTATATTTTCTATAATCTACTCAAAAACATTATTTCTCCGGACGGTAACTGTTTGACATCTCATTTATTATCTGCGCAATCACTTGTTCTCACTACATACTAATTTCCATTGAAATCAGTCGAGCCGTTCTCGAGTAGGACATACAAACAGACGGACAGACAGACAAAAAAATTGCAAAATTGTCACATTGATTTCAGTGAGTCATAAAAGGATTACTAAAAATGTAATTTGACTAGAAATAGAATATACAGAGTTACAGACAGAGAAGCACAACAGATTTACATGTGCAAACGACATTGTTTATTTTAGTTTTCTGGTACCATATTTTAAGGTCAACAGAAATATTAGTATTTAATGATAGCACATTGTTATTTTTTAATGTTTTTACTAGACTTATGGTAAAATATACAATAATAAGTTAATTATACTACACTTCTATGGGGTAAATTTTTGAGAGTGTGCAGTAATTGTTCGAATTAATTCCCTCACCTTAGGTAGTGAGCATACCAACTGCATGGACGGCGCGGTTTGCGTTGTCATTGATTGTGCGCACTGCAAATGACTGGAATAACTTGCCCGCGTCGGTGTTCCCGGCTGCTTACGTAGATAGATGTTGGCGTCTTCAAGAGGATAGTGTATAAGTTTTTATAAGTTATAGTATAATTTTTTTCTCCGTGCAGTTTGGGTCATAATAGATAAGCTAGCTAGGGCGGTGAGCATGTTGCGCGGGCGCAACGCAATTATCGATGAAAACAAATGAGTCATCGAAGGCAGGTGTGCACGGCGGCGTTGCGGTATACAAAGGTTGCTGCGATATTATTATGTTATGATCATTGTTTGTAAATTGTTATGTTATTTGTTTTTCATCATTACCCTCACCTAATACCTAAACTAATCTAAACCTTTGTACTTATAGTTTTTTAATACATACATATCCAATTAATAATTTATTTTAAATCATTATTATTCTTATTTTAATAAATACGTTGTTTTATCTATTTTTTTTCATTTTTATCACAATCCCACATAATGACAAAACTAAATACACTATCGATAACGCTTATCGACAACAATAATGCGTATCCCTATGCTCGCCCATAAGGCCCGTGAGTGGGAGAGAAAGCAAAATACTCGCTTCACCGCTCCGACGTTTTTTGACGCAAACTGCACGGAGAAAAAAAAATTATTCTATAGTGCGTTTAACATCTTAGACTTCATCACCAGTTACCATCAGGTGAATTAATGTCACGCATTACTTTATTTAAAAAAATATACCCATACTTGTTATATACTTATGATGTCAAACTGAAGTTATTGTGAATTTAACACAATTATCATCACTCAGTTTAAACGTGACCATGATTCATGCAAGTAATTTTAAATCTCATACAATACGTATATTGGATTGGATGATTACATGAATATAATCGTTGGTGCGTGTGGTAGACATCCTGTAATTTCTAAACGAGTTGATTGGTTGACGGTGGATCTGTATAATAAAATTACTAACTGATCCCTTTAAGTACATGAAGGATATACGAGAAAAACTATTATTAGGGGACTTAATTAACGCAACAGAATCCAAAACAATCGTTGTTTGTCTGGGCGTTTGTGCGCGATAATCTCAGAAACGGCTTAACCAATTTCGTTAAGGTTTTCATTAATGTATTGCAGTAAGCATCAGTCAATATTAATTATATTTTTAGCACTACTTAATATTCGTTTTATTAAAATCTGTCCATAATAAAAATAAATAAATAATATATTTCTAATTCACAAAAAGGAAAAGCCAGTTCTAAAACAATGCAGGTGCAATGTATTTGTAAATGTAAGACATAGTTTTTCTGAAGCGAAGCGAGGGCTGTTTGGTAATACCTAATATGTTTAATGCTGTAATTTACGTAATATTTAAACCTAATCGTTCAAATTTATTTACGTCATAGTTTGCGTGTTCATCATAACGGTAGATCAATGTTTGGCGGAGCACCTCACTCAGGTATATTTATATATAGCTTGAATAGATAGTGTATTTATTAAACATAGTTTTTATCAAAATGCAGTTTGTTCATGGAAGAAACTGTTTGTGTTTTTCCAGTCGAAACGTATACAATATCGCGTTACAAATGTTTTATTTTTTAAATTGAATGAGCTCAGTTTCGAGTTTTAACTTTTGCTACTAATTCAATGTCGTGCATATTAAAAATAGTTTTTAATAACTTCTTAATACATACCCTAAAGTAAATATAGCCTCGTACTACGTCAGGAAAAATCAGGAAACCCGTACTACACTCATTGAAATATCGCTATTCGCGTCAAAATCTTTTCATGCGTTCAGCTCTGCAGAATTTAAAAGCAGCGTTGAAAGCAGCCAGCGGTTGAGTCCACTCCAACGGTAAATCCCGTAATTTGATTTTAAATGTGATTTGACGAAACCGGAAAAATATGCGGAATCAGTTAGCTGGTGCTGGTGTTTCAGCTCACAGCTCCGCGCTCAAGTTTTAATACTTCAAAATTTAATACAAATACTCTATATTTATAGGTGATACAATGTAGGTACATGGCAGGACTCGTCGCCATCGTTTCATTTATTGACTGCAGAGTTAACGGGCAAGACCTCCGATACCAAGGAGGGCATCTTATTCGCAAATTTATAATTTATCATGTTTTAGAAATAAAATACTCATATAACATAATGTATGAAAATATTAACATTTCTATTCTTTTACAGTATTTTAATAAATTAACCAATGTTGACGCGTTGGTTTGCTGTTAAGACAGTTTTTGATTACTTAAACTAATTCGGTGCCAATCCTCCATACACTTCTTCAAATGTCATTGTATACAATTCTGAATTTGAAAAAAGTATCCAAAAATAAAGTACAAACGGATATTTAAACAGCTACAAACTTTCGTGTCACAAATTCTTTTCTGCGCCATACGTTTAGATCAACAAACGTGAAGTGCAGAATTGAAACCTGGAAGCCGGTAAGCGGTGAAATTTGCGCTGGCAGCGGCCGCCCGCCCCTATTTCGAGGCTCGTCACGTCCGCGTTTGTCACGATGTGCGACTGTTTTTCCGTGGTCAGGAAACTTACGTGGACGAGAGTCGCCGGCAATCTTTTACGTAACTACCGCCTTTTGTGCTTTGTTCAGTGCATGTGTCGGTGACTTTGCTTCGCTGAAATACTTCTCGTTTGCAAGCTTTTTGGCATTATTACAATGCTATCGATATATTGATTTCAACTTTTTATACTCATCGTGCTTTATATTTATAATGTCACATTGCTTGTGCAAGATATTTTTTATTGCGGTAAAAAAAGTGTGAGGCCAATAACGCTTACAAATGGCGTTCCGTTTGTGTCTTTCGAAGAAGTTTTATGTCTGGAACGGACTACAAATATAACTATAGGTACTTTTATTCGATTAATTATTTTTGGGTTGCAGTAGCAACTCGTGTAAGATTGTCAGTATCGACTGGGTTAAGAAATGTTAAGACGAATCAAAAATTACATGGGCAATTGCTAACCGTAAAATTTCATTTCCATGCTTAGAAAATCACCCAAAGGAATCCTTTGATTTTGTTGGGTGACAACTAAATCGCACTGTAGTAGCTTAACTTTAATGGATCGAAGTTGAGATTTGACAACAACTTAAAGACCTTATAAAAATGCGACTATCGCCAGCATTCGGAATGGGGGTTAGTGTAGTATAACGACTAAGCAGTAGTAATAAACTGTACTGTTTGCTACAATGACGTAGTGAAAGACCTACAGCAAAATAAGAGCACCAAATTTTCTTCCATTCATTTTCATTAATTGTCAGAGCAAGTAATTATGAACTGCTGTATATTAAAAGCTGTATACCTGTAGGACGTAAACATTTTACTCCCGACAGTTGTAGCTCCTAACACTTTTGGCACTTGGCAGTGTCGTTAACACAAAAGTTGCCGTATCTGCGAAGTTGCTACTGTGAAGTTTTCATTTTGTTTTTGATGTTGGAATCGGAGTGGAATTTGTACGTTATTTTTTCGTTTGAAGATGGTGTTCAATGGACGTATTATTGCTTTTAATTCATGCTTTTGAATAATATTACCATTAGATTATATTTCCTTGATTGATTGACTCGAACATATAATTATATGTATTGATCATGATAAATTTTTCCTAAAGAAAAGCCTCGGATTTCAAATCCCAATCACTAAAACATTTGTGACAGATCAGATCAGATCTCGTTTCTTCTGTTATCTAAATTGTGTAAGTAAGCTTTATTTCATTATAATAATCAAATATATAATATTTACAAAGAAAATAATAGGAATAAAGTTAGTGTTATGAATATTATTGATAGGTATATGGTTTATAGATTTATTGTGATTACTCGAGCTTGAATACATCTCAAGTTACTCGGTAGGAAGTGCCGATCCCGTTTCAGTCCTTCACAGTAACAACCGTTGTAATTATATAGTTCCTACTACCTGAATATCCGGAAAGTTGTCGTGGTCAGATCGTAGAATTGATAATATCATAAAATTAACGACCATGTAATGAAAATTTGTTTCATGTAATCACCAGTTGTTGTTTGACAATACTGTTGGGTCACACACGTTTCGTGATTATGTCAACAGCGTTAAGTACTTATTTCATTAATTACTCGATCATTTAAATATATTGTTAATTCTATGATTAAATCACGACATAAATTGCATGCACTTTCAAAATACCAGCAAATAGACAGTATGGAAGTCAGGAGTTGTCATCGTTGGTACAGTGTGGAAATTGTAATTGTGTGCAATTGTTAAAATGCTATGTGTGTGACGTAGCATAAAGCGCGTCGTATTTTGACGCATGGCCTGTCATTATCTTATTTTAAATAAAGCACACTGCGTTACGCAGTGCGTGTGGATATGATGAAAGGCTTTTTGTTTGCTGTCGGGGTATAAGATTTATACGATAAAAAGTTGTGAGGATTTTACAACTCCCGCAATTGAAATGTGTCAGGTGCGAGCCGTCGTTATACGCACGTTTTAATGACACTTAGTTACGGAGCAGATGGTAGTGTGACGAAAGGGGCTTTGTGAGCGCTGAAAGGGGGATTCTGAGTGATGCGTTTTGATGTGGAATGTTAGTAGATGTAAAGAAATGATGTGGCCACTGCACTTTATCGGTCGATCAGGTATCAGGAGGTATTATTATGTAAGGTTTCAGTTATTTTAGTGAAGTTAATCTAAAAATAAAGTAACAATATTCTTGCACTAATTACAAGTATGGCGGTAGAATTTATTTTTAGTAATAATGTAGTTAGTTCATTTGCTTGCACAAATGACACGACTGAAGGGAGAAGGGAGCTCAACACTCGGCGGGACGGCAGTTGACGTGAAGAGCTAGTCGCAAGCGGTCGACAGTCACAATAAGGCGCGAAGAGAATAATCAGTTGAGAAGATAAGGAGTATCGTATAAAAGATTGAAGGAAATAAAACAAATAATTAAATAAGCTGCGTATGATTTATTATTTCTGGGAACTTTAACAATTACTCCTAAGCGTTGAGATTTAGTACTTTTTAGTGGATTTATCGCCAATCCAAAAGTTTTCTTTTATCGCACAGGTAACCAGTGTGGCAATGATATTATTAGCTAAATTGGTTACAGATGTAGTAGGTACATATCTGCCTCAATATTATGCAATATGTCGTAATGGGTGAACATATGTAGGACAAATTTTTAAACGTTCCTGTCCTTCGGAGGCTCGTTAGTTATCCTAAGATGGCAGTTCCTAGAGGATGGTGGAGAGGTTGATTTGGTATTAAAAATTCTGACATTCAATATAGTTGATTACTAAATTTTGTTTCACCCATACGCATACCCATATACATATTTAGTTAGTTAGTCGATGCTTCGTTAATTACGAAGAGTACCCGAGCCTTGCAGTTTGCTTGTGGCTTGGCGCTGGTCGAAATGTCGTGTTTATCAGCATTTAAATTCAAACTTAACTCATTCATCGATTTGTGGAACGTAGTTTTAACACAAAGCTACTTTACGATACGATTCATACATACGATCGTGAATCTTACCTGAGAGAGGCGAATAAGTTTTTATGTAGGTTATTATACGAAACCGTAATAAAAACATTTTTTTACACGTATATGACTTACGTGCGGTTAAGCCCAGCGTCCAACCGCATCAGTACTTCGATACGAGTAGGTACAACCGTGTGTGGCAATAGGATTTTGTATGCGGCGTGGGTTTGGTAGGGGCACCGCGCTGCATTGTAAGCGGCCTCGTGAGCCCCCCGTGACTGATGTGGGGTTCGACGTTAAGCCGCTTAGATGACGTTACCGTGTGGAAAATAAAAGGCTTACGAAAATTACGTTTTTATGCCCTTCCTTTGAAAGTTCACGTTGGCGCCGGCTGGTGAACTGGCAGAGTTCTGTGGATAGTTGTTTGTTTGCCGGTCGGGTTCATTAGGTTACGTTTTCTCTATAAATTACGTAATGCATAGATATAGTTCGGAATTAATGGAATTATATGATAATGACATGGTTAACGTGGGCTCTATATTCTTCCTCAGAGAGAAGCAATCACACATTTATTAGATTTAAAAATAGTATTATGAAATGTATAGTTATCGGATATTTTAAAAAATTTAATAACAATGAATTTCCGCAAAGTAACGCCTGATACTATCAACTACATATATTAAAAAAAATAGTTAAGTGGTTAGCAGTTGGTACAGTGTAGTAATGTTGTAAGTATAGTACTTAGTAGATTCGCTTAGTTTGTTTCATTGCAATCTGTCCATAAATAAAAAAAGTTATAAATTAATTTAAAATAATGCGGGTACTTTTTCTTAGCGTAAGGCGTAGTTTTTCCGAAGCGAAGTGAGGGTATTTTGCTAGTTAAAAATATATTCATTATTTAATGTGTTATATGTTTTTGTACAATGTATACATTAATTATATGCTTCACGTTGCTCTACTGAACATAGACAAACATCGCTGAGTCATTTGGTGAGTTTGCAGTTGTTTCATTTCCATTTTCTGGTTTGTTATTATTTGTTCATGTTATTCAACGGACGAAATTAATTTTACTTCAAGAATTCGATATGATTTACTAAGTGAGTTTTACTGCTTTATTGTTATATTATTACTGTCTTATGTACAGTTGAATTATTTTTATGTTGTTCTGGAAAATATCAAAATATCAAAATATTAAATGATTTTTCCTACTCATTTATTTCTATTTCCTATGAGTCCCAACTTAACATTGTTGTCAATATGTTGCTCATGTCCATGTGTATTAGAGCTAAAGCTGTGTTTTATTTTATCTGTATCAGTGGCCATTCAATGCAGGACCGATTATATCCCATATCGATTATTTATCCGCGGCGCTCGCCACATATTGTGGAGTATAAAGGATTATCGAGTCCAAGTCAACCTTTCCTTCAGGTGGTGCACGCTGTAGAACATCGAAAGATCAATGGTACCAGGTGTTTCTTGAAGGCCGCTGGGTTTTGTACAGCACATTGCACATTACACATCTTTATCGTAATCCCGACAGTACTAAAAGGTTTCTTAACTGCCTAGATAGCTAACTATAGGGCGTCAGCTACATTTTTACATTTCAATATGAAATTCTTTTGGTTGCTGCCTTAGAAAACAGCCTTCTTTTTTATTCGACGACACTTTGATGAATGCTGAAGCCTTTGGCGTTACGGATATCCAAGGGTGATGGTAACCACTTGGCAATAGGTGGCTAGTTTCCTAGCTTCTCTACTGATAGAAAAAAATATTTCAATTATAATTATTAGATTATGTTTTAAAACATAGTAGATTATATAGATATTCATTTAAATTCAACTCAAGTCGCTAGTCTTAAATACTGAACAAAAAATTAAATAAAACATGCAGGTTAAGGTCGCCGTAATCGATGTTCTTTAGAGCCTTGTCAGATTTAATTACAAAATATGTCAATGCTATTGCTTAATCATTTTATTGCATAGCAATGTATACGGAAATCATCAAATAACTTAAGTTATGGCGATGACTGTATAATGTGTTTGTAATTATAGAAAGGTCATCCTTTATGGTTAGGCATGACATGGATTCTTAAATTAGTTTATTTAATATGTCAGAGGTCTAAGAACTGATCAGAACAGTTTCAAATTAAGGCCGGTTCATAAACCAACAGAAGTCTTTTCAAAAACTGCTAAACATACGTATATTATAGGTATACATAGAATATGTGGGTAGATAAATAAAGTTATAGTTGTGTGCATTGCGATAGTGCGAGTATTATTAGCTAAGTAGCCCGGCTGTGTGGACGTATCGCCCATATACGTTTTAGTATTATATCTTATTTTACTTGACATCCTCAAATTGAACACACGGCGCATATATGAACGATTTTAATTACCTCGTAAATTTTATATAAAATAAATACGTTTGTATCTAAAAAAAATCTCTTAGTTGTTTGTAGCGATATGGTATTCCAGCGGGTATCGACAGCTCCCGTTTGTCCGTGAAGTGAAGTGGGGCTCCATCAACGTAGTCTTAATTCATCAAGTCTTTTGTGACGGTGATCATCCACCGGAATAAATGAAACTCAATATTCGTTAAACTGCTGCCGATGCTACAGGACTCCATGGAGGTATGTTACCCATCTGGTCGGTTGACAGGACCGTGGTATCGGAACGGAGCAGACCAACCACTATTATTATTATTATTCATTCATTTCCGCATAAACTTCAACGTGCTATCAACGCAGTACCATCGTAATAAAAGTGAAATTTATTTTAATGTAAAACGGTCGAGAGAAAGTGATCTCTTTACTGCTCAGCTTAAATCTTTCGAAATAAACAGCGGCGTAGAGATTATTTCAAAACATTGAGATTAAAGTTGCTTTTAAACTGGCTACGTCGTTGTACCTACTGTTATTTATTCGTCTGAAGTTTTCGTGTACATTGTTAACTAAAACAACGCATGTGTTATACGAAAATGTACTTGCCATTATCTGTCAGGCTGCTAGATAAAATTGTAGAAGATATAAAATAAATTAATAGTAAAACACATCTTTAAACTAGAGGTATTATTTAAATGCTTTTAAAAGAAGAAAATAAACTAATTTAAATTGGATTAATTTATTACATTACCCAATTTATATGATACAGAAGCTCGTCGCGAGTTTTCTGTGTAACTAAACATTATGTAACTTGATATTGAAATGAGAAATTGTATGAAAAAAATAATGTTTTTTTTTATAAAATTATAGCTGTGTTATCACGTGAGTGTTGTTAAATGTTGCTATTTAAGGGATATTGTTAATTGATAATTGTAGATAATCAATGGTGAAACGGTACAATAAAGCTAGGTAGTTCCTGTATTCGGCTATAATGTGGTGCAGTGGGAATTACACCGGAAAATCGGTGGAAACCACTAGCAAACTAGTATTGTGAATAACAACCCAACAGGGCGGCTAAATAAATTATCGTTGAATTAACTCATATGTTTACTTAGTTCTGCTCTGAAAAAATAAAATAACAAGACCTGAATCGTGTAGCGGTTGGAACTTATTTATGTGAACTATGCAGCTTCAAGAGTTGTAAATGATATCCAAAACTGTTGAGAATTGAAATGTTGCAATGATTAATTACAAAAGTAATATAATTTATTTTGAGTTCCGTTGAGTATGCCAATATTGGGTTTTTTTTTATGTCAAAACCGATATACAAGTATGTACTTGGGGCGGGGATCCCGTTTCTTAACTCACGCATGTGAAAAAAATATTCCGGTTGATTATAGGAGGTAAAGTTTGATTTGATTCTGGTTGATTATAGGAGGTAAAGTTTGATTTGATTCCGGTTGATTATAGGAGGTAAAGTTTGATTTGATTCCGGTTGATTATAGGAGGTAAAGTTTTCGGCATGATAAAGGTCTTATAAGCGAGCACGAATAACGTGGCGGTCATAGTAGGTGGTATAGAATTAAGCGATCTTCATTTGGAGGTAACTGGCGCAATTGCTCGGGCCGTTGCTAAAAATTAAAAAAAAATCAAGTACAAAATCATTTAATCATTTAGTTATTCTGTAAATACACTTATTGAAAAGGACTTTAACATTCAGGAGAAAAAACGGCAAAAGTAACTCTTCGGCGCATTTTTTAAAACAAGATACATATATGGCAATTGCTTTGTAATTTTAACTTATGCGGAATCTGGTGCGGCACTGTTGTTTTCAATTGCATTACAAATAAAGCATTGAAAATAGTATAGCATAGAGCGTTACGATCAGGGGAGTTGAGGCAAGCGTATCAAAATCCGTATTATTGTAACTAATATTGAGCTTGCTTTATATTATTTGATTTAAATAAGGCTGCTTATCTGTTAAATCGAAAAGAAACATTGGTTCATTTCATATCGAGTTAGGTTTATATATGAGATGTAGACGCTAGTATCCGGAGATCCCATCGACGGAAATAAATGATTGAAACAAATGGAACGCGTTTCAAAATAGGTAGCGCACTTGAGACGAAGTATTTCGCTTATTAAACTGCAACTTCTCTTCAGGATAATACTCAGATCGTTAACTCAGCCAAGATTGTCTGCGTGATTCTGACACGATCACCAACGATTCCAGAACTTCGTTACATACCTTCAAGAGAGCGTTATGCCTACTTGTAGTCTAAGCTAATGCGATAATGCCTTCCGCCGAGAATAATTTCGTTGTACTGAGTTTTTATGTGAATAGTATAGTTGGAAGGGTCGCCATAACTGTCCCTTCTACCGAAACGAGTATACGTACGTTATGTTTTTCTAATATCCGTTAGAGCATATTTGAAATAATTTGCATTTGAATTTCCTACTGGGGTCTAATAGTATGGTAGGTTAAAAATTGTAGGTTAAACAATTTGGGTGTAACCTAACTGCATTTGCGTACAATGTTTCCGAAACGGCGTCCTGGACCAAAATAATATCGCATTAGCTTAGCAGATTTAGGTAACGTAATCTTCTGAAATGTGAATAGCAGTAATGAAAATACTAGAACGGGTTCTGTGGTAACCTTATAAGAGAGCTATTCACATACAAAGGTACACCCACATACACCCGTACTAAGGCTTCAAGCTTTCCTGGCTTTTAATAACAGACTATCAATTTACAGACTGGTATACAGTAGGTATGAACTTATTAAAGAAATGCTGTTATTAAGTTAGTATATATTTATCCGTTTGAGTTGATAATTAATCAAGTTTTAGACATACATGTCTGTATAACTCTGTATACATAGTACCAAGAATTGCCTATTTAACTTCCTCAATGAACATTCGAGTCATGTTATCGAGGTAAATTGAGTGCGTGTCGAACGGAACAGATGATTAAGCTTCTGACACGGTTGTTAAAAAATTTCCTACAAATGTGCCTTTCCGCAAACAATACGTTGAGGCTCACAAAAGTGTTATAATGCCAGCGAGAAACAGAGACAATACACTTAGCGAGCGTACACCTATTTGCCCGAAATCCCCATTTACTAAGGACATTTCGGAGGCAAAGCAACTCAACACTTATAACGTTCGCTGGGTTAGCGTCACGGGATATTATGAGCGGGCTCAAGCACTCGTGGAATAGTCCTCGCGTCGCCCGGCAACAGATTACTCTTAACGCTAACATTGTAAATGTAGATTGTACGCTCTGTTGCAACACTTTTGCAATCCGGTTCTCCTCTAATGAATAGGATTTAAACAAGTCGTTGTGGTTATTCTATTACGTACCTAATCACGTTACCACCTGAAGTACAATTTTGACTGAATAAAGACTTTATGTTTATTGATTGTGATATGCAAATCACGCTGACCTTAATATATCTGGATCTCATTGTATTTATATTGTATTCATCATATTTTTTTGTTTGTGAGCTAAGGAGTAAATGCATCGCAGTTTGTACTTATTTTGCTTATTCGTATTTTTTTACATAAAATAATCTATTCCATTCCTTTCTCGCGCCGCTTTATTTCTATGACAAAAACAATTTTTGAAGCAGTATAGGTTACAGACGGTAACGAAAGTTCAAAATTGTTATTTTTGATTATGTTATCAAATGCATATATCGCTCGTTATGTTGGATATATGTTTTAATAGTTATAAACTGTAATAGCTTTAGGTCTATTGTAAAATTTGTTGCAGTCAACGATGTTCAAAACTTTGTTTTTGTTCATTTACTTTATAATGAAATTGTCCATCTGTAACCGATTACAAAATTATGATTTCAACACTTTGATAGTCTACTCCATTAATATTATGTAGTAGTAAACCGCCCTTGTTTGATTTATAAAATCTACGCCATGCACTTAGAAATACGAGTAGCAACTTCATTGTGTTAGGACTGGATTTTCTCGTTCTATGAATAATTAATATTAAGTGAGTAATAGTAAGTAATATTAACTTTAAATATTAAGTGATGCTTATGACAATACATTGGTGTCAACAATGAAATCGCGTAAGTCGTTCCTGAGATTAGCCCGCAAAAACGCACAGACAGACAGACAAAGATTCTAACAACTATTGTTTTGGGTTCTATTGCGTTAATAAAGCTCCCTACTAATAGTTTTATCAGATA
This sequence comes from Megathymus violae, assembly GCA_003671415.1. Taxonomy (NCBI): domain Eukaryota; kingdom Metazoa; phylum Arthropoda; class Insecta; order Lepidoptera; family Hesperiidae; genus Megathymus; species Megathymus violae. Next base: position 2,553,586 of record PDGT01000048.1, on the reverse strand, counting down.
TATCCTTCATTTACAGAAAGCGATCAGTTAAAATTTTATTATATAGTATGTATTGTGTATGCTAATAACTGGATTCCCTAATCCAGGTATGCTAATGCCGAACCTCCGTGAGTTAGTTTTGGTTGTCACAGGCCTATTTGCGGGGATTATAAATTAGCCCTTACATGTTCATGCACGTGTGTTACATGCCACTAATAGAATTAAGATCGTGTTTATGTTTGAATGTGGTTGTGGACGACTTCAGTAATTAGTTGTGTGCTCCGTACGGATGCTACTTACATGTTGCTAGGTAATATTGTTATCTGCTATCTTGTGGTATTACAATTTGTTTAGGATTTAATAGTTCGTTGCGTTTCTTGATCCTTAGTACAATAAAAATTTGATTTATTAATGCGCTCAAGAACAATAAATTTATTTTATTTATTTAATTATTAATTAACACACATATGTATATTTGATTCTTATACATATGAAAACATAGTCGCTGGCGATACCGCATACGTTGCTGTTTGGATAGTAGCTATGGACGACACGTAAGTTTCTCCCATTGGCTGGTCCGGCATTGTCGCGTCGTCGCTGGTCAATGGAATCCACATATATCGGGATACCACGTCAGCCTGGCTTCCATTAAATTAAACTGCTATGAGGCCGAATCTGTATTGCTTTTGAAAATTCTAAGTAAACACGTTTGTAATCCGCGTGATTAAAATGTAACAATCGTTTCTGTTCCGGGTTGTGTTTGTACGCGTATCTTAGTATTATGTTTCCGATGAGAGAACAGGTGATTCAATTCCAGTTCCAGCAAGAAAGAAAATATGGTAGATTTTCGAGTAATACTCTATCGCAATATTGCCATAGTCTTAATACTTCCTTTACTTTATCTCCATCGTTCAGAAATCGTTTTCTGATTACTGACATCGTATCCAATTTGTATTTTCCCGCTATTTCAGTCCTTCAACCGAAAACGTCATAAAATAAGAGAAATGACGCGTGAAATTAAAAACCTGTTACATAATCTTGGCTCGTTCTGAACAGTTCCTCGCGAAAGATTCATTAATCTTCAAGCCGAGGTGTATTTAAACTCGTGTAGACGCTACTTGAAGGATTCTTGATACATTCTCAATTACTTTGCGATTTAATCGTGTTATACATATCAAATGATTCTTAATGGTTGTCCAATAAACAAAAGAGTCTACTCTGAAGATAAGACTGCTTGAACATGACCTTTATATATAGCCATGAGTAGTGTTAAGTGCGTTCAACAATATACCTAATACAAATAGTAATCGTACCAGAAACACTTTTCTATTAGGCGTTTTATACATTTTTCAGGTTTATCCCATAAATTTAAGCAATCTATGAAAAAAGACTTATATTTAATAATACGCTGTGAACATAAATTCAAAATCGTTTAAACATTGAGGTATTCTGTAAATATATTTATGCACGTAATTTTTTGCTTCCACTACCGTTTCGAAAAAGGCACCTCCTCAGCACATGTTTTAAATTTAAAACATTACATGGTAATTACAGAGTAAGTTTAAACCTGCGCGGAACTGGTTTCAACACTGTTATTTCCAGGCGTCATTAATTTATTCATCTATACGATAATATCCTTAACCTAAAAGCTGTGAGATTCAAAGTGTAACTCAAGTCAACTTTGGAACCTTATTGCAAAAACTCGAATGTACCCGTACAGATGTAAAATGTTATTGAAATGTCGAATAATACAATTTCTCTTAAAATGGAAATTTAACTAGATTGAAATATAATTCGAAGACATGACATTTGGAAGTTGCCGCGTCAACCATTACCGTAACGTGACTTTGCCTAACTTGCGAAAGTCCACAATATTTGTTGAGAGTTCACACGTAAGATTCACTCGACACGAATTTGAATCGTTTACCGCGAACTTTACAAAGGTATCGACGTAGATATGAAGGAGAAGTTACATTAATTGTCACGTACAGCAGAACCGGTAATTAACGCGGGTGCTTTTGACGTCTCTGGGTGGTTTATGAGATAATAAATTTGTCGAATTGTAACTGTGACGCGTGTAAGTCTACAAAGCGCATACATTGAATTGATGCTTATTGATTCCCTCTTTTATTTGTAAATTGTGTGAAAAACTGTATACAATTGTTTAATACTAGCTGTGCCCGCGACTTCGTCCGCGTGGAATGTAACAAAACAGTTATTTAGTAGAAATAAAAGTAGCCTAAGTTACCCCTTATTACATCAGCTACCTGCCAGTCATCTGCCGTCAAAATCGGTCCAGCGGTTTCAGAGATTAGCCGGAACAAAGAACAGACAGACAGACAGACAAAAATTGTAAAAAATGTTATTTTGGTATATGTAACGTACATACATTCATATGCATGTAGTAAAAAGCGGTTATTTTAACATTACAAACAGACACTCCAATTTTATTTATTAGCATAGATACAACAGTATAATTTACCGTTTGATTGACAAAAAAACAACGAACAAGAAAACAATAAATGTAACAGTAAAATTGATTTAAAAATTCTTTTATTCTCGCGAGTATGAAACTTCCGCGGACTGACTTAAATTGACAAATGTGACTTATAATGTGTTGTATTGTTTCAGGTACGTTAAGCGAGCGGTTGTTTCATCGGTAGGAAGAATTATTAATTTAAAATTCTTGGACATTATCATTATCAATTTACTTTTTCTGTCATCAAAATCTATAGTGTCGACCCTTGTCTTATAGTAGAATAAGGGATTACGACAAAGTTCATGACGGTGATAAGGGCTCGATTGTGTGCAGGCTTCACATATCTTGGAGAACATTTTGGAGAACTTTGAAGTATGCCTGCTTCGCACGACATTTTCTTGTACTGAAGCAAGCGATAATTAATTTGTAATACACGCATAGTTTCTAAAATTTAAAGGTTGCCACATAACCCGTTGTCATCCCTATATCTACACAAATTCTATTGAAATTGGGAACTTCGAAGTCTTGAACACATATATAAAGTTGAAAACTATACTCATTCAAAAGTTTTCTAAGCTAATATACTATAAAACTGTTAGACTGAATGTTAATCGATCTTTCTTGACTCGGTGATGCTTCTGTATTCTGGTCCACGGGTGACGTCGATCACTTATTATCAGGTGGCCCATTTGCTAAATTTTTAGTTCTATAACTTTGTTTACCTATCAGTGACATACAGTTGACTTAATATACACCTGTTCCAGTTTCATGAATTGCGATCGAATTACGATGACTGACTTCAACCTATTAGAGCCTAATGACAGAGCACCGAATTCACCTCGTAATTGAAGAAACGTACAACATAATGGGTAACCCAAATGGTTGTGCATTTTTATACCGAAGACTTTTGACATGACTTAACGATCTCTCTATGACGATAACAACTATGAGCACAGAAGAACGGAAGCTCTCAAGAAATTTTTACATGTCGATCGCGCTTGCAATTGCTTAACTCACTCACTCATTCCTTTGGGCTATGAGCGATCACTATTATAAATACGTCGGATGGACAGCGTTGCTAGCGCCATGGACCAGACATCTTCGCAGGCGGATAATTGGTAATTCGAGCAGAGTAACATTTCCACGATAATTCACTGTTAACGATAATTACAAACGAAATGTGTATCAGTTCTTAGCAGAGAGGCACTAGTCCCCACCACGGTTGAAACACTAGTGAGGCCTGCCATAGCTCCTGTCCCTTGCTTAGGCTCCTTTGCAACTAGCTGCGGAATGTTAAGCCATAGGGACGGTGCTGCTATTATTCGGGTCACGTGCTGTGTTCCGTTCAGAAACTGTATTTATGACTGCCTCCGATAAATAAATACAGTGGATAGACTAAAACTTATCTATCAACTATGTGTGCGCTATGTCGGTGGTCGCCATATAGTTGCTAAAAATTAAGACTACTGACAAAACAGCAAAATTAAAGACAAGAGTTATTTCCGTGAGATCCCACAAAGCATCGTTGCATTGAAACGTGTCATAATAAAACTCAATTGGTAAGGTACAATCCATGCCGACCCGTGGTTACCGACTTTAATGTGAATGCAGGGTCTATGTAAGTAAACACTGGGAGGTCGTGCGAGCTAGCTCACAGTTTTGTTTACATGCACTAGATGAGAAGTGAGGCGTGAGAATATATTAAAACAACAATCGCGAACACTCAATGTGTGCTAACATTCGACATCTGCTTTGACTAGTCTGTAAATATATTTTTTGTTCTTGAACAATTGATACGTGTGTAGGGCGATGAGAGGGAGTTTGGGTTCGAGAATAGATTAGTGCGGGTCCATACGAATGTATACGTTAGTAGTAACATAACTCTGTCATTAACTTAAGTTTCTTGACAGCATGTCGTAAACAAGGCTGTTTACAAATGAGGCGCTTCACAGAAATAGATATAATATAAAAGATCATATGTATTTAGAGAATTTGAGTCTCCTTAGAAAGCTGCGCCCCGGCTTGATCGGACATATGTAAGTAAATGTACAATTAAGTATTATACAATAGCAATTATAAAATATATTTAGAAGTGGAAGATTGTTCTAAGTTGAAGACATTTGTAAATATGATGTAAAGGTACCAAGTTACTCATACCCCGAAGCACCTACGCGCCTGTGCGTTACACTGAATACCCCTGTAATCCCCACGCAGCCCTAATAACAGGTGTCCTAATGCTCTCACATTGTCGCCCTCGGCATTTCCATGTACACTTGAAAGCAAAAATGTTATCATACATTTTTTTATTTTTATTTTCTATGTCTAATTATAAATGACAATTGGACAATTATTATGTAAATGGTTAAAGTAAAAAATATATATATAGGGTAGTTGTGGTTTTCAATTTAGAGAAATAACTCGATATTTGACATAAACTTCTCTATGAGCTATATAATTTTTGATTTTTTAGGTATCTTTTTATGTTATCTTTATCTAATCTATATAAAGAGGGATATTCAAATTGTATATATTTTAGTGTTTAATGTTTAGAGTTGCACACGCTAAATATTATTTTATATACAAGTTTGAGTGTAAAAAAACTTTATTATTTCTGATTAATACTGCTATGTTCACAGCTTCATTTACATATGTTATTTTTCGTCCATACCGAATAACTAAGTAGCTACGGATGAAAAACTATTTGAAATAATTCTTATAACGAAGATTGCTTTTGGTTGTACAATTCCCATACAAAAAGGAAGGATACTTCGTCGCGTTTTTAGTTTTGCTGTCGGCAAGCTAGACACGTGACGTTCCTACATAACGTTATATTTTATTGTCCTATTGTTCTTTATAAATATGTTATGTATGTTAAAAAATATACTGTACATATTGGCCAACGATGTTTTGTGGAGCTAACATAGGTCCAACGTTTATTGTGCAATCTATATAAATATAGTTTTAAAGTTCTTAAAAACTAAAATTATAAGCACGTTTTTGTCAGACAACAGAAATTATTATGTAGGATCTCTCTGTGTGCTCGTGTCTAACTAAACGTGCGATATGGAGACTTATTGCTATTTCTAATCGACAGATTTTGGATGATACATATGTAATACATCATGATAGTTTTTACTATACGATTTAAAATAGATTTTTTAGAGACAAGAAATTAAGATTTTATAATTCGTAAATCATTAGCTTGAACGACGCTTACTTAATACTTAAGTGTGTTTTAGATAGAATAATATAGAAACAAAGCCTTGTCAGTGTTACAAAAGATAGATCGGTTTATTAAGAAACAGCAATGATATTAGGTTACGGCAAGAAACCTATAAACATATCAGTTTCATATGCTGGAATCCGAGACTAGCCTCGTACGCTGCTCCGTTCCACTGAGAGCCATTACATTCGAGTCGCCGACATTGTCAGCGGGTTCCGGCGGCGAGGGATGGTATTGACGGGTATTGTAGAATGGAGCGACGTCACACGCAAGCTCTGCTTTAAGCCTTCATCAACAGACTTTGTTTATTATATTTACTGGAAGTCGCAGTGGAAATAGCCTACGTCTGTAGGTATTTTTTTTGTTTTTCCCATAACTTACGTTTTAAAATTTAAATATTAAACAAAATTATTTTGAAGGAAGTTATAATGTTCATTTTATGAATTACATAGGAAATTATATACTATTAATAAGAACGTTTTTTAATGTAATCGAGACGAATCCAAATAGAGCAACTATATGAGAGAACGTCCCGTTCAGAACAAAGCTCCTGTGGCGACCTGTTACCTGCGTGAAGTGAAGGAGCGTAGCGAAGGAAGAAGGACAAGATGGTGGATCGTTGTAGTGATGAGATGAGTGGGTTTGTGTGTTTAGAATAACGATTTGTTAATGTATTTGTTAACACGAAGTACGTTTTCTATTTGTCTTCTTGAATCCTGCATTACATCCTGTATGAGGTAATATCAATAAAATAAATAATAATATCAACAATTAATAGACATCCATGAACAAGCCAGATTTATGGTGCCTACTATGATACTGTTTTGTTTTCCTCGGGATCTTATTAGTTGTACCATACTTCAACCAGATCGAATAATCAGAAAGGAATTAAAATAAGAAGATTTGATGATTGATCATTCATCGCAACCCATACCTATCCCACTGCGGATCCTCTCTCAAAATATATAAAGCTTCATTGCACCAAATGTTCTACTGCGGGTTAGTACATACACCACACACGCTTTTCACAATATATAGATGTATAGTCAAAGGTATGCAAGTATTGTTACGATGTTTTGTTTACTATGCTTGTTAAAAACGAACAAAGTAATGTTAAGTAAATTTATAAAATCCACCCAAGCGACGTAGCGTAGTCCGACTCCGCCCTAGGCAAAGTTAGATAATCCGAAATATTGACGAGCGTTTCGTCGAAGCACACGCTGCCTGCTGGTGGTGCCTAACACATCAATCGATATGCAATGTGTTTTGTTCGCTCTAATTTACGATACCAACGTTAACTAAGCGTAGGTCATATAAAATGTTTATATCCTTAATACGATTTTGGTTGACAGTTCTTTAGTCTGTTCGGCATATGGTAACAGATTACAAATATATTTTAGATGTAATAGATTTAATATTGTTATAAGTGACATACCTGGGTATTATCTTCTCTTTGTTAGCTTCGAATTGATTTATTATCAGACATCATGCCTGCTAATTCAGCTGGGAAATATGTTGCACTACACAATCGTGTGTTTGAGTTCCAAGTGGTGGTACAGTCTTTTTGCAATAACAAAACGTCTCTGTCGAAGTATGCAGAAATGTAGGTACTGATCTGAAAGAATGATTCTCAAAACCAACATATAGTCTAGACATATGATATACGATTCAAACAAAATAACAACTACTAGTTGTGGCCTAGTGGTCGAAATGCGACGATCATTTACTTAAATGTAATCAGAGACTAAACCTCCTTAATTAGTTTTAATACTAAATGTACACAAAAAAAATCACTGAAAACACGAAAATACCTCTTGACAACCGCCACGGTCATGTCATTTGCAGAGAATTTATAGTTCGAACATTAATCAATCGATGGCTCTATGATGGAAAACTGTCTAAACTTCAAACAAATAATTTATTCAATTCTGTATTTACCTTAATTACAATGGATACTTTACACTTTTATGGACAGATGTCGGTAACCTATTTTCCACAAATTAATTATGTAATAAAAGTTAAATTAACAGTATATGTGATGTATGTAATGTAATGAATAAATAAACAGATGCCAAAATAAATGTATCATAAAGCACAATAGAATGGACCATAAACCAAAAAAATATTATATGTGTGTATATGCTATGAGTGTTGGTGGCGCAAATGAATGGTAGTTACTTAATGTTTATTTTCATTAATTTTATATATTTCTAATGCATATTATATAAAAATATTGGGTTTCTAACACCTTCTCCATGTAAACATTAACTGTGCCAAATATCATACTCCTCCGTTCGCGTAATGTCGTAAAAAAGGGGTACAAAATTTTTGCTTCACGTATTAATATATAGAATATTAAAATAAAGTTATTACCACCAGTGGTATTCCCATGGTGCGAATAGGGATTTTGAAGAAGCAGGTTTACCACTTAGTTCTCACCTCCTGGTGTAGTTAATGTCTAATGGCGACAGTGATCGCTTACGGCCTGTGCGCTCGTTCGCCTCCTTATCACAGAAAAATCTCCTATGTCGGTGTACCAACACGACGGCACTCAAGTCTTGAAGAAAATCAAAAATTGTCGAATACCATTACTAAACTCATTAAATCAAAGTTAATAATTAAATATTAATCTATGGAGTTTACCTCGACCTAGGTAATGCACATCAAGCCTGTCATTAGATACCTACCAGGGATGTTATGGAGCTCCGTAACCGTAATCGAAACTATCAGATATCCGAAATAAAAATGTATATCCGAAACCGTAACCAAATCCGATAAAAAAGATACGCGTAATTTCGGATGGTGGCAGACTCTTAATTAAACACGTTATGACAGGTTTTCAGTGTCTGAGCCGATACAATTATAATTTGAATATTTATTTTTTAAGGGTTTTTTTCTATGATTATAATACCTAGAAAGAAAGTCAAACGGTTACCTTGTAAATACTTTATATATACTTTTAAACGTCCTAAATTTTCTAATATCCGTAACCGAAATTATCCGAAACAACTGATTAATCCGAAATAATTTTATATCCATATCCAGATCCGAAATTTTATATCCATATCATCCCTAATACCTACATAATACTGGAATATAATTCATTCCAGTTTGAATTACGTGTCGTGATCACTGGAAGCGTATTAACCCGACGTCTCACCGCGTCCAATTCTAGCCAGTCGAACGTGAATACCGGTCGGATGGTTCAAAGCTAAGAGTAAGGGGATTAACTGGTTACTGATATGTTGTACAACATGTTGTAAATCCTTGTGGTCACTTGCTGGTCGAAATTCAATCATACTCATGAAATAAATTTCTTTTTGCAATAGTTTTTATTGATCACACTAAATCTCGTCCGTTGCTATCGAGCAAAATAAATAATAGTTTAAAAAAACACGCTTTTATTGCTAATTGAACTATTAAAAACAGACTTGAACTTGAAGAAAGTGAATTTCTCGGTTTCATCTCCTATTTCTCATTCTTGGAGGTGGTATTTTTCTTCAAATTTAAGTGGGACCAAACGCTAAGTGTATTCTGTCAAACAAAAAAGTAATTTTCCAAATCGGTGAATGAATAGCGGAGTTCTGAAATAACCAAAAAAATTTAAACACCTTGGGAACTTTCTCCTTCTTTGAAGTTGGTTAAAAATAAATTGGTTGAGAAACAAAAGGTGAAGAAGACTGAACTGTTTTGTCTTGCCTAATTCTCCAGACTAGTACCGTGCACACTACTCGCGCGCTTTGCCGCACGGCCGTACTGAGAAACAGGGATCCCCGCTGTGTGCGTCTCTTTTCGTTATATACTGAGTAGGTGCTGCAGCACCGTCTGTTGTCGCATTTTTTATTACATTAGTAGTAATTATCTACTGTTATTCTTCTCAATTTTGTAACTCCTACGTTCTGTTGCAATATTATGTTACACGATGAAACAAACGTTTCATTCTTTGTTTCTTAATTATGTCTGGGTGAACGACTCGCCTAATGGAAGAAAATAGACAAATAAAATTAGGATTTACGATTTTTCTATGTAGATACATTCTACTTCGAGGTATTATTTTACACTTTTTAGGGCGTTTTGAAAATGTGATTAATTGGAAAGTTTATTTTAATATAATTGGTTATTGGTGTTGTTATTTGTTTCTTTATCCTCATAAGTATAACCCTATATTACTAAAATGAATGAAAAATCGAAAAATGAGACGACTAGTCATTTAAAGATTTTATAAGATCATTAAAAGTGGCCACTGCCGCCTATAGACGTTATTAACATTAGGGGCAACAGCGAGAGGCCAAGAACCCAAGGGTAAGAAAATGCACCACCATGCACAAGTACCGTCGCTTTGAACTTAGTGGGCTCCGCAGGGTGCAGCACAAGCAGGAGGCATTAACTAGAACTCGAGCATGGATAGAGGCCGTTAGAACTGAACCTAAGTTGATCTTCCCGGGGCTCTTTCAATTGTAAATCATTTACTCGTATAGGTTTTTAATCGATAAACTTATACTCATATATTTTTCTCTTACTACCGACACATGAACTAATTATTTGGGATAAGTCGCTGGATACCAGCACAGATGAGGACTTTGATGTCCATTTGATTGTACCTCTAATTGTGAGTGTTTGTGTTGTTTTATTTGGTTATGTCAATACATCCCGCGATATATGAAATTTTAATGCTATAGACGGACAGCTTGTGTTATACATATACAGTAATATACCAACCGACACTACAGCCAGCGACTTGTGTTGATTGATTAGGTAATCAACTGTGGCTGCGGTCAGTAGCTAGATGGGTGACCGGCGTTAGAAAATTTTGTTTTCCAATAAAAATAATTAAGCGATACCGATGGCCTTACGGCAGAATAATCCGCACTAAAGCAGCACTAACGGATAAATTTGATGTCTGTCTGTGACTTACAAGTAAAAGTTAATAATAAGGTGTAATTTATCATTTATGTCTTGGTCTCGATTAAAATAACTTCCTACATCACCCGTTGGACTACGTTAATTACTAATTAATGTTGACGTTACACTTATTTAGAAATAATTACAAAGAGCGTATTTCAATCACACGAGCTTAAGGGACGGTGAGCCGAATAATTTAATTAGATAAAGCTGTGAAAAAATAATCTAGCCTTTCTTAAGATTGCGGTAACACCACTCGTTACCTTGATCCAGTTTATTACTATCTCACCGTCATCAATAGTAATACGGCTGACCCCCTTGGTTTTCAGCCGGTGACGCATGCACGATGCCTTTGATGTAATGAGTTTGGTGCCGCTTACCATTGGGTGGCTCGAAGCTAGTTTGTCGACTAGTTATATGTATAGATAGTTTAGTTGGGACTCAAGGACGAGTCAATAGTTTTTTTTTTAATGTAACGTAAAAACATGCGTTTCATATATTTGGAAAGAAATCAAACTCCCGTAGAAACCTCGTCGAATGTAACGTTTAAAAGAACGAAGTGTTTAGATTTGTTTTTCTTAATAGTAAGTAAGGGGCATTGCCGTATACGTATATTTTTGTAAAAAGAGGTCATTTATTTGCATTTATGGCTTTCGTTTGATATGTCGCATGATTCACTTTACACCAGTTTTTAATCTCCTAATTGACATGTAAAGTTAACCTTTAAAATGTTAATTAGTTTATTTGGGTTACACGTATAATTAGATCACCTCTTTATACATGTGGAGAAAATTAAGTGTCACACGAGGACAGATGATCTAGCGATGGTATAAGGGGTCCGTGTTTTCGTTAGATGTGCACGTCTCTAATAATTTATACTTATAATAAAATTGAAACTGATCGTTTTCTGTACACGAAGGATATATGAGAAAATCTATTATTACGGGCCTTTATTAACGCAATATAACCCATAGTTGTTAGAATTTATGTCTGTGTGTCTGTACGTATGTGCGCGCTAATCTCAGAAACGGCTTAACCGATTTCATTATGGTTTTCACTGGTGTATTGCAGTAAGCATCACTAAATATTTAAAGATCGTTTCGATTCAATCCGTCAGTAAATAAAAAAGGTAAATTAATATATGTATTTCTAATTAATAGAACGAAAACAGCGAAGTCCTAAAATAATGCAGGCGCTATTCCTAAAGTAAGGCGTAGTTATTCTGGGGGGAAGCGAAGGCGGTTTTCTGCAAATAAAAATGTCGATATTTATTTTTATGTACGTGGTTTTGTTAACGCGAAATCGACAAATTGTCTCAGTGAACATTAACTCGTAACAAACACGTGTAGTGAAAACTAATTAATATCAATATTAGAAACTTATGTGGATCTAATCAATTTTAAATGCATGCGTACGTGTGTTACTGGTTATTATAATTTGTACTAGTTTGTGTACGATGACCGAGTAATTCTTCATTTCGAACTCATTTTTAGGTTCGTGATCGTTGAATAAACATTATTGTTTAAAAAAATATTATGAAAACTCTGTTTAGTTAACAAAACTTCTCCGATGTACACGTCTTTGCTTTTATAGTAGTATTGTTGTTGATACATCAAATAATTCTGCTTAAGTTTAAATATAAGGTTAGCCGAATTCCGATCCGAGTTCATTAATGTAAAATATTGCATTAGGAGTTTTGATGTTCAGGTAATGTTTCAAAATGTATAAAGTCTTGGTCAGAGCTCCTTATACTACACGTGAAGCAGGTTATAATTGTCCAATTAATTTATTGTGGTGGTTATTGTTGATACAAAACAGCAATTACCTCACAACAAACAACCTTCATGACGACAAAGTATCAATGTTAAATGATTTGTTACGTGTTGTCTTAATCCGTGATAATGACGTGTGACATATTCACCGGATTTTAAACTAATTATATGTAATTATTCCGAATTCTGGAAATAAAAAAAAAGTCAAGTTTAATTGGCCAATTTTGAATTAACTCTCTTTGGTAAGGTTCCGATATATAAATTACCTGTGTTCAATATGTCCACGAGTATTTTCCCTTTTGGCGTGGAATTTTTAAAGAAATCAATCAATTTAATAATCATCCGGTTTTCCAGTGAAGCGCAGCTGCGACCTGAACCTGAGAGTTCTATAAAAATAGTATAAGTTAAATATAATACTTATTTTGAAGTAATCTGTAATAGGTGAATAATCAAAGTTCATTAAATTTTTTATCTACTCCCATGCTTTAAATCCTCTATAAAGATCCAAACGGATGATATAATGTTGTAGTGAATTTCATTATAACACTCCTTTGTTTCTTTTCGATCCCTTCTGCGTAAAGGGCTTACTCAACAGGCTGCCACATTCTTACTGTTCGATGTTTGGTATCTCTATGAATTTCGAAAAAAAAGAACATCTGTATGAATTTTAAAAAAAAGAACATTGTCATTGACGTGCGTTTCACTACCAGAACGCCGTGTGCCGTAAAAAATTCGATTCCCCGCCATTTTTCTTCGATATTTTTATTGTTTTGTTTACAAAAAAATGAGCAAGTGTTACAAAAATGTGTTACTATACAAAATAATAATTACTACTGCAGTAAATAATTCTTTCATGAATACTTAGTTTATTTGTATATACTCAGTATTGGATGATATTAAGTTACTAAGACTGGCTGTTTTAATGTTAGCAGTAAACGTAACTGTTTCAGAATCTTTTATAGAGGATTTAAAGCATGGGAGTAGATAAAGTCTTGTATGCAACTGTTGATAATTAGGCATTAAAACACTCATGTGATACTATTATCACATTCGACTTCGCCTCGTGTGATAAACACATTCGTGTTTTAATATCTCTTATTATACAACAGTTGCATAAATACCTATCACAAAATTTCCTAAACGTATTAAATCTACTTAATCGTTTAATAATTTAATTAACATTATAGCTTAATATTGTTATTCGTTATGAAAGGTGAAAATAAAACAACTGTGTAAAAATAGGTCTAGAGCGTAAAAAAAATTGCGGCTACACAAATTTTAATTCAGCGCCCCGACAATTTTGTTCATTTACGAAACATTTTGTAACGCCGTACGGCGGTGATGACCTGCTTTTAATTCGTCTATTCATTACTTCTGAGCGTTGAACGCTGTACGGTGGACGGCACAGATCGCGCGGAACGGTGTTTTTAAATAAAATATTTGCACATTGGATTACGGCACGGTACTATTACAACATTTACTTTATTGAACTGCAGTTAATGGTATAATGTTATGCAAGGCACCGTCAATCATACATACAAGTGGTTGTATTTTTTAACGTCACACTCTGCGGACACTTCGAACGACTAAGATAAATAAATGTGTCGTTTGTTAGGGAAATTATTTACTGTCAATGTTGAAATTCGGACACATACGTGTACACTCAGTCGGCCATATTCATCTACAACTTCAGGGGACGGTGGTAGTCCTTCCTTCGGAATCCGCTCCAAAGCGCCTCCTTCCGCTGCCGACTCTGTTCGCCAATAAACGGAGTGAAGTAAATGGTACTTATGCAACTTTATTTACTGTCTTAAGAATCATCATGGCGTTAAAAATTGTTTACACGTCAGGGTTAGGTTCAAACTCAAATTACGATCGCCAACGAGAGGGAAACTAGGTGCAATTCTCTCGACCGCCTCTGCTTTTTAACATATTTTTTATACATATTTTGGCCGTATTGGGGCGGCCTAGAATACTTCCCCAATCCCATGCTGGCAGAACAGGATTATATTATCAGTATTATTATTAAATCATTAATATTATTAATGGTATTATTATCTTTCCGTGAAGCCTGCCTGGCTAGCTACCACCCTCACGCTTGCGGCAGCCGCCAAACGAATCGTCGTGTTCCGGCTGAAGGCTTGAGATCCAGTACTTTCTTTCTTATATTCTTCTCATTTTCTGGCAGACAACGCGTCAGTGACGCCTGTGGTGTTACTCATGTCCATGGGCGACGGTGATTACTTATCATCAGGCGGTTCGTCGACTCGTTTGTAGGTTATTAACATAAAAAAATATATTAGGTTAATCTGTAAATATTAATAAAAAGTATCAGGTAAAAATTTTGCATAATATGACAAAACAATCAATTCATCATTACAACTTCTACTACTACCAACCTGCCCACGCCCCACTTCATAGAATTTACGCCTTACGCTTAGAAATAGCACCAGAATTGTTTTAGGACTGGGTTTTTTCGTTCTGCGAATGAGAAATATATTAATTTATAACATTTGTATTTAAGGACGGACTGAAATGAAACGAATGTTTATATTAAGTGATACTTACTGCAATACATTACAGAAAACAATAACGAAATCGGTTATGCCGTTTCTGAGATTAGCGCGACAAACGCACAGACAAACACGCAAACATTGTAACAACTATTGTTTTAGGTTCTATTGCGTTAACAAAGGCCCCTAATAATACATAGTTTTTCTCATATATCCTTCATGTATAGAAAGCGATCATTTACAATTGTATTATATGTATAGATTATAAGTTATATTCATTAGATTGATAACAAATTTAATAGTAAATCGGACAAACATAATTTTTCCGAAAGACTTGACTTTTTATACTTACATTAGTTTAATTCTATCGTTCTAAACTCACATTTAGTATATAGATCTCGAAGTAGTTCTAACTATGTACCTTCGCGAGAATGTCTCCAAGCGCGTTGAGAGCACAAGTTGGAACGGTGTTATCTGCTGAGGCAAACTTTCCGCGCCGACGTCCTGTATCGCCCGAGTTGGCCGATTAAACAATTGAACTCCTTCCGCGGCCCCGGGCGTCAGCCGATGCACTCAGAGCTGTCTCTGCAGCGAGATCGGTTGATTGCTGTTGCTTGATTACTTCAATGTTGTGTGCAGTCGAACTAAGTTATGTTCTTTGAAGGTTGTGTGTAAATACTATTGATTTGTGTATTATTGGAGCGCAGATTGAAAAGTAGAGTATTTTTTTCTTTACTTGGTACTGTCGTTGTGCATGTGCTATGAGACCTTACCTGGGGTCAATTTGCTTCCGAAAATATACTGCAGAGTGACTAGAAGCGTAATGATGTAAATGTAAGATTCAGAGTCTCGAAAATTTTATGTAGATTATTGTACGAAGTATTTGCATATTCCTTCATATTTACTAAAATATTTGAAACGTATATCGTTATCAATTTAATATTTGTATGTGTCTGTGTGTAATGCAACTTTTGCTTGCACTGCGATGCATATATGTATTTTACCTAATACCTATAATAAATTCAGTGTACAAACAGAACTCGTGGAGTTTGGTTATTTCGTCATACCTAACTGTTCCCATTTATTGTACGTATACTAACGGTACCGTACAATTATAATTATCTGTATTAAGTACAAATTCGATATTTGATCCAGAGATTTTCAAGGTTTGGCCGTCATTGGCCACTAACGGTGAATTCCAACACCGTTAGAACAACTAAACAAGTTATACTCTAGTGAAAATTGTATATAAATTAAAACTGAAATATAATATCCAATATATATACATAGTTGGAATTAAAACTCAGTATCGTTAAACTAAGCAATTAATGTGCACCACCAAGACGAGCGACCTAATTTCCTTCCAGTTTTCTTTTAGAAATGGATCAAAACTTGACCTAGAAATGGGTATCTTTATTATAATCTTACTTACTTATGAGTTTTTATGAGTTATAAATTTCACTAAACAATTTAAATATTTTATATTAGCTGCGCATCGTGGTCGTTTTAAGACAAATCTGTTTATATATAATTAAAAACATTTAACGCGTTAATCTTGTTGCGTGTTCACGTTTCACACACACCCACAATTATATTGTTTGTTGTCAGACACCCATATTGGATGTATGTTAAATGGTTAGTACAGAGAGTTTTAGCACTGAACGCTTTTTTGACAGCAGTTTGTCCATGGGCGACGGTGACCACTTACCATCAGGTGACTCGTCTGCTCGTTTGTCGGCTATAAACATAAAAAAAAGTTGGTGTTAAAAATAACTGCGTTACAATATTTAAATAGTTTAGTTGATTTTCAACTCGACATTCCACTACAGGACATGGTATATATGTACATCTCTCGTCATACTTGAAAAGGCTTGCACTGCACGCACCGCAGTAATGATACCTCTAATTATCCTACTATTATACTTGGTTTCGATCTCCATGTGAGGGGTTGGGCCTTAGTCCATCATCCTGGTTAATCTGACTGTATGTATCCATCGTCTGCGGTGAATTTTTCCGACATATTATTGCTGTACAGGGTATAATGAATCATATGAAGCAAGAAGAACCATGCGAGTCGAAATACATCAAAGCTAGAAGGTATAAATTATGTTTATGTAATAACCTGCGTGCTCTAACAAATTTCACTGTTAACATTTCACGGTCTACTGAAACGACTGGTTTGTTTTACGCTAATTTCATGCGAGCAACTTGTATAACACAGTATCCCGAATTTAAACGTCGATGGTATGTTTGTGTTCCTCATTGAATAGTTTCTACAGCTATTCATGATCATTATTATGATTTTAAAATGTGAACGCCCAATCTACTTTTCAATATTATATTATATCCTACTGTACCTCTGTGACATAGTACATCTGTCAGATATACATATTTTGACATATGTAATATTTTTGACATATGTCAGATAAGACGTACATCGATTTAGAACGCTTCACTTAAATATTGATTTATATTTTGAAGTGACAGACCCATCACTACTCTAATTTTATTTATTGGTAACTGTGAGGTGAGTGTTCAAAGTAAAAAGTTCTTTACTATTTTCATTATGCTTTAAATGGGTATAATAATTCCGTTCTAATACTATTTAATACCTTGTCCTCAATAGTCAATTATGGGGTGGTACGCTATGGACGCATAAGAAGCGATAGCTCTTCGACATGTATAAAATATTTCAAAGTGGATTTGAAGTATCTAACAGTCCAAATAAACGTTACCATCATGAAAATTTCTCCGGAGTACTGAGTGGTACGAATTATTGTGAACAAAGAATCAGAGTTCCGTTTTCCTAAGCTGGCATTTTATTATTGTTTTATCTTTTTAATTATCCATCGACTAAACCTCATAGATTACAGCGTAATTGCTCAATATATCCAATGTTTCATCAAAGAACAATTTGTTGCTAACGTTGGCCGCGAGCCAGGAACACTTTGTGCTAAGTAAGAGTTATTGTAGCGACTATTATGTTGCTCTGACGCTTTTCAATAATACAGCTAAATTGTGCGAAGGGTACCTTGAGAAATATGCCTCTTATAAATAATGTTCGCCCATGTTCAGCATATATCACGACAATAATAAACCCGCTGAACCGTAACTTAAAATATTCTAGGTCCATTTTCAGGTGTTATTAATATATATTTTTATGTCAATAAACGACAAACGAGCAGATGGGTTACTTGTTGATAAATGGTCACTGTCGCCTTTGGACCCCCTAATACCAAAATCGCCCTAATACGAAAGGCATCAACGTGTTGCCAAAAAAGAAGCCAGGGGACCACTTTGTATGTAATCCTATGTACATAAAGTTTTCGTTGTAATGCGCGTCCTAATCGTGCAGCTGTTTCACGCCCTACAATATTGCTTCGTAACAAGTCCTGTTCTGTTAGTTGGTTAATACGTTATGAAGGTGGAAGGTTCGCGTGGGCTGGAGTCGCGTGTGGCGACTCGGAAGTAATTTGGCCCAACGCCATCATAATACCGTCGAAATATATCCTATAATAGGCCCAAGTATGTAATTGAGCGAAATTTATATCATAATTCTGACCTATATTTTTGTTTTGTAATTATATACTGGCAAATCGCTTTTTTTCCGTACAGCTCGTGAGGTGATCTAATCTCGAACACCATTAGTTAACTTACAATCAGATAATTATTGAAAATTTTAACACGAGTTAGTTTTGTTGTCAATCTGTTAATTATATGGACGATTAATAAAAGATTAGGGTAAGGTCAACTAAGGTTAATGAGTACTTTTTTGTTACGTTAACTTTGTAAGGTACAGTAGGTAGGTAAGTAGGTAAATGGCTAAATCGAAACGTAATTATAATTACTTAACTTATAATTTCATCTGTTTATCGATATATGTAACAAAGCCACACATATTAAATTCGAATTTATTGGCAGAATGGACATGTGATCAGGGGTTAACAATTATTCAGAGTATAAAGCCATATAGGATATCTATGTATAATATATCAAAAATAATTGTAAACAAAGATGGTTCTTCCATCCGTCATATTACTAAACTGCATATCTACATATGTTACACAGATATGTAGGTATGTGTTTAGGTATTATGTGGCAAAATACAACGCTAGCAAGGCTGTTCGGCCTGTCTGGAAGTTTTTAACAGTGCTTAATTTGTGGGAATACAGCGCCCAATAGGCGGGGTATTGTATAGTTTTAAGGTAAGGATATTTTCGGTTATGTGCTTTTATTTAGTTTTGCTGACGATGCAACGAGTTTCGTCATTCATCACAAGTACGGATTTTTTACAGATCCTGGTTCGACACGAACTTAACCGTTTTTCAATAACTTTTGTTACTATGAATAAACCGATATTATTTTGTTTACATCCGAATTCTATAGCCAAGTTGGTATTGAACCTACCTGGAAAGGTCCCGGATTCGATTTTCGACTGGAATAAAAATTTATGTGTCTCGTAAATATTTGCTATCAGATCTTGGTGCGGTATATAATATTATTATACTGGAGTGGCTGAACTAGATCTGGTTAGAAAATGAGAATGTTGTTCATCATCTTTACAACTCATATCGTCCCACTGCTGAGCACGGGTCTCCTCTCGCAATGAGAAAGACAATGAGAAAAGGAAAGGAAATTTTGTTCAAAATCAGTTTCCTCATATACTTCCTAATATTTAACTTCTAAGCAAATCGTTATTGGTGTCGTCAACCGCTACATATACCTGGGCTCCCAAATCTACAATGATGGCAGCTGTGCTCCCGAAATAAAAAGGCGAATTGAGATGGCAAAAGACGCTATGACCCGGCTAAACAATATCTGGAAGAAAAGAGGAATTGGTATCAAAACCAAGATCAGATTGATACGAGCCCTAGTATTCCCTATCTTCCTGTATGGAGTAGAGTCTTGGACAATACTGGCCCGAGAAAGGCAAAGGATTGATGCATTCGAGATGTGGTGCTGGAGAAGAATGCTGAGAATACCGTGGACTACGAAACGCACCAATGCATCGATCCTGACCCAGCTTCGGATAAAAACTCGCTTGTCCAGCATATGCCAGCAAACCCATTTTGTCGTACTTTGGCCACATAGTGCGCAGGGGCGACGAGAACTTGGTAAAACTGATTGTGGTTGGGAACACCGAAGGCAAAAGATCGCGTGGTCGTTCATCAACAAGATGGACTGATCAAGTGAAAGACTCGTCGTCCTACAATTTCTACACGGCAGTACAGAACGCGCTTGATAGAAACCGGTGGAGGCAATCCGATCCAGATGCAACCCTGATGCTGATGAACCCAGAGAGAGAGAAGGTAATCGTTAGCAATAAAATTGTAATGGTTCAATGGTTTGCTTTATTTATGTTGCATTCACCAGTATCATAATCATCATCATAATCCCAGTAGGCTGTTTTATAGTATCCTCTGTGAATGCAACTCGCGTACGTTACGAGTTGAACTATTTTGGTTACATTTATAGAATAACCGACTTGGAACTCATACTCATGAAATTGATTATATTGCTTCAATGTAAGCTTGCTACGTTAATAACAATGAGCTTCCGGTTCCACTGAGAAGGTTCACCGCCGCCCATGAACATCTGTAATACCTGGAACATTACGTTGCAGGTCAAGAAGGAAGCTCTGAACACGATTGTTAACTATCTCTGCTATTTTACAACCGAAATATCTTCAAAAATCTTTTTTAGCTGAGAATGAGGGTAGTTTTGAGCCAAGTAATTAAAGAACTGCGCGCGAGTATCTTGGGAGAATAGGCCGAATTGTATAAGGGCTTTACATTAAGTGACCTGGCGCCATTGCTTCCGAAACATAATATGTTTATGCACAGTGCAAAAACACAGCGTATAAACTTGAAGATTGAGTATGCATATGTTTAGAATTGTGTACTATTCAGCAATACAGCAACGTTGCAACGTTGTAGATAGTTCAGATTTAACCATTATATATCTTAATAAATATCACGTACAAATAAAGTACTACTCTCCAAATATTATAAAACAAAGTGATTATTATCATGACTTCAGCTAATTTATATAGTCTGCGTCTATCTGGAAAAATGAACCTTTGATGGTAAATTAATTTTTGAAATAGGTGCCGTGGTTCCAATGATTCCTCTCCGCATATACACCAACTCACAAAATTTACACTCACATTTTATGATATCATTAGTATATTGGCACAAACATGTGATAATTTTGTTTATCTATAATCTGTAAACATAGAACTTCGCTTTTCGGCAACGTCTGAATAGGAATAGTAAGAAATTATTTTCTTTCTTGCGTCCATAGACATTTGAATTGTGTTACAAATATGCACTAATCCCGACAAGCGGTTCTTTTCCAGACTGCTTGCGGTGCGGATCATTAGCAGTGGGTAATTGCGCGCTCGCGGTTTTGCCCACGTTGCGTTTGTGTGAATGGGGCATTGAGATCCTGTGTACTAAATAAAACATTGTGACGTCACACGGCTTCAGCGCATTGTATTGTGATTTAGCAATACGTTTTACAATCGATGGACTTGTTTTACGAATGGTGAAAAGCCCACAGGTATATTGTTTGATTTATATTTTTGTATACAGAATAACTGATGGGTCAGTAAAGCTGTGAAGATTATTGTTGGTACAGAGTACGTTTACTTACTATGAGACATAATATGCAACAACACAATTCTGAATCGAGAGTCAAGCGACATTGCCGCCTGAAGTTAGATATTGTTCTACTCGTATCTGAGAAGAGTTTCGTTTATTTAGATAGATGGATCAAATTTTGTTGATTTTGAAACTCAATTTGTGGTGATGAGTAATGGTGAAGGCTGTCGGGTCCGCATTGCGGTGTGGGCAAATACTAAAGTGACAGAAAAAATATTTCTACTCCGCACTTGTCGAGGTTAGTTCATTGCAAGATTGATGTTTGTAGACATTACTAATATTTTGTAAGCTATGGTAACTTAAGATACAAAGTATCACTTTACATTATTAGGTCACTATTTGCGTATTTGTTGTATTGTAAGTCGGGCCAATATCAGACATCCTATTTTTCAGATCTATTGTTGTCATTATTAGTGTCGTTAAAAATATTTTTGATATTTGGAGAATAAATATTTAATTTTAAGATACAAACAGAAACACATCATGATAAATTATATTTTCCTATTAAATTTTGTCTTCTTAAGAATGAGAATAAGTCTTCTTATTAAGAAATTCGGGATGTGATCAATTTACGAATCCCGATTACAACCTTCCGGATGTGACTGTTCGCAGTTTTATGATTATCTCAATAATTACAACATAATATTTCATTTATATTTTCAACTCCGAGGGTACTATTTTATTTTTTAAATTCTTCTCGTTTCCTGGCCGACAACGTGTCAAAGATACTTTTGGTCTCGTCTGGTCGTGTGGTCTATTCGTCTGGTCGTTTGTCGGGTATTAACATAAAAAAGCATATAATGTTTCACTTGTCCAACAAATATGTTCTTAGACCAGTTACAGACGACAAGACTTGAAGTCTGATTTAATTCGATCTGAGACTGTGTATCACTTAGCATATACGTTACCTGATACATCGCTATCCAAGTTCGTTAAGTGGTTGAATCGATCAGTTTTGTTTCGTTTGTTGTATACTTCTAACGACTTTACAAAGATTGAAACTTAACAGTGATATTTACGGGATAGTCTTGGTATTCGCATGGCCTATAGGTAGCTTTTAGTTTCGTGATCATGACTGGGTATTGAACAACTACAGATAGTTGGCATTAAGTTAAAGGTTGCGTGCTCACGATTGGATTAAATTACGTTGGCATTCCGTAGGTAGCCGTGTATAGCGGTTGAATAGGCTAGTGTGCCTTTTCGGTTGTTCTGTGTTAAAATAAAGGTTAAAATATGTATGTTTTATGTAATATCTGTCGTAGCAATTAACAAACAAATCCCTTCATAAACAAAATAATTTATTTCTATAACCTTCATTACCGTTTACTTAAACTTTCACTTAGTTAGCTTTAAATTGCTCATTTTGATTATGATGTCGATGACTGAGTTATGACTCATATTTTCTGAAGACGATTTGTCTGCTATTTCTTAGTTTCAACACTTCATGATTTTGCCATGACAAATATGTGATAGATTTGATAACTTGAAATCGTTATTAAGTTGTAATATGTTCTCATGTCCCTAGTTTATTGCGACAGTCCTCTGGCAATAAGTGAACGTGCAAAACACTACAGTGAATTGGAAGTGCCGCTCGACGCTGTTTATTCTGTACACAGACTGAACTGGACAATCAGCCGGTCAAATAGCGTTTACGTATAAGATAGTGACATAGTTAAATACGATGCTCAGTTATTACTATTACTACTATTTATTAGTACAATAAATACATATTATACATTAGAGGTCAGTGTCGAACGGAGTATTACGGAATCTCATTAAAATATTCACGATTTTGCTGACAGCATAATATCTGTGAATCGAATTAATTTTAAGTTATGTACATTTATCTTAATAACTTAGCAATGTGTCTCCTTCTTTACTACTCACGATTCCAGTATATACTTACTAGTATAGTTTATGATCCAAAACTAGCAGAGACTATCACTTGAGAACGGCTTTCTGTTCGTATTGACAGGACAAGGTCAGGTCAGGGATTCCCAAGGTGGTCTATATTGACCTCTTGGGGTCGAAGTTGGTTTCCAAAGGGTCGATATAAACGAAAACTGATCTTGGGGGTCGACGAGGTCTAAAAATCGACCCCAAATAATGACACAAGTTCTTATTTGAAACTTTCAAGACACTGTATAAGTTATGTTACGTGTTTTGTTTACTTTTAGGCTTTTACAAGTTATTGCTTTCAATATCTTAAACTTCATCGCCACTTATCATCAGGTGAAATTGTTGCCAAGCATTAACTTATTGTATGTAAAAAAAAGTAGCGATACGATTTTTAAAGTAATCGCCTCTGGAAGTTGGAGTCACTTCATTTCGAAAAAGGGGTCTCTTGCCCAAAATAGTTTGGGATATGTGAATTAAATTTTTAACAATATCTGGAAAGTCCATGGGAAAAGTTAGGAATTTTGATGGTATTTTCCTGTGGTATGGTATGTTATTTCGTTGATATTTTCTTCCTTAGTAAACTGCAGCCTCTCTAATTGTTATATAAATGGTTTATGAGAGATAAAAATAACAATTGATATCATCACGTGCTTACTGCAGTACGATGTGGCTATAAAAAAATTGCCACTTGCAGTCATCGATCCAACTACAGCCCACGTTTGAAGTGCTTTACCTTACAACATGTTAATCATATACGATCCCTGGCGAGGGTAGACACTTTTGTGTTATTTAAATGTTTGTTTACGGATATACATTGTTCGCGATGTCTCTTTCTTTCTGTTCTTCATGCAATGCACGACAGGAAATCCTGGTGTGGATGTGTAAGTGAATATGACCGTTTAATTTTGTAAATACTTTATATACCATATACTTTTATTCGATTTATTTGTTATACAATCATTTTAATGTTGTTTATTATTCATATTTATGACTCTGAACGGGTAAATTATCCAATCATAAAACCATTAGTGGAGGAATATTGAAGAATTGAAATATTTCGTAGTTCCTTTCAAGGAATCAATTCGAAGCTACTAACAGTTCTTCGAAGCGGGTGTTCGTGAGAGCATTTCGGAAATTATGATAATTTTCGGCATAGGGTCATTGAGTTGGTTATACTTTTTTGATTGCATGTTCGCGTGACGAGGCTGATGACCGGGATGATGGTGGCCTCATACGCGAGGCTCATTCTAGATACTCGACGATAAGCCAATGGAAATGAAAATACCTGAATATTATAATTTTTGTAATAATACTTTAGGCTACTGATTAGTATTTGTATCAGGGAAATAAATAATAGAAAAATACTGTTACGTGTCAGGATCCGTGGGCTCGTAAAAATGCCACAATAGTTCCGCAGATACTTTATTTTACTACACACACACTTCATAATCACATTTACACTCGTAGATCGCAGGTATTCGCTTCGTAAGGAGAGAACTCTTCGCTTCGTATTCGAAAACCGAATGCCCCGTGGGCGACCCTGCCCGCTATTTATACCGATTTCCGGGCTTCCAGATTTTTCCACGCCCTTCGTTGAAATAAACGATAACAACAATAATTTCCGGAAATCGACATAACAATAGCGGGTCAGGACAACACCCTCGTTTCGGACCTCATTTACGCCAATCTCGACCCTTTTGCCTAAGGCATTCGGGCCAGATTGCCCTGAAGTGACCCAGGTAGTTTTTATTACTACCTGGGTTTCTCTTTTATTGCCTCCATTGTCTTTCTCCGTAACGGTCGGCCACCCTTCCAGAAACTTCGTAGCCTGCCGACTTCGAGAAGCTTCGTAACAATACAAATAATATATCGCGCCCTTAGAATGAAAGGGACTTAACTCAAAAATTGCAATTTATGGGATGTGAAGAAGAAAGTTTTCAAAAATGTATGGTCTTGAGTAAATTTAAAAAGACTGATGTATGAGGTTTTCTCTTTTTCCCTTTCTTACTCATAATTCGGGCTCTTTTTCACCATGGGGTTTTAGAGTAGGGTTTTTTAAGTAAATTTATAGTAAAATCTGGAATTTCAGGAATTTTGAGTTAAGTCACTTTCATTCTAAAGGTGCGATATGAGGTTGCTATTTACACAATGCCGTTAATATTATTTTTCTATATCTAGCGTTAAAGGTCGCCAGGCAATAGATACAAAATAAGTATATATACAAATAAATATATAAAAGTTACAATTAAGTCATCTCGACTGATGTGCCAAAAGCCGTGACGAAAAGTGAGATACAAAGAAGTGAGATTTTTTACAGTTTGCAAAAAGCAAAGGTGTGTCTATAATTTGCACGCTTAAGGCACCTCATATCTATGAAACATTGGGACGGGACTAGTCGGTGGGAAATAAAAATAAAACTTCCATATTATTTGGGCTATTCATTTCATAAGCAAATCAGATCTTTATGTCGATAACGTTGGATCGGATCGAATACTGGATAGCCTAAAGACTCATTGAAATGTTTTGAAATTTTTTCTCAACAAAACACTGACAAAATTTTGTATACATTACAATATTTGTGTACATATGTATATATACACGATCCATCTAAAATTGATTTAGTTAAGTTCCATCTCAAAACGTGGAGATCTCTTCGTTTTACCTATTTTATGTTAGTTAATGCTTGATTATACTACTATCGACCGTAAAGCGCATAAAATTATTAAGAACCCAATTTATCTTCACTTTAATTTGCCCTATACTTAAAAGCATGTTGTAATCGGATGGATACACCGTCGCCGACAGAAAATTTAAAGTAGATTTTTTAAAATAGGATCGAATCCTGTAAACTTTAAATTTTTTGTAAAACTAATTTTTCGCATCTCCAATGTTTGTGATGCAGAAGTGTTAAGTAACAAAGGTGATTTCATTGGAAAGTTTAGCAATCAAGTAACCGGTTAATTCACGACGTCATTGGACGTATCAGCCAGCTGTGCGAATTGGCTGCATGCGGGCCACTTATAACCCGGCAAACACTAAACGGCCCCATCGTGTAACTTATGACGTTCAAAACATGAATGCGTGGCCTAACTTAGTATACAAACACAGCGGGAGCGGTGCGGGGGGCGGAATCTGCGAGCGGGTGTTGTAAACACAATTTCTATTTTGTAATGTTAGCGGAGCGGATGCGGTGAATCCGCCAAGATTCGTCACCAGTGGCAAACCAGTATTCGTCCCCGCTCTTTGGGTATTGACGTGACATTTTCGACAGAGGTTTTAATTAGCATCGTGTTGGCGTTTACATTGAAATACCTCGCGGTTACTTGTTCTCGAATAGGAATGTTGCATCAGTTTTCTTTTCTGCTTTTATTTGAACTAATTAGCAGTGGTCAGCAAAAAGTCTTTCCTTTATTTGTCTTCAACAATATGTGAAAAACTTAGAATGTGACGGAAATATCTAAAAATGTATGTAACCATAGATAAGCGATATATGTTTACTAGTTGGCGGTATCTTGATCCGCAAATAAAGTTAGTTTCCGCCGGAATGTTCGTTCCCAATCGTAACACATTATCCAATCACGATTCTATAAGGGTGGTCATCGCCAAATAATCGAACATTTCGGTTTCTAAACGTGGAGTTTGCAATAACTTAGCCAAGTTGATGCAGTAACAACGACCATCAAAACGTTTCGCATGTTGTGCACATATCATTTCAACAAAAATGTGTTTTTATGTGTGAATTTTCCCTCAACCAGTCTTTAAGGACACGATCACTAATAAAAGAACAACAATTACTTATGCATATATGGTATAAAAATTTAAGTTAGGCTAAAAATAGGTGTCATCACGCGCCAGTAAATATAAGAATTTACGTATCACTCTTGCGGTTCCGCTGTCGCTTCGCTGCCCACCGAAAACGCAACCTTATAGTGCGAGAAGACACGTATAGGCGTTTTAATAATGGAGATGCTTGTTTCCTTCCCTGCCTCGACTCGGCTTGACATCACAGCTTGGCTAGCACCCAACTCGCACTGATGAAGCGAATGTCTCGCGCGTTAAATTGATATTGGGATTTAAAACTACGACGGTACACCCCGACGCTTGTGACATTTCGAGTTTCCTTTTCTGGTTGTCTTTTCAAATTTCCTGACGTGATCGTTCCAGCCAAGAACGTTTCTCGTTTCATTTTTGGTATTAAAACGACGTTACGTTTAAAGATTTATATCCGATGAATTTTCTGGCACCCAGCTCCGTGTTCGCAAATTGATATTGAAAATATTGGCTATAGGGTTTATTTTCAATCGTAGATTTATTGTTTAATTACACGTTCTACGTTAAGTTCTTTATAATTTTAGTTACTATAAAATTGAAATTTGAGTACAGTTAATTATTTCTAAGTCTTTAGACAACTATGTGCTTAGGTGTGAACGTGTACAAATCGGTAGTTCGTAGTGGTCAACCGGAGTAGCAATTAAATTTGTGATTGAAATCAAAGAAGATTGTATCTAGATCCATTTTAAACTAGTAATCCACACTTGCTAAACTTCAGTAGACATCATCACGACGGCAATTATGATTCTGATTCACAGTACTAGTAAAACGGATCTCCAACATGAAAAAATGGGTTAATCATATAATTTATATAATTCGGGTTGGAGTTTTATTTGTAAACTTAACGACAATGCTTCCCAAATTGAAGCGAGAGCGGGTTCCCAGCCGATGAATGTGAACATACATCAAAGTGTTAACGTAGTAAATTCTGATTTATTAGTCTGCCTATATTATATGTCTGTCTGTCTGTCTCTAAATGATATGATAATGTGTAATGGCTTGATATTTAAATATTATGACTGTAAAATATTATTTGACAATTTTGTAATATTTTATTGTTCCTTATTTCTTCTTTTTTCTTTATTTTGTTAATTTATACGGCAAATATTGGTAGAGTAAGCGGACATATTATACTAAAAATCACCCTGTTTGTAAGCTTACATCATAAATAAATAAATTAATAAATAAATTTGTTTCTTCCTATTCCTATCCAACTACTTGAGCAATCGACACTATGAAACCGAGCGAAATACTGCTATCATTTATTTGCATGAATAATCCATCTGCCGTTTAAAGTGTGTATGCTGTTGCCGATTACTTAACGAGCTTCTCAAGTCGAATTGCAACAAAGGTCATGGTTCTCTAGTGTTAATGTTGCGCAAGTTTGCGTTTCGATCACGTGTGACTTGGTCTTGGCCAACGGATGTCGATACCCACCGACAGCGACAGTAAAACACTGGACTTTGTTGTAACCGTGTAAGGTTGAGTTTTCATTGTGTTTAACGTGGCACTCGTGAGCAAATGTAAATGCAAGATGCGGCCGTTCACATGTGTCCGTTAGTGCGCGACTCGTAAAGTTTTATGTAACAGCTTGATTTCGTTCGTAACTGGATGGACGTGTATAGAAGTACTGACTCAAGCCGCTTTGCGTTAAGTGGGACAGTAAAAAGTACATTGTGTATTGCTTGCATAGGGAAATCCCATCGTGTTTAATTGAAAGGTTTGGAAATTTAATTGAACGGGAATAATATTGTTGTGACCTGATGCACTGCATTTGATTAATATTTTTATGTCTATACTGCTAATTCTACTTAGCAGCGCTTTGCATGTTTGCAGCCTATGTATCTCGACTATACCTAATTCAGACATAAAGTGGCAGGTATAGTTATATCGCTCACGAAGTCATGTGTCCTAAAACATTTATTATGTTTCGTCAAAATCAAACGACCATAAATTATATTTAACGACAGCCCGACACTGCAAACGAGAAATGGATAAAAATGCATCTTCGTTTCGCTACTTGGGTCAAGTACGAAGGTCGATGGTGTTAAGATAATTACTTTACACCAGTAAAGGCGGCCGCGACCATGAAACAGATACTTAATTGACAGACAGAGTTCTCTCATACATTTATATTAGGCACCTGTAGGCATGTCATACTAATTACCAGTTTATTTAACACAAGTTAAAGAAGGGTCAATGGGGTTTGTAGTTTAGTACCAACAACATAGATATTGCTTGTGAAGAAACATAAAAAAAAACATTGTTTTTTTTTTTAAATATGAAACTTGTACAGTTATGTTCACTCAAGCTTGCGACGTGGACCCCGGTATATATATCTGCGTGTTGTTGCGTGAAGGAAGTTGCTTTAAGAAACCTTTCAGCAAAAAGGGTTGTTTGGTTGTAGATGCTTACAAATACGGTTCATTATCTGAAATTTTGGAAGTAGTAACTCATCTGTGACTCGATTAAGATCGCAATTCTATTAACTTATACATTAAACTATAATATGGAAAACTCTTAAAACGTTTGGTCCAAGTGGGTCATCTATATCTGAGTAGGTACTTATCTACTCTGTGGTAGTTCTTCGAAAATTGACAAAAAAGAATCTAAACTAATAACAACACAATGAAAAATGCACACAAATACTTGTTTGTTCCGAGAATTTGTAAATGTAACTAGTAGAAACAGAACTAACTGTAAATGTTTGCTTTGGTAGCGTTCCAAACTTTACGTTTTCCTTAAATAACAGTATAGCGATGATATCGGCCATTATTTAGAATGATGGCTATTCTTCCAGGCGGTAACTTGCTTATCGAGCGTCGAATACATTTCGGTAGAATTTACTCGGTGACAGAGATACTGCTTGGAGTTGTGCCAGTCGCTGCATTGTTGTCCGCCATGTGGGTAAATTAATATCGACCATAACCGGACTGTACACGGAGCCCATCACTAAGTCAACCGTAACTACTGCAGAAACGGTAAAAATGGAAATGGGACAGTAGGAAGTAGCGGCGTTTGTTTGTGCTGTGTAATGATCCAAATGCAGAGTACAATCGTAAGTGTCGCAATTTCACTGAGCGTTTTTCACGTCGCGTTATCGCGATGAGGAGAAGCAGTTCCGTTTTAAGCTTAGTGGCTTGGACTTCAACGAGTAGATTGTGATGGAATCTTGCTGGCGTTTCGTGTAGGTACTTCAAATTTTTTCTTTAGAAATGTTTGAAGAAAAACTAAAATCGCTTGTAGTGTTAAAGCTACCAATGGGTTTTGCTCAAGTAACTAAAAGTAACGGTAATATGCGATTAAAAATATCATTGTGGAAGTAAGTGGCACATTGACACAACAGTTAAAAATTGACAAAAATAACCGAATAATGATAAGAAATAAAAAATAATTCGAATTTTTCGTCATTGACGTATAAATTCTTTACCGATAGATACCCGACTTCAAAATATTAAAAATTGACAAGTCAAATAAATGTATTTCGCATAACTCAATCTAAGGGATATATATGAAATTCATTCTTATTTCACAGTAGGAAACACAAACATTGCTGTGTTAAGTTTACTATTATTAGCTACCGTATTTGTAACCAAGTAAAAATACAAAAACCTCTCAGTGTGTTTCACAACCAAGCAAAACGCAATTTGAATTTGGAACACTGATCCGCAAAACAAAAATGTGTTGATTCGTAGTCGCACTGTGTCGTTGCCGTTACGGAGAACCATTATTTATCTGTGGTTGCACTATGTAGTGTTAGTTAATATTCTGTACTTGTTGTACTGTGTTGAACGCTAAATGTTAGCGCGCAACTTATGGATAATATGTTTCCTTAGAAATCTCTTAGGACAAATGATGTAATATTTTCTTTATTACTAACAAAATTGTACTGTGTTATGATATGGAATCGTAATTATAAACTTTTGCTCAGTTGGACTCTTAAGAGTTTGTTAAGAGAGGTTTTAAGATCAATACGCAGGCTAATTTTACAAAGTTTCTTTGAGAGCATTATGAGAAATCCTTGCTTTGCATGTTTTCTTGCAATGGTTACATTCACCGTAGTAAGTGACTAAATATTTTTAGTATTAAACTAACTTTGAAATATTACAGATACGTGCAGGATTCGAAACCAGTTCATACACACCAAGTCAGATACACTGCCTGGAAACGAAAAAAAAAACTGAACTTTTATTGCAATATTACTGCATCTCAAGGTATCCTTCTAACCAATATTTCTATGTTACTTTATTTAAATTAGTCCAAAGTTGCGTAACTGCTTCTGGAATGCCGAGAGGGAGTAACGCTTTGTCTATTAGTATTAATGCTATTTACCACTTCCAATGTAATATAAGGGTAACATATATGTTTGAACCCTGAGCCAACGAGAACATCAATTTTATTGTCTGGCTGTTCACACATGTAACTTCTTGTAATACGGTATATGGCTGTAATATGGTAGCAGTTGTATGTTAGTTGTGGCAAACATTGACTTCAAAGTTTCTCATATGTGCCGGACGTTCGTAATTTATGCAAACCAATGACCAAGCAGATGGGGGCCGTTAGATAAATTGCCGCCCCTCAAGTTAAATCCGGGACAGGCAACAGATTGTGTGCTGACTCTAATCAACTGTGCAGGCCACAGCTATGAAACTATTGATCATTCCGTACACTTGGATGCCGCTCAAAGACTGTTGTGTAAGTAGAAAATTATTCATCTAGCCCTAGTAAAATGAAAAATGTCGCAAATCTCAATTTTTTTTTCAATGTAATACACGAATATTTTGAATATAAAAAGATATAATTTGATTTTATTAAAAAAAATATTCGTATTCGTGTATATGATTCGTATGAATACAAACATATCTCTTTGGTAATTATTGAAGTCAAGTAAACATTTCTAAGATTATTGATTATGTAAAAGCTATTTTTGTTCTATCGACTAAAATCACGGGCCGATGAGATATGAGAAATATCTCGGTACATAGCTTTTAGCAAAAGCGCGAAGTTATATGTTTCAGAGAGCGATTTTAAGATATTTAAATAACTGATGAGAAATTATTGGTTTCAAACAAAGGACCATAAATGCTCGCTTGTTTGGTGCAGGATCCTAATATATTCATGTATCGGAAAACAGACGGGAGCTGATAAATTGTGCCTTCGTATTAGTTTGGGATAACAGATTACTTGCAGACTCTGATCTACTCGGCTCACTCCATGAAACTACGATACAGTGTTTTAATAAGTACTTTGGAGACAAGTGGAAACACGGTTAATGGGTGATTCGCCTAATCTATTGTATCATCCGGCATTACAGTTTCTTCACGAAGTTTTTTCTCACTGTTCACGTTGGCGGTTTGTGATTGTTACGGATGATATCATAACATCTTCTTATCTTATTTTTGTAACAAATTACAGAGCAAGCTATAAGGCACTAATAGGCACATTATACAATAATATACATCTCACGTCGTCGTTTGCTTGATGAAATAGAATTGTTCTAAATTCAGATAGTATTATAGAAGTGTTGCCGTATCCCACTAAGATTTGTCTAAAAACTTTCATACATAAGTTTCTTTGACCTATGTCCGTAGATTTGCATACGCTCCCTTTGTTATTATTAATGACAATTTTTTTTTACACGCAGGTAACCCATTGGATATTGGCACTTCAAGTCTCCAAGTGACAGTAGATACGTGGTGTAATATTGTGAGGTAATTATCTTTCTGTTGTGATTATTGATGAATGTCAATCAATAAGTGTCAGCTCTCACAAAATTTGGAATTTTTAACTTTATAAATATAGTAAGTCTAGGCTTTTTACATAAAATAAAGTAATCTTTGACAATAATCCCACTCTATAATATATAGTGATGAAATCTAAGATGTTGAACGTATAGTTTCACCAAATGCGTACGTAACAACATTATCCGCATTCTAATATCGTTGATTGGAGCGCAAATGGCCAGACAACCTCAGTAATGAGCACGAAATCGAAGATTTCAAGGCCCCACCGCTCTTGACACGGATTGCATTATAATCAGCTCGCTGTTCAAATGATACATATGTATTACATAACATGTTAAGAATTACACGCCAAGAATTATACGCTTCGGATGACACGTTAAGTCGGCTTCGAAGTCATTAGCCCGGAATCGGGAAATTCGGCCGGATAATGAAATTTGGCAACCAAATCCTCAATAACTTTAAAACTCGAACATCATAGTCTCGTGGTTCTCAGTAAACAGACATCTGTTCAGTGTTATAAACAACTAATGAGTTTCAGGCCCCCCTTCTTACATATATGACTACCCTCGAAAACACCGCGAACGAGTGATAGAGTAGTATGAAGGCTTCCAACAAAATTTGAAGATGTGACGGCAAAGTTATAATGTTTATTTCCTACATCTGTAGATAGTCTGATTACAAATTGCAAGATCTGATTTCTTAAGCCTCGTTCGACCATTAGAATCGAATCTTTAAGTGACGATAGATAGGTTATTACAAAGATTGTGCATTTTACCATCCAAGATTATATCGCTACATAAATATTATCACATTTGTTTGTCAAGCATTGAATTATAAATAAATAAATATTAATCTCGACCGAGGATCTCACATAATCTCCAAACCTCTGCGATCATTAGATATTAGCCATTAAGCAATCACCCATACTATTCTCGACCGTTCCCAACCGAAGTTGCTTAATCCCTAGATCACTAATTGGAGCTACCCGGAGAATACTTTATGAAGAAAACAATGTACTATAATAACGATTATAATAACAGTATTACGCGTGTGCTTTACTGTATTAATATGCTACATTGGTACAAAACCACAAACACTGCAAATGAGCTAAGCTACACCGAAACAAATGTATTGCGGTCATCCCGCGCCGGCTCACAATGTTTTGCTAGTTTAGCGTAAAATATCGTCGTATATAAATAATGGAATAAAATCAAATTAGTCCGAGTGCACGTTTTTGTTTAAAACACTTTTTGACGAATGAGCTTAAAGGGGTGCGAGAATATGGTTCTGATTTTTGTATAATACAACTTTTAATGGATGGGTCTTTTTTTTTGGTCTGATAGTTTTTGATTAGAGCAATGAGATTCTTCCATTCATGCGATTTGTAAGAAAAAGTATCATCTTTGCAAAAAAAATGCAAGTTTTGTTACGGATATAGAAATTAAGTAACATATGTCAATGGAGTTCACATGGAAATACAAGTTTATGTTGGAAAAGTTGCAAAGTAAACATCTTTGAATTGAAACAATACGGATATTATCAGGTACCCCTATGCGGAACCTAACCTTGTCCAATGAATCCAAAGTTGACCTAAAACTGTGCTGTATGCTTACGTACAGAGCATAATGCATCAACAAGAAACCTTAGTCTTGATTGAATGCAAGGCACTCGATAAATATTTTCAATCGCAAATTGTTGGTACCGTAAATTTGTTCGTGTTTGATGACTCCGTAGCCTTATTGATATTGATCCGGCCCGCTGAACGGTCCCAGTTTCGACTCGCTGTCATGCCAGACTTCTCGGTCGTGGATGTCGTGATGTCATAATTCTATACGTCCATGCTACCCGCAACACATGGAACGCTTGCGCTGTGGTAAGAGTGTGAACATTAATCAAATTTGTCCGTGTAAAAAAGTTGACTCGGCTAACTTTTCTCAACAACATTGTACCTTATTGTGTTTATTAATTTTATATACGTATTTCGTATAGGTATTATTAGATAACTTGTAATTGTACCTTCTTATCGGTGGAACTGCCATCTACCTTCTACAGCTTAGTTTGTGTGATCATTAAAGATTGAACAGTGCTATAGTTCAGGAGGTAGTTTATATATGTACTCGTGATCTTCGACTTCACCTTTATAACATTATCAGCCATATATGTATATCCGTAGGGTACATAAAGCGATCAGTTAAAATTTTATTAAATGTATAGATTAACCAATTGAATTGATAATGCCCTTATCGTTTGCACATAAGTAGTGTAATCATCAATACGTCGGACTGAAACAGCCGCGGCACGCTGGTGACGTCACAGCGCGATTGTGCACTGAATCATTCAAATTCAATGAATTTTAACGCAACTGTAATGATGTTCGATGCGCTCTAAATAATAAATACACATGTCCAGTACGTTGTCCGCTGTTAGATAATAATGCTACTGCGATACGTTAACCTACATTGGATGTTCACAAATCATAGTGTTCAGTTTGAAATTGACAATGTTTGAGCAATGCAGTAGGTATATGTATATGTGGCGATAAAAAGTTACAATGGTGCTATAATAATGTTCTTTAACTTATCGTGAATAGATAGATAGTCATCGGAAACTCCGAATGTTGTAGCTTGAAAGGTCATTATCATAGCACGAAATCTCAATATTAATTTAAAGTTTGCATGCACTCAAAATCTTTCATTTCAAATCTCCAATCAAAATCTAAATGCAATGTTAAGGTTTATTAAAAGTTCAGAATTACACAGATAAGGATGTTTCAATGTTTATTTACTCGATCTGTGTGAACGGAAGTTGTTTCTTTTATTGAGAAAAGTCAACATAATGTGTAAATGCATATATAAAAGTAAATTCTGAGAAGTTAATTGTAAAATATAACTTGAAAATTGTGTTATGCGGTTAAACGAATAAATTTATAAGTATGAAGTGCGTCAGTGTCCCTTCAAAAATAATTTGAACTTCACAAATCCCATGATTTTAAAATTAGACCGGAGCGGACGTTATCCATTTAACTAAAACGGGTACTCACTTCTTGTGATTTTACCGATATTGATACTGATACTCACAACGTTTATGCCGTATTGGGTCGGACTAGAATCTTCCCCCCAATCCCATGCTGGCAGAACAGGGTGTCGTAAGAGACGATAGAAGTTAGCCTGGTAGTAGGGCGTCGTGTAAGGATTATATTAATATTATTATTAGTATTATTATGTTTAGTGAAACCCGCCTGGCTAGCTACCTACCACCCTCCTGGTGAGTCAGCCGCCAAACGACTCGTCGTGTTCCGGCCGGCGCTTGAGAGTTAATACTTTTTTCTTCTTACATCGTCGACAACTTATCAGTGATGCCTTTGATCTTGCTGATGTCCATGGTTGACGGTGACCACTTACCATCAGGTGGGTCGTCTACTTATTTGTCGGCTATTAACAAAAAAAAAGTTAGACTTAAAGTTGACGGGCTCATCTGTTATTAGTATCAGTCAAGCATCAACTGGCATAGTTTGTCCCCGCCACCGCAATTTCATCGTGACCATTATCCTTGTGATGGGGTCAAAATATTGGTAAAAATACACAAAAATAGTGAGTACCCGTTACAGTTATAATCATTTTTACTCAATTGCTATGAAATTGCAATACTCTGTTATAAAACTTGCAATGCCTAGGTGTAGGTGTAGGTACTCGGATAAGGAAAAAATATCGATACAACCAAAACAGCTCGTCAGATGTTTGGTGTAAGATCAATTACGTGTTTCAAGAGTGTGCAGCACCAGTCAGCCTGGATTGTCACGTATGCACGCACACTAGGGTTGCCAAGAACGCGGGAGTTGGGATATCTATACATATAGGTAGATAAAAAATATTGTGTGTAATGAACTTAGGTACTTAAATGACAGATGTGTTAGAATTATATATTTAAATTATATTACCCGTCCATTTTCATCTCAATAGGAATATTTTACATTTAAAAAGAAAAACACTTTTTAATTCTACGGCGAATAAAAATAAGCTAATCTCAAACGATGTTATTTAAAATATCTATTATATTCGATCGTTGTTACTTTGGAGATCTTTAATTACCTACAGTAAAATCTAACTAGATTTTTAAGAAATATTAAATTCAGGAAACAAGTTTCGATTATGGTTTCGGGTATTTTGAAACTTATTTCTGTGTATACATTTTTAAATAGTTAAATTTTTTTGTTACGATTCGATATTCTAGAATTTCAATTGAAGCCTAATCAACTAATTTAATAAAGGTTTTACGTTAAATTTCAGCAGCTTCCTAACTTAGATAGCCAGATTTTTTACATATGAAGAATTAAATCAGTTATGGTTCTTGAATAATGTTTTGGTATTGTCATGGTTACATGGCTCTGTGACGCCAAGACAGCCCTGACGCGTAACACAACCACTACCGCGCGACGCGACGCTCGCGTGCCGGTGCGGTTAACTGGGGCGCAAAATGCGTGGCGTTTCAAGGTTAGTTAAGCATATGACTTGCTTAACCTAAATTAACTGTATTCTAATACATTTTTATGATTAGAAAAGGACTGTATCGTTCCGATTATGCCGCTCTGAGCTTCCCAGCATTTTTTCGTTCTCGTACCCCTTACAAGAACTTTTCATTTATGAGTACCCCTACCTGATAACTCCATACGTACTCCTTAAAATGTGTCCCGTTACGCTTAAAGTTTAACGCCTTAGTAAGTTATTAGTTATAATGTTCATTATAAATTACATATTGTAGACATCATACATTATAATAATGTTTATATAAGTTAACTATTTTAACTTCTCAATATTTCGGCTATTATCAATGTAATTTTCACGTACTCCCAACGGGATCCCGCGTATCCCCCGGGATACGCTCACTACAGGCTGGGAATAGCTGTTCTAGATGATTAAATTTTTTGTTAGCTGCGACGAAATTCGAACACTTCAAAATGTTCAGGGACCACATATCGTGACAGATCGATGACGTATATCACTTCATGCGTTATGACGCTCTCGAATTATATTCTTAACGTAATGTACCATACATTGTCTAGGTATGGCCAAGTATATAAGGTTAATTGTGGCTAAATATTTAAGGTAGTTTTCAAAACAAAACGTTACTTGATGATATCCTTATACACATACTAAATGTAAGGTTCCTTAAATAATAAATCTTATTTACGATGCGATCACAAGCGTGTTACTTAAATAAGTTATCTCTCCCTATAGATCTTAACAGATGTGGTTGGATGTACTTATTATATGTGCGCGTTTACCATTTACCATGGCGCCTCAGCTCCAAGGAATAGCGCTCACCATCAGCAAAGGTATCGGAATTTGGGGAGTCGGCTCCTCGAATGATGTGCAGTATTGGCGTCAACTGCTGATGCTTTACAACGCACCATTGGTCATTGCTCTACTCACCTTTGGGCAGAGGCGCAGTAGGGCAAGCTCAAACCAATTGACGCCGTACAAAACGCACAGTTAGGTTCAGGTGGCCCGTTTACCCTTCTGGCAATAATAAAATTAATCTTACAATAATTATCATAAAATGTAAGTGAAGGTTTTGAAGACGACTAAAAAAAGTAACTTTTTGTTTCTCATGCATATTTCGATTAATTTTCTGTAGCCATATTATATAAACATTGGGTGTCGAAAACCTTACAATATAAACATTCAAAGAACCGAATATTATGGGCATGTGCCTGTACTTTCTTTGGCCAGTGTTGTGCAATCAGCGAATAAAAAAGCACTGAACGTTTTTATTGCATTTCATTCTACGGAACCACGCTTATAGTTATTAACCGGTCCGTTTCAAATGTATTATAACCAGCTGGTCGGGGAGAGATAGTCCGGCATTGTATTACAACGTTTTGAATTAGACTACAGTGCTATCGATCGGATTTAGCGTGAGCTGTAAGTACCCCGTTCTGCTCCTGCTTCATCATCTAGTTGGCGTCATATATTTTTTGAATCTAAAAAATAAATCTATTCGATGGACAAAAGAAAAATGCATCTGTCTGGTTTGCCCTCGAAAGAAAATTTTTCTTTTGACGAGTGTGATACATTACATTTATCTTAAAATGCATTAACTTTTATATACCCTTAAGAAATTATTCATAAGCATATTATAAACAAATAACTATGTTAATAATTATTAATTTGGAATGTAATCTGTGGCAGCATTCCACCATTCGCACATGTCAAATGTGGCTAGCAATTTGTATCACGCTATCGAAGTTTTCTACAATACTTGCATTTATACAATTTCCGAATTTGGTGAGTCGTAGTTCGGCGCTCCTGGGCATGATCGTCTAGTCTGCCGGTCGACCTCTCTTTGCTACACAACCTTGTGTTATTACAGGTGAATAGTTTTATAACATTGCCCTGAGATGAATCTACACCATCACGCTATGAATCAGAAAAGTTACAAACCATGAATCATTTTCCCAACAATACAAATAAATAATCGTGATTTAAATGTCAGTGAGTTAAGTCCTTCACGTGTTACACAGTCGGACACGTGGAATATTGCCTGATTGAATCGAGATTTTGTTCAATAATATCAAGCTGTATTTTTTAGGTATAAATATAAAACTCAAGAGATTGGTGTCGTTTAATCTAACCGCTCCTGGTTGACAAATATAAATTGTAAATTTTTTCGCATTTACTTAAAAAGATTTGAGCAACTAGTGACAGGTTACCTTGCAATCATTCAAATTTTATATCAGATTTCAATCTGATTCTTTTTCGTAACAATTTTGTGTAAATCTAACTCGATATCTTTAACTGACTTTACTGAATCAAAATTTTAATTTTAACAAATTAAAATATTTGTTAAAAATCCAATTAAAAGCAATTCATATAAATATTTTTGTAAGAATATTTATAATATCAAGCTTCGTTTTTGCTCCAGCAAGTTGTTCAGGTCCTTTGAACGTGTAGCTATTGTTTAATCCGTTATTTGAAATCAAAATGGCTCAACTCTACAAATCCTACTTTCCTTGTTGAGTATTATAGTATATCACGTTTTGACATAATGGGCTTGTTTAGCGGTAATTCATTAGCAGCGGCAGTATTCTGTAACGTCGGATACGATTTATTAATTGATTTAGAGTTAACATAAGGCAGAGATCATTATTTTAACTGGTAACTCGACATCGACTTGCAAGCAGGGGGTTTACCCAATCAGTAAATCAGTATTACCAATGTTTGCACTGTGCCCACATACTATATATGTTAAACTTTATCAATTATCGAGTAATGTATTAAAGTTCTCGACTCCAATTTTCCGACGGCACACTCCGGTGTAGTTTGAGAGTATGGTGTGTCGAAACACTCAAATTATATATGATCTCACGAACTTCTGAAAGCTAGCGAGAGTAGCGAAGGAGGTAACTTCACAAAAAAAAGGGTAGGTATGTTTATAATGCGTGCGAGAGTTGCCTGCCAGGTCAAGGAGTACTTGTTAATTTATATCGAAAACGAAACCACGATAAATTATTATATGCATTTTCTTCAAATTCGTTTCTTTGAGCCTACCTACATTATATTTTTATTTGTCTTGTTGTTTACTGGGCGCCTACCGAAAGATTCTTAGAAAAGAGTGATGAGGGGTAAGACTGCCTTTTAATACCATAGATTATATATGTACAATTTAAATGTTTATTGCTATATGTAGCGTAAGATAAATAATATTTGATTGCACTTTATATATATAAATATTAGGTCAAGATTTTATATTGCTATACCCATCGGCTTATGCTGTGCATGAGATTGTATCGAGTAACATGTTGTATTCGTTATGACTAGGATATTCCTGTTAATTATTGCAAAATATTTTTTGGTTTCTGTTCAGAACAGAAATATCAATAACTATTTTTGCGGCAACTCTTATTGGTAAGATATCAACAGACAACCCGTCAAGAGTTAAGAACTTATGGCAGTCTTCGTGTTTCTTCGTATCTGGATATTATTATATACACTAATGATATAGAAAAGCTATAGGTATAAAAAGTTCCAGTAGCGAAGATAAGAAAATATGTGACATCGTAAGTATACATGTGAGTGAGGGTTTTCATAGGCTCCTATAGGTTGAATTAAACCTGCATTGTTCTTTTTAAAAATAGCCAACAAAAGAGCTTCACATAGTTGTTAGTGGCCACTGTCGGTCATGTACATCTGCAATGTCAGGGCGTCGCGGACGCGTTGTCGACCGAAGAGAAAACTGTAAATCCGCTTGTTACAACCATCGTTATATTGATTTTTTATTTGTATGTTGTAAAAAAAACAAATTTATCCTATGTCGATTACCCCGATCATTTTCATCCTTTGTATTCCTTGTTAATTATATATATATATATATATATATATATATATGCAAAAATATTTCAAATAGCCTTCATGTTTTAAGTCTTAAATATCTCTTGGAAAGTTGATTCGTATAAACAAACTTGATATTTTTAATAAGTTTATTAAGTAACAGCTTCATTCAATAAGTAGCAAATGCCCTAGCTTCGCTTCGGAAAAACTACCTAACGCTTGAAAATTGCATCTACATTTTTCTGGATTATTCTCGTTCTATGAATTACAAATTATAATATTAATTTATTACTTTTTTATTTATGGACGGATTGCAATGAACCATGCTTTAAACATCGCTTACTGCAATACATTAGTGAAAACCAGAACGAAATTCATTAAGACGTTCCGGAGATTAGCGGGAACAAACTACTGTTTTGGGTTCTATTGCGTTGATAAAGGCCCGTCATAATGTTTTGTCTCATATATCGTTCATGTACAGAAAGCGAACAGTTAGAATTTTATTATTAGTATAGATAGAAACCAAAAAAGTGTTTATGTATATTATTACGTAGTAGTGTAACTTAATTGTCACAGTCTCTTTATTGTAATGAAGCATGTTAAACACTGTAGTTAGGCTGAGAAACGTTTATGGCTGCGACACTTGCTTTAGTACTTTACACCGCGAAAAGAACTTTGTGTCCCACCGTGTGTCCTATGACTACTAGTATTCTTTCTTATTTAAAGAGTTCATGCAAATAATTTTTACAGGATATTAACAAAATGCCGTTTTCCGCACACGGCTCCTAGGTTACACAAACACACACAAGAATTATTTCCAACTATTTACGCGAAATTGTTTTATACAAATAGCCGCGTTTATTCCTTCACAAGTTTTATAAAAGTGTAGGCGTTCTATGACTGTTTTATATCCGTACTTTAATAGTTGGCGAAAGTTTGCTGACATGTAGTTGCCGCTCACCTCCCGAGGGGCACATAACAATGAGAGGACTGAGCCGCTGGGAAAGAAATATTTTAACACTCGTTTTAGTACCTTTATGTGGATAGTTAAATAACGTCTTGGGAAGTATTCTTTTGTTAACCAATAGCATAATTTTAGCCAGTAGTATGCGATGAGTACATACACCAAACCATGAAATCCGTTTGCATAAGTGTTCCAATGTGCTAATCTCGCGAAAATATTTAGTTTAATAATTTGAAACTCGGCCCCTTCTGCTGAAGGCCGAGATTCATAAGCAGGGCTTCTGACAGAATACTCGCATAGTATAAATTATAGAATGTGTTCAATTGAATTGGATATACAAAAAAAAAACTACGTAGGGGATTTTATCACGTAGTGACGTCATCAATTTCTACCTTGACTCACTGCTACTAAGCATTATCAACGTTCACTCTTTACTTTCACTCGCGCGTTGTTGCATAATTCGCGCGATCCGTGATTCTCGAAATCGTCTCTAAATAATAATTATAATTTCAAAATTGAAGAGAATTAATAGGGAGGAGGCAATGTAAAATTAATCATGAAATGGATAAAGTGCTTATTAAAAATAATTGAAAGATTTATAGTATTTATATTCGCCCGAATTATTTTCAAATTGTATTATTATACTAATATCATTTAAATGTTTTGCAGTATTATGGTGTGTTGGTGTTTCCAATACCTTTACCATATATCAGAGAATATAAAGTCATAATATCAACGTGTTTGGAAATTTTATGGCGGAATTTTATACGAAATGCATCTGTTTCTGGAGTTGTAAAAGAAATGTTCTCTGAAATAATACGAGACTTTCAATGGAACGTGAAAAGTTAAACTGTTTTATACGTATATTTTATGTCTTAAAAGTTATAGATGAAGAGTTTATATTATACAAATTTAAATTCAAATTTATTCGTTTACGAATTACACGGTATTGTTATGAATTTCTTTATCTACCTACCGGGATAGTTACGATCTTTATTTTAAAATCAATGATAAAATGTTATAGCTTTTCGGTAAAACTGTTAGAGTCAGTTAACCAGCGTTTCTTCTCGGCCAACAACGCGTCGGTGACGCCCTACCTATATGTTACGACGGTCATTACTGTTAAGAGGCTCGTTTACTTCGTTTACCGGCTGACATAAAAAAGATCCCGATTTGATCGTAAATGTGGGCCACCGTGTCCGCCTACCAGGATACAATAAATGGAAGGTGCTTCGGATCACCTGTCCGGCTATCTCGAGTTTTCGCGCGTCATTTGTCAACGTCGTGGGGGCGCTCGAAAGGCGTCTATTGACCGCGTGTCAAGTCCGCCTTCTTTTTTAGACCTCCGAATGGATTCTCGGAT
The DNA here is from genome assembly GCA_003671415.1 of Megathymus violae. NCBI lineage: Eukaryota > Metazoa > Arthropoda > Insecta > Lepidoptera > Hesperiidae > Megathymus > Megathymus violae. The sequence goes on along the minus strand of PDGT01000048.1, from coordinate 2,509,928 downwards.
TTTCTACATTACGACATAACTTTTTCGAATGTTTTCATCGGGTGGTGTACTAAAATGTTTCACCTTAAATACGCTTTACGAACTGAATTATTTCTTATTGTCGTTTTATTAGGATTTGAATGCAGTGTGTCTTGGTTATAACCTGCTACTCCGTTATTGCCGTTTATTATTTATTGCTTAATTTAGTTATGGTTTAAACAAAACGTCAGAAAGGCCTAACTCATTCGAAGGACTCCGAAAATGCGTAACGATTGCTATCTACTAATGAAAACGTAAACAGTGGAACTTATCCATCCTTTAAAGCATGAACACGGTGTATATGCAGGAGCCTATTCCTAATTCTTAATCAGTAAAAAGTTTTTCATAGTTGTGCGGCGAATTGACGAAGCCCCGGAATCATATGAGAACACACCAATTTACCCATGCCTACTGCTGTCACAAAGGTGCTATATTGATAAATCACAGATTTTTATTCTCAACAATATTCCGCAATGCACAATCTGTATTCGACTTACTACGGCGCAATAAATGGACAGTAGTTTGGATCACCTGCGTTTGTATCTCAAGTGCTGGCCGGTCATTTGTCAACGTCGAAGTAGCGCTCGAGGGCCGTCCATTGACTGCACGTCAAGCCCGACCCCGTTTTTAAGCCTCAAGAAATGATGTCCCAATCTTATATTCGAGGATTCTTGAGAAGAGATGTGATAGTATTAGTGCAAGCTTGTTGTGCATAGCATTAAGATTAAAATATTGAGTCCTCTTGGTATTAAGTGTTTACGGGAGGCCATGGAAAAAGATGACTAGGTTTTATTTACTATGTTGCAGGTATCGTATACACTCTGACTATGGATAGTGAACAGGGATATTTCGATTCAATTACATGGAGAAGTTGGATTGAAATTGGAATTCAGTGCTCAGTTTATGTAGATCCTTAACAGTGTAATGTGTTGTGCGGCAATTTATTGTGTATGGTAGATATACTAATGTATTAATTCATATTAAATGATATTTATCATCCTGACAAGAATTTTTCACCGTCCCTCATTTTAATCTTAACTTTAATGCATCTAGATCGAAATATCTTCGTACTGTGTAAATATAGTGAGAACCCGTATCGAATTTAACCGATATTTATCGATCCTTAAGTATAACTTTAAAAATGGTTACCAAATCTTTCAAACTCCTTAAAACGTGCGAGAATTAAAAAGAAGTTTTAATTTGCGTACAATTAATTAAAAATCTGGCGTAGATTAATAAAACGTTATACAAAGCTGGAAGAGTCTGTGATCAAATTAGCAAAGCGCAATAAATGGCCGGTGTTCGTAGTACAGATCACCTTTCTGAGAATGTCTCGAGTGGTCGGATCATTTGTTTGTGACAACGCGACGCTCGGCACGGGTCAGTCTACATTTTTAAACTTCAAAAAGGAATGTTCTAATCTAGTTCTCGGACTCTACGCTTTGCGACGATATTACATTTTCTTTCGCTGAAAGTGGACGTCTGTCACCTTCCAAGGGCACTCAAAGTAAGAAACCTAAGGGGTTTCCGAGAGGTTTATTTAATAAAACCTTTTGTAGATGCGGTTACGAAGAGTAATATGGAATGGTTTTACTGACAAAGTGAATTTGCCTAAGCGTTTAAGATGTTTACTTTGCACCGTGGTTAAATAATAACAATTATTGTTCCAGCGTACAAATATTTACAGAGTTACGTCATGATTACGTTCAGATTTTTAAGAAACTAAAAATATACAGTGCACGATCTTTGTTCATTTCTCTTAGTAGGTTTCGCGTTTTGACTGTTTTAATTGTTGTCATGTTTGTTGTATTGTAACTACGAAGAGTTCAGAGAGTTGGATGGAGGTGTCGTAGTAACCATATCGGTTGATGGTGTTTTCTTCTACTTAAACGTGGATAGGTGTGATGTTAAGGTTTTTTATTATTACATGACATTAGTGTAGACTTTTCGCTTCACTTGTCCACGTATTGATGCGCGAACATAGCTTGAGAAAATACTCATAAAAAAGGAATCTCCTTTTTGTCTCTTTCATCGGCATGCCGTCGGTGATGCTGTTTGTATTATAGAACAATCACTATAACTAGGTTAGTCATGTCGTTTATTGTTTTTTCTACATACCAGTACGCGCGTAGT
>PDGT01000048.1:2488977-2505511 GCA_003671415.1 Megathymus violae | reverse complement strand
CTACGGTACGCAAAAACATTCAAAAAGGTTGAGCGATAAAGTTAACAATCAGAAAGTAATATTTATACAACGAAAATCGTTTAAGGTAATTTGAAAGTTTACGAATCGCGTTCTGGCAAAGCTTGTTATAAGAATGTTAATAAGAACTTGGTTTCACCACAAGCGAACGAAGCGTGTAGAGATAAACGAGTGAACGGTATTCGCTGAACGGACCGGACAGGACGTCTGCTTCAGTATTCTAGTGCTCAATCGAACTGCGTATGTACCTAGTCACTGCACAGTGTAAGACAATCACTGTTTATCTGGTTGTTTTAATGCGTAAATCTCAAAAATTTCATCCACTCACATGCAAATTATACTGATTATCGCTAAATATCACACACTAATAAACTAAAACTGTGTTGCATGTGGCGTGGATATATGTACACGGTTAAGATATCATAAACACGCATGAGCTGAAAACATTTAGTTATATGTCACATAAATGTCTGGCTCGGCCGGGAACGTAACACGGGACGGTTTGGCAGACAGAGTGGCCATCTGGGTTAAGGGGTAGATGGAATGATTCATGAGAAATATATATAGGTGTATGGTGTGATTTCTTAAAAGTTATGTAACGCCTACTAAAGGAAATAACATTTTGTTCAGATTCGGTAATTAATTGTTAACTTAAAAATAAGGTTTACTAAAATGAAACCGGAGGCGTTAAGTTGGATAAGTTAGGGGCTAGAACGTAAGTCTCCCGCACGGGAGACGCGAGTTCCTATCCTGCAAACTTCTAATTTTTCAAATGATGTGCTTATTAATTATCAATTCGGTGAAGGAAAACATTGTTAAGAAACCTGAATACCTGACAGTTTTCAAAGGATGTTCTCAAAGGGAAGTCTGCCAACTCGCTCTTGGCTAGCGTGGCCTTAATTTCTTTCATTGCGAGAGGAGACCCGAGCCAAGTTGTGGGACGTTATGAGTAGTAATGATGAAGATGTTAATATGTAAACACTGATAATATTGTGAAAGTAATGCATAAGATTCATACTTTAAATACAAGAAACAAGGATCTTCCATGTACGTTTAGCGATGCCTTATTGCTTCAGTGGGTATTTGATGCGTGTGTACCAGATAAATAAAGTTAATACTTTATTACTTTCTTGACTTGAATAAGTAAAAGCTGTGCCATTTCGTTGACGGCCACTTCATAAATGTTGAGTTAATCACTATGTGCAGGTATTATTGGCATTCTGTTTGTAAATTATTTAAATATAAAGTGACTGCATGCCAACCGTTCATCGATACTTTACGTACATTAGGTACAATTGAGAAAGTTCCATAATAACGACACAGTTCCTCTTTGTTTGAAACAAATCTAAAATTGTTTAATCGCGATTCACCTTTGGTGGAGCAAGTACGTAAATCTTGATAAGCTTTGTATTTTTATACAAGTAAGGTGCTAGGCGGCAACTCGATTCTATAAATGCTTTGAAATCGTTAAAAGCAACTTTCATCTCTAAAGAAGAGAATGGTCTAGAGAGTGATAAGTTGTAATTGTATGTTTTTTGGGCTAGCTGGTTATTCTGGGTTTTAGAGAATAGGTGCAGTTGTTTTTTCTTACTCTTTCCTCTTTTTATTTTTAACTTATATATCAACGCGCAACTTAAACCAGTTATTATGGAAACCTAAGATTTCGTCCAGTTTAAAAAAAAACAGTTAGTAAAAAAATACTTATTGACTTGTTTATTATTTTTATTTTTCACAAACGACACACAGGACAGCGTTAATCGACGGCCAAAAAGTAAATTGTTTATAGGTTTACATTATTTTGACAGTTGTAAGTTATCTGGCCAATAAAGCGTTGTAATACACTGCAGTAAATGTTGTTACCACTACTACGGTAGGTTTTGCATGTACAATTTGTAACGTATGGTAGAGAAATGTCCAATTTATGTGCAGCGACGAAAGCGTGTTTTTGTACTCATACCAATCGTAGGTGTGTGCACTGCGTAAAATCCTTTATTTCTGTTGAGTTGTTAATGAAATAGTATACGTTTTTCTGCGCGGCCGTATCAGGGATGTTATGGAGCTCTGTAACCGTGACCGAAACTATCGGACTCCGAAATCGTAACCGAATCCGATAAAATCCGCGTCGCTCTCATTTTTAGATAGTTTTTCTTATTTCACTTTTAAGGTTATTTATTTACATAATTGACCTACCAACAGAATTAAATGTGATAATATTTTGTTTTCTGAGTAGAAGTAAAAAGGTTTTATGACACTTAGATATTCAATATTTTTACAATTTTACAATTACAATTGTAGTTTTGTCATTGTTTTTATCTGTAATTATTACATCAAATAATAACCTAGAAATTAAGTCAAACTGTTACCTTGTAAACACTTTTATATATTGTATTTCAAGTCCAAAATCATCTAATACCCGTAACTGAAATTATCCAAAACAATCCGATAATCCGAAATAATTTCTCATTCTTAATTGTAAATGAAACCGATAAAATACTATTCATATATCCACATGCAAATCCAAAATTTCATATCTATGACATCCCTGGCCCGCATACATGTCGAGAGGGTTCTGGACAGCACGTAAGCCGCTGACACCTGTGGGCTGGGTGGTGTATCGCTGAAATGGGTGCAGGGTGGACACAGTGGTGGCGACGCATAAACAAAATTTCACGTTCAGCGGATCGGACGTTCCGATAAGCCTTGAACACTCGTACATGCAACTTGCGACGGAATATTTATAGAGTAAGTGATTCGGGTTTATTTATAGCAATGTTATTAAAGTTATTGCTTACTGTTCAATTTAGTATTCAAACCATGGAAAGGTTCTATTGAGAGATAACATCGCGTAGTGAAGAAGTATTTTGATGTCTACTTTAAACTACATAGTTGGGTAACAGAACAAACAAACAGAATATAGCATATGATTTAATACGAAATTAGATTAATCAATTAATAGAAATAGTCAGTAGGCATTATTACTTATATTAGCACCTACATTAGTAAGAATTAAAATGGTCTGACCGCATCGGTGTTGCCAACCCATTACAGTATAAATTACTTTAAATCGAGAGTGAATATTCTTTTTTTAAATTGATGTGCTTTACCATTTAAGGCTACGTCGCCACTTAACATCTGGTGGGATTGCAGTCAAGCACTGACTTATAGGTTAGAAAAGAAAACATTACTTCAGGGTTATTTATTCAAAATGTATATATTTTTTACTTATTATAGCGACGTACTTCTGTAGATGGAATTGATTACTGGTTCATTCGTGGGATGTGACTGTTATGGTCATTTCAAACTGCTTCTTATGCTAAAGGTTACAAAGATTTGCAGGTTAAGCGGAACAAAATGCCGGCTAAAAACCAGGTACTGACAAAGACTACTTCGAGCACTTAATTGACTCTGGCGCTTATGTCTTGCACAAAATGTCGTGTACATTTTTTCTTTATTACCTGGTTCACGTATGTGCCATTGTTTTCCGAGTATATCGATGCGATAAGCGAAGAAAGTTCTGGAAAGCCCGGAACTCTGTATAAATAGCGGGCAGGACCGCCCGCGGGTCATTGTAATCTCGATTAAGATGTTGTTTCATTCGGTCTATCAGTTTACGGTTGGCACAGGTAATGGTTGTGTGAACTCTCCAAGGAGTCCTCAGCTTCTGTTTATGTTTAGGTAGTGATTACTCACGATGGTAACAGCTTTATATTTATGGTAAGTGTGTAGAGTTTTGCCTAACTTAATATCTCCAGACACGTGCAAACGCTGCAAATGCTGAATTATCCTTAAGTCGAAATCCCTTTTGCACAGTTGTAAAGAGAGATTGTTTAGAGTGCAGAGATTGCTTCCCGATCTCCGAGCATCACCCCTAAACAATTACTCTCTCATTTTCTCATTGAATCGTTCGTTTGGCATGAACAGCTCGCCGGGTGCAGAGTGCTGCGTCGTAAGTTAGTTAATGCAAAACTTGTTTAGAGTGTCAATGGCAGTTCCGCGCTTCGACGTGGCACAGTCGCCAACTTTACGCTATGCAATGCAGTTCTCAGAACTGTTACTGTAATGCAGCAGAACTTAACTAATAGGTACTTTGGTTCAGACGTGCATGGCGTCACGGTCAAATCTGGGAATTTATATCTGCGGACGTCTACTGCATTCTCGCACCATGTCAGTACTTGGGGCGTGTGCTCATGGACGTGGTTCGCGCGGAACGGCGTCGAGTATTTACGATCAGTTGGTAGCGAATTTATGTAACGTGCGGGAGTAGGTGGATTTTTTTTGTCAACCTCTTTATAGAACTAGCAAAAGCTCTTGTAGCCATACAGTTTTAAAGTAAAATTAAACGTCTGTTAATACGAAGCGTGATTAGGTACGTATTCCTTAAAATACATTCGGTTTGATTGTGCAATTGACTATAATTGTACTAGGATAAATTTAGGTACGCGTAGAAAAGCGAGCCAATGACGCTGGTTTTAGTGTAATGAATTGTAAACGACTCGACTCACGAATTGTTTCTTTAGTAAGTATATTAAATAGAAATAAGATTACTCTTTTTTATACTCTTTAAACGTATTCTATGTGTCCATAAAATTTATTGTGTCGGACATGGGCCACCCGCTCGTTTTCGGACAAGCAGAATGCGATAGGTTTATTGGTGAATTGATTTTCCAATTTCATAATCTATACATGTAAAACCATGTTAATAATTATTTTAATAACTCTTTGGTCTTTGTCGTTAATATATCGATGTTACTCGTAATAAAGGTTTGTAACTTAATTAAACAAAGATTATTTAGTTATAACAATGTAAAAAAATTGTACTAATTAATATCGCACCCTTAGAATGAAAGGGACTTAACTCAAAAATTGCAATTTAAGGGAAATGACGAAGAAAGTTTTCAAACATGTATGGTCTTGAGTAAATTTAAAGAGACTGATGTATGCGGTTTTCCCTTTTTCCCTTTCTCACTCATAATCATAATCTTTTTCAATATGAGGTTTTAGAGTAGGCTTTTTAAAGTAAATTTATAGTAAAGTCTGGAATTTCAGGAATTTTGAGTTAAATCACTTTCATTCTACAGGTGCGATTATCATTTTGTAAAGAGAAAGCGTTTACTTTGATGTTTTGGCCGTAATATTATTATGTAGGCACGTAGTACATGTAGAGTTACATAGGCAGGTTGTGTAACAAATGAAGTTATCTCAACTCAACCGTTTTTGAATGTAAAATAACAAGCTAACAAAGTAACTTATAACGATGCCTACTTATATGAAGTACTAGCAATCCACTCTCGATATATTTTGAAACTTAAATGAGTAATATCAACGGTATCGCCGGACATTATTCTCTCTTTTTATTAGGCATTTTGTGTACTTACTTGTATAGATCTCCATTTTCCTAATTCGTAGAATATATTTTATTCAGTCAATAAAATATTTTAATCACTTCTTAATTGAATTTACATTCCAATTGTATTCACGTACACCACGGAAATTTCTTTTGTTATAAAATGTATCCAAAATATAAGTTACAAATATATCAAGTAAAATAATAATAATAATTTGTTTAACCACTGAGGTTTAGATATGGTTCGATAGCGGTCAGCCTGCTATACAAACATCAAAGCATTTCACCGTATCTAGAAAATCGATGCAGTCGATAACAAAGATTATCTGCAGTCGATAAAGATTTTCTAAGAACATTTATTTTATAGGTTCGGTCACTTTAGTTTTCTTCTTAATATACATGTATTAGCATTAGTCAATTGTTTGGATGTAAAATTGTGGTTGTTTAAAACATAAGTCTCTTAAAAATAATTTTAACAGATATTATCCTGGAAATCGTTCCGGATGTTGGGTAAAACTAACATTTAAAAAATGAAAAAATCCGCAGGAAATTTTACAGCAAGATGGATATCCGTTTATAAATAATTGAGTTGTTTTCAAATATTTATCCGAAAAAGTATAATTGTTTGCGAATGTATTCGATGAAAATGTCGTACGACATCGGCCCGTGGAGTCAGTATCTAGTAGCTATTAAGGCCCGGTCCCACCGCGCCGTGTGCATGTCGCCTGTTCTTGAGCACGTCGCCGTCGCCTACTCCTGCCCGTGTTAGTTAATTATTGTCGAGCATCCTTTATTCAGGCGAGCTTCGAGCAGTATTGTTTTCTCGGAAAACAAAGAGCCTTAGTTTAGGCTTTAATTAGGTCTTGTGCTTACATTATTTGCAGTCGCTTGGGAGGTTGTGATTGTTGGAGAGAGCGCATTGTCTATCATGTTTATGCGATAAAAAATATTTAAGTTTGTGAACGTGAGCAACATATTTTCACAGGCGAAGTGACGGCTGATTACTTAGTAAATTTCTAAAGACCTTCATGTCACCTGACTTCGAACATATTTAGGACAGTATCAACGGACGCTGCCTTATCAATTAGAAGCGTCTTATGTGACCTACAACATAATATGTCGGGAGCACTCTACAGATCAATAGGTAGTAATGGCATTAGCGTGATGCATTCTGCAATAGATCCCAATTATACTTTGGTCCCTTTGTTGGCCGGCGCTGCACTCTACATTTTCATTGCGCTATACAATTTATGAAAATGAATTTTATTAATTGCTGAAAACCAATTAACCGAACCATATAAGCTGTATTTAATTTTAATATGGGCTTAGTGGAAACCAATTTATTAACTGGATTTCGTATTGATGTTATACGGCCTCTGTTTGTTTTGTGTACATAGTGTTTTCTGTAAGTATTTTTTTTTGTTTTATGTTAATAGCCGACAAACGAGCAGACGACGCACCTGATGGTAAGTGGTCACCGTTGCCCACAGACATCAGTAACACCAAAGATGTCACTGATGCGTTCTCGGCCAGGAAATAAGAAGAAAGTAAGAAAGAAAGTACTGTCTCTCAAGCCCCAGCCGGAACACGACCAGTCGTTTGGCGGCTGACTCAAGCAGGAGTTAAGATCTTTCTTAAATAATAAATGTCTTAAATAACACATCACATTAGGAAGGCAAGACAAAGTAACATTCAATGAATGTTGAAAAATTAAAAATGTTTTAAGATATTATAAACAATACAAATTTCTGGATTTAAAAAATCTTCACTCGTCAGGCTCGAAGCTTGAGAAATTAATGGTTGCGGTTAATCGTTAAAATATTTTGTTGTGTTATGTATAGTTATTTAAATTTTAAACAAAAATGGGAAACGTGGGTGAGCCATTAATTATGTATTTATAATGATTATTGTCGGAGATATGCAAAATTACACAGCGCTAAGTACTCATATTTCAACGGCGTGTGGTAATCCATTAGTATCAACGTCCCTTAAGCACTTCCGTGTTGCGAAAGTCTTCGTCAATTCCCATTGTTGTCGGCTACGGCGTGTCGTTCATCCGTTGGCTTGCGAACTTCCGATGTTTGGGTGGGCTGGTAACTTTATTACCATTCCGCTCTGAAGCAGCGTGGTGGAGTACCCTCGACATTCTCAGTTAAAGGGCCAGTGGCTTGCGGTGCGTCGCTAAGGTAAGGTCTTCTTGTTTTAGTTTACGTGTGCACCTAGTTGGTATCAAAAACGTTTTAGCATATAGTCGGTCTCGGATTAACCACACGCTATGAATGGTCACCGTGTGTAATGTTATAATAAAAGACAGTAAAATACGTGTTTATCATTACGTGTATATTAATCACGTTGCCTTAACTCATTAGCGTTCTAAACGTATCTTGTTACGCGTAATTTAGGTGCCATAATGATAGTTGTCATCTTTACATTATAAAACATACATTTAGGTATAGTAATCTGAGCTCTATGTACCTAATTAAACATGTACGCAGTCGCCGTGGTCGTTTGAATTTGTGACAGCCCTAATTTATCAAAATTAATCTTATGTGAAAATTAGTCGCAAGTCGCAATAATCTTCAATTCAATATTTTTAACAGACTTAACAGTTTCAAATTACTCTTCTATTGTTACTGTAGGTTTTAGCAATTCATTCAATCGATTTTGAATTTCAAACTACATTTATTGGGCCTATTTAATGAATATTCATTTGGCTGCGGAATTTGAATGAAAGACTCGTTACGTGTCACCGTAATTTTATTTTCTTCTTTTATATTAAGTCGCAACCGCCTCGTGGCTTTGCTCCAGGAAAATAAATCCTTTCGTACCATAGAAACCGTCTCCACCTGAGAAACATCAAATTTAGTATTCGGTCCCCGAAGATCAAATGCATAAGATCAACTATGTGACACTAACTAAAAATTTAAATGAAAAGTAGGGTTTATATACCTACACCTTAAATCCCGTTAACTTCATACCCCTTTGAGATGACAAAATGAAACACAGCCTGTGTTCTAAGTTAAAGATGCCATTACTATTATTAAACGATGTTCCATTGATGTGATGATCTTAGAGCCAAACCGAGACAAAAATACTCTGAAAATAATGCTGAAAACATTTGAGATTAGTTATCGTATAAGTAGCATTCTACTTCATTATTTTCTATTTATTTCGAAGTTACTCCGATTTTATTCAGGTATTGGGAAAATAAAATATGATGTTCAACTACGCAACAGAAATTTTTCTTTGCCGTCATATTCTATGTTAAAATATGTCAAAAATGCGATTCCTAGATGTTTAGTTTCTGGAATACTGAACGTTAAACGATGTAGCGGCCTAGAGAACAGTTCAGTGTGTTCAGAGAGAGCGCTGGTTAATCGATAGGAAAATCATTTAAAGTGATTCGCTCGGCACTCTCGCCCTGCATCCCGTTGTAGCGTAACCTTTCGTTCGACTTATTACAGATGTAGAAAAAGTGTACTCATCACAATCTGAATGTGGTGAGGTTGTGAAATATTTTTACTATGAAACCACGAGATTTGGTGAATTAGTTTAAATTTAAATTTCGTCTATATTTTCCATAAAAACTATTGTTGAAGTGTTATGAGTAGTCTGCAGACCAGAGACATAAATGTGTAAGCAAAATTCTCCGAAATAATACTGTTATTACGTGTTAGGATATACGGGTCGTGAAAATGCCAGAGTTGTTTTGGAAAGACTTTATTATGTTGTTAACAATAAATTTCAACATCAATAAACAATCGCAGTCGCACTCGTTGATCACAGGTAGTTAGCTTCATGCGCTCTGCCGGCTATTTATATTAATTTCCGTTTTAAGCCTTGCGCGTCAATTCAGCAATCGTCGGAAAACAATAGAACTATAGATGACGTCGGTAATGCAGAAAGACATAAGGTCACGACATTATACTTAAGACATAAGGGCGCTTGTCACCTATTGTGCTCGAAATAGTTCTTATCAGTACCTGGTTTTTAGGGTTGCTATTTTTTCCGACGATCATTCGCGAACCTTCGTAACAGTATAGTAATATTTTTAGAAGCCAAGTTTGATTGTAAATTTTATAAATTATAGTTGAATGTCGTTTCAAATGAAAATTATTAATGCTGCCTTAAATTTACCAGCGCTCAAATCAGGATCTTCTGTCCATAAATCAGAACGTGCGGTAAACCTAGCATGACTCTCGTGTAACCCGCGTGTGTTGACTTTATTGAATCGGTAATTCCCGACAGAGTTCCTTGCATTTATAATCTGTTAAAATGTTGCAACAGGAATTTAAACATTAAAATTTCTGCAAAAGCAAAAAGTATTTACGTACAATACGTAATAATAAACCTTTATTCTACTACTTTTGACTTTAGATGTCTAATATATATATATATGTATATATATATATATTTCAAACTACTTACTACATAGTAGTCACCTCAGCGTGGGCCTCTCCCATTTCTTTCCACTGTTTATTATTTCTAGCCTCTGCCATCCACTTTGGCCCTATTTTGGCTCTTAAAATGTATGTATGTACAGTATATACGTAATGTACACATTTACACATAAATTTATGAAAAACTTTTACATTTACCTCGTCAAGGAACACTCAGTGCCGGCACTTAAGTGGTTTAGGGGTATAGCGGGAGTAATGGACTTTATGTTTCCGTGAGTCCAAACCAAATTGCCTTACAAGTGATAAACTTTTTTAATCTACAGAGAAAGCAATGACGCTAAGTCACTCTAGCATGAGATCGAGATCGATTTTTTAACTTTGTGTCATGCAGTTCTAACCTACTACTATATCATGTAATTCATTATCCGTTCAGTTCATTGTCGTAAAGTTTTACCCTTCCTGGCTAACCACTACTCTCCGCCGATGAATTTGATACATTTATTCACATAAAAAAATTAACTGTTTTTTCTTTGAATTCAAAATTAACCTTTAAATACTGACAGACCTACCCGTTTCTGGTTAATATCTGCAACAAAATAGAACTTGGTTAGTCTAATCTATCACATAAATCGAATTCGATTTAACCCCGTCAATAGGCTAATAAATCTACTGTTTATTGAGCTCTTGTCTTAAGGGATAATACACGGGTTGTTCTGTTGTTGCTAACAATATGCATATTAATTTAAGCGACCGCCATATCCCACTGAATAGTCAATATTCTAGATTATCAATACCGATTAAGTCTTTATTGATCGATTAATAGATAATCGAGAGAAACTGAGCTGATACCAAATGCCCACGGCCCGCCAACTCCACACACATGCTCATCATACTCTGTATTATTAGATACGATCAATCATTCTGGATCTAATAAATTATGCTACAGTTAAGTAGCTTTTAGTAATGACGTAATTTAGTTCTGTTTTCGATGTAAATTAAGTGATATGGTTAATGGATGTGGATTGCATTGGTTGTTATGTGGCCAGTTATTTATTGGTAATCATGTGCATGTAGCGCTCGTAGTACCTACGGCGGCTCGGTGCGATCTTAGGTGATTGACCGTGATAAGCAACTGTGGGCACTGTTGTTTGTGGGATGGGTGACTTATCGTCGCTAGTGGCAAAAACATTCAGCGTTTTCGAAGTACTTCGAAGAGCACATTAATCCTTAGGCTATGTGGGAGTCTTTCGAGCGACGTAAGAAATTTTGACACTTAGGTTGGCCGCTTAACCCTTCATTGAGCTGCACTGGAGCAGCTTGATGTATTACGCGCCGGAGATCCTAAATGACGAGGACAGACTGCTGGTGGTTAATAGGTTGAAGTTAATGAGGTTGAAGTTAATTTTGTTATTAACCCCATTTTCCCGGGTTGTCGAGATTTATGCTTGGAACTCTACGTTTGTGTTATTAGTACAATTTGCAAGATTTACTTATTCCATTGAATTCAAATCTGAGTCTGAGTTCAATCGGAATAACTCAATCACCCACGGACATACTTAATCACACAACGAAACACTTATTTACTCATTCACACGAAAGTTACTCTCCACGTGAAAATAGTTTAAAAATTTGCGACACTTATGTGTTACTATGTTTCCAAACGCTCGCCGACGTTATACGTACGTAACGTGAGAGCAGGGCTTCGTTTACCAGTTACTAGTAGCGTGCTCTTCAATTACTAACTCCGTGTTTGAATGCTTACTAGGGCTTCTCGGATTAATTGTTTTTTTTTTCTCTTTCAACTGTTTCCGTTTCATGTGTTGAACTTCATGTGTTTTCTCATTCCGATTTCATCTGTATGTCGTAGCTAGGTGTTATATGAAAATTTATAAACGATGTTGTTATGAAATCTAAAAGTTACTTTCCGTTTAATCGCGTGCTGGTGTGTCGCTTACTGTAGAAACGGCGAAGAAAGCGTTTTTGCGAACTTTCTAGAAATAACATCAAATTTCAAAAATATTGCACGCAATGCCATGCTGATCTTTCAGCACATTCGGTGACATAACTCTCCTCAGAAGTGTTTTGATAGTCCAGAGGCTTAAGGTATACTTACAATGGAATCTTATACAGTTGTATAGGTATCGAGTTGGCGAAGTTTACACGTTTATATACAGTGCTAACATTTTATCGATTTAAGTAACCTAAGTAGGTCTATATATCCGTTCTGTGTTTATATGATCATTTTTTATACATAGTGTAAGCAATCAAAATATGTATATGTGTCACAACCGATAAAACTTTAATTATATTAAAAAGTTCTTTAAGCTAGGGCTGATATAGTAATGCCAGTTGCTCTTTTGTTAGTGTCGTGATAAATATTTTGTATTATAATGATTTTACACACCACTAGCTCAACGAACTTTGTACATAGCAATTGTCGTGCCTCAAGCAAACTTCTATTTCCTCAGTAAGTGGATGTAAATTAAAAACGAAGGAGATGAACACGCATCGTCAAAGGTGTAGTGTTGAAAAACACATGTTATTTTTGCTTTAAGTTTTAATTGAATCACATAATAAAGTAGATGGTCTTATATGAAAGTATTTGCCGGTTTCATATAACCTTAATAATTTTATACGTAACAGCTGTACGAAATATTCGACAGTTCGATATCGCATACATAAGGAAACGTTTCGTTTTTTTATAAATCCCCTTAGGTAAATGTACTTGTTACTGAGATGTATTACGAATCAAATTGTCGCCCAGCGAAGTAAATTGTATTCGAGAAAATGTTATTTATAAATGTTACAAAAAGTAATCGAATTTTCGTTCTTTGAATCTTGCATAAAACTCTGCTGTTGTAACATTGGGGATAGGATTTGTTTGTATATTATATATTTTGTTTGGGTTTCCCAATCCTTCCCTATTCTCCTCCTCGGCCGATAGATTTGAACATTCGCGCCATCCGCTTGCCGCGCGAAAGATCGCGCCAAAAAGTTGTTTCCGTCAACCACTGTGCGGCGCGGCGCCACTGAGTATTCACTGAACAACATCGCGGCGCTTGCGATTGTTATTTTACCGCGCTCCGTGAAAAATCAACAAATAAACAAATTAATCATTTGGATAGGCCCATCAACTAAGTGTTATAAAAGTGCGTGTGTGATTCAACAATATCTTTATCTTCAATTGCAAACCGTGGATCGAAGCGTGTAGTATTTATAATACTTACATGAAGAGCGTCATTATTATTATTATTATCTATATATAGATATAATAATTATTGTTATAATCTCATTTAGCGTCGCGGTCGAAGGCCGAGGTAAGTAGCTACCTAACTAGGTCTCTAAAGTGAAAACCAAATCCTTCCCGGGTCCTTCTCCATACCTTCAATAACAAACTAGGAAGTCCAACTTGTATTTATTTACATCTCTAACTATTTTATGGAGGAATCTACGAGTATCTAGAGAGAATCTAAGGAGGGAGGAAATCTATCTTGTTAACCTATCTCAAAGTCTATAACACAGAACCGTAGTTACAGCTTCATCTCTTCATAGTTCTCTTTTTCAATAGAACGACTAAGAATTAGGAATTTCGCGAGATTAATAAACTTTATACACTGAAGACAAGCACCGTTAACATAGCGATGTTGGTACGGAAATACCAAGGGTTCAAAAGCAATATGCTTTTTAACTTTTAGTTTGTTGTTTCCTTAGTGGAAGTCGGCGTCGGCGATATAGGAGGTAATGTACGCGAATAATTATAATATGAGCTAAGGATTCATTAAAACTTAAAAAAAAGATTAAGTCTTTTTTTCCAGAGGATCTGGATATCAGTTGTTGAAAGCACCTCACGCTTTTTTATGTTACAACTAACTTTTCTGTTACTAACTGTATCTTATTTTGAATATGTTCAAAAATTTTTTTTTTTTTGCGCCCAGAGATGGTAAGTGGGCTACCCTCCGGAAAGCGGGGGAGGGGGGTGGTGAATGCTTTATGCATACCAGGCAGCCGGCTGCTCTGGTTATGTGGGACTCCCGTAGGGTACCCACTAAACACCACCCGGTTGGCTTTGGCCCTGTGGCCTCTAAGCCTTCATCGGTTGCGACCCATCCTTAGAGAAGGATAGGGTGCTAGCGGCACTCCCGAGGGAGCGTCCGCTTGTTATTAACACAGAAGGTGTTGTCGGATGGTGAGACTATGCGGCGTCTTAAGGACGCTACTAACGGGAATTGTTGGAGTTCTTGACTGTGGCCGCCAAACGGCGGTCCAAGTCAGAAGATAACTTGTCTGGGGGATTGGTGAGAGCATTTCTCGGCCGCCGGATTTGACGGCCTGAAAGACTAGGAGCGGTGTAGTCCGCTGCCTGTCTGATAAGGGGATTACTATGTTCCTCTGAGGATTTAAAGAATGACGTGCTGTAAACTTTGAAGAATTGTTGGATAGTCGGAAGCTGAAGATCGAAGTGCAGGTCGGCGTTCCTCACACACCAGTGGGCGTTGGTTGCTCTCCTGCAAAAGATATTTTGGACGACTTGGATGGGATGAAGGATATTGGGTTCGGCGTGTGCGAAAACAGGGGCGGCGTATGACATCACCGGCCGTATGCAAACCTTATAGAGCGTTCGCTTGTTCCTGAGGGACATCTTACTATGCCTTCCCAACAGATAGTTGAGTTGGCCCATGTAGTACCTGGCGGAGTTGGTGATTTTCCGTATGTGTGGTCTGAAGGTTAGTCCGGAGTCGAGTGTTACTCCTAAGTATTTAGTTGTGGTTTTCCACGGGACAGGGGCGCCTAGCAGTCGGATGTTGGGTTCGTCGTGTCTGTGTCTGGGTTTGAAATGAACATATACCGCGGTGCTTTTGTCTGCGTTAACTTCGATACGCCATTTGGTGAACCAGTTTCCTAACTCGTCTACCGAGTGTTGGAGTTTGGAGAGGACGTGATTTATTTGCCGTGATTGATAGTATAGCGCGGTGTCGTCTGCGAATAACGATAGTTGTACTCCATTTTTCGGAATGGGAATGTCGTTAACGTAAGTTAAAAATAAAATGGGAGCTAATACCGAGCCCTGAGGTACCCCAGCCGCTAGTGGGCGTGGGGAAGAAAGTACTCCTTCGTGTCTAAAACGAAAGGAGCGGTTTTGAAGGTAGGAAGCGACCAATCGAACAACGCGATCAGGCAAGCCTAGATAATGGAGTTTGAAAAGGAGTCCTTCGTGCCAAACTTTGTCGAAAGCTTTGGCAACGTCGAAGAAAACCGCGACTGTACGCTTTCGTTTAGGATAAAAACCGCTAAGGATATATTCGACTATACGGTGGATTTGCTGAGGGCACGAATGTTTGGTACGGAACCCGAACTGATGTGGGATTATTAACGGTTGACCGCCTACAGGAAAGAGAAGGTTTTTCAGTCTTGTCTGTATAATACGTTCGAATACTTTTCCCATCGCCTTGAGGAGACTGATGGGGCGGTGGTTTGACGGTATTTTTAACGGTTTCCCGGGTTTAGGGATACCTATAACTATAGCTTCCTTCCAAGCGGTTGGAAAGAAGCAGTGATGCAAGCAGGCATTGAAAATGAGCACTAAAACGGAGAGGACCTGCTCGGGGAAGTGTTTGAGCGCGACGTTAGAGATGCCGTCGGCTCCTGGCGCTTTGCGGGGTTTAAGACCCCGGATGATGTCTTGGACTTCGTCGACGGAAACGACGATGGGCTCAGCGGTGATTGGGAGTGAGTTCTTTTTACGGACCTCATCCTCTACTGAATCTATGTGGGAAGGAGCGCATGGTTGCGAGCTGGGTGTGCATTGAGAAGCAATGCTGTCAGCGAAACATTCGGCTTTGTCTACGTCTTCGAAGGCGATACTGCCATCGGGGCGCGACAAAGGCGGGGTGAGAGTTGGGGCGCCTACTCGGAGGGCTTTCGCCACCTTGTAGAACGCCTGATGGGAGGGTTTGATTCCCTCCATGAGGGAGTCCCAATTGGAGTTCCTCAATTCGGATAGACGAGAACGAACGCGTCGCTGGAGAGCGTTTGCACGCTTTCTGTATGTTGGAGTGGGATAGAGTGCGGCCCTTCTAAGGGCCGCATTCTTTGCTTGGATGAGATTCCTAACATCGAGTGGTAGTTTCTGGTTTGGCACCTCGACTACGCGCTCGTTGCTTCGGAGTGACGTTTGAACTAATTGTGTTAGGGAATTGACCGCTGAGTCAATCTTTTCCGTATCGATGAAGTACTCGGAGTTGATGGTAGCCAGTGGCGAGCCGCCGGCATCGAGACCTGATAATAGCGATTTTTTTATATCCTTCCCAATTGGTGAAGGTTTTAGAAGAAGTGATTGGTTCGGTGGCATAAGGCCCAAATCGGAGCGAGACCGGCCGGTGGTCAGAACCTAAGTCGTGGAGCGTTTCGATCGCTCTTAAGTTGAGCGCGATTCCTTTAACTAAGGCGAAATCGATGATATCCGGAGAGTGGAGCGCGATATCTGGATAATGCGTAGGGGTAGAAGGACAAAGGACATCGATGTCCCGTGTTTCTATAAATTGTCTAAGTCTGGCGCCGTTCGCGTTGGTCGATTGGCACTTCCAGTCCGTGTGTTTGGAGTTAAGATCTCCGAATAAAATAACCGAGTCTCCTAGTGAGAATATGGCTTCTTAGCCTGAAATTAACAACGGGGTTCCCGCCGGATTATAAACCGAGGCTATGACCAGGGACGGATGCCCAGTCATACCTAGCTTGCAAACGGTGGCTTCTAAGTTCGTGAGAGTCGGAGTCT
>PDGT01000048.1:2386743-2481499 GCA_003671415.1 Megathymus violae | reverse complement strand
AACAGTTCAAAAGATATTTCTTAAAATTGGCCATCTCTATATCTCTGATACCAGCTAACTTGAAATTTTAAAAATTATTACCATCGGAATGTACATGCTTATCTTTAGTTTGAAGGAAAGCTTATACGATAATCTTAATTATAAACATTTCTTACCAGATAATTATACTCCTCGAAGTCCTGGATATATCAGACAGTCTTAAATCCTATTCCTAGTGTGCTTGCTTTTTTAAATTCACTTCGAAACTTTCATTCTTTTATAATCCGTTAATTGTTACCCAAGAAAGACGAAACCTGGTAATATTTCATGAAATGGCTGCAATTGACACGGTCGATCATTTCATGAAATATTCAATCAGAAATCCAACCACTACATTAATTCCACTTGATTGAATTTGAATCTTATTAATATTTGAAGCCAAATCCAAAACTCATGTAAGTGTTTGAAGTCGTGCAAAGATCTAGTGCTAGTAAGACTACCTGAGGACTAAGATACCGGCTTCATATATAATATTCGAAAACATTTCACATCCTGTATTGTGAATTTTAGAATAACGTAGTTGTTAAATTATTCGCACGTAGGTAAATTGGACAAATTTGTTACTTCAAATGAACACGTATCATGCATTAAATCTCTTTCATATTTTACACATAACCAACTTTTGGACGGACCCAGTGTGACGTGAATAGAGTAATACGGATTTATCCAGGCTTTTGGGTTCGAATGATTAAATAATGCGACATTATAATACATCGTGATAAATTTCAGAGTACCTACTGGCAAATAATTTACGGTCTACTGGCTATCGGAATTGTCAATCGCTCAATGTCCAATGAATGGGTCATTGGTCTCATCTCTTTGTAGCGAACCGGTAAGAAAGAAATCAATACGGTTTTTCAAGTAGAACTAATTGAGATACTATGTGGATATTAGGTTTGGTTTTGGCCTGTTTTTCAAGACACCAATATTTATAATCTGTCGATAGTGATGCGGAAGATAGGTAATCTTGGAATATTAATATAATGTTTGAAAGTACCTCCTGATGATTTCGAATGAGAACTATTTTTTAGGTTTTCAGTATCAAAAAATAATGTGTTTAATTAGATAACTAAATGCTAAGGATGAAAATGCCGGAATAACATGCCCGAGTCAGTGTTCCTGCCTACTTGCGATGTGGGAGTCTTCAAGCGGAGATTGAGTGAAAAAAAATTGTCGTGAAATGATGAATAGACTGAAACTATTGAAGTAATGACTTTATTTCTTAAACTCTACAAGTGAAATAAATTTTTTCTCAGTCATTGACGTAAATGTTGTCGCTGCTTTCGTTGTGCAATTATGGCACTCTTCGCTTGCTTTGAATCGAAGTCCGCCTTCGCAACAACAAGGAACTGCTCTAATATACCTATGTACTTAAGTAATACAATTTATCGGTCGTGGATTTGTAAATAAATAATGTAAAAGGAACAAATATATAAATAATGTATAGGTATCTTGAAATTAAAGTTTCGTGGCAACAATAAATAGTTGCGTTCAGGTATTCACGAGGTTATAGTGCCGCTGAACTGATGTCTAAATTAGGGATGTTACAGATAGGAAATTTTGAAACTAGATACGGATACGGATATATGAATAATATTTTACCGGTTTCGGTTACGGTTATGGATATGAAATAATTCCAGATTATCCGATTGTTTCGGATAATATCGGTTACGGATATTAGATGATTTGCGACTTGGAAAAAATATGTAATGTATTTACAAAATTTGACTTTGTTTCGATGTTTTTATGTGGTATTATTATCACAGAAAAAACAAATTAAATAATAAAAACTGTCTAAAATGAGAACGACGCGGCTAACGTATCGGCTCGGTCAGCGTGAACCAGTCATAACGTGTTTTATTTGGACTCTGCCACTATTCGAAATTATCCGAAACTTTTTTATCCGATTCGGGTCACGGTTTCGGATATCCGATAGTTTCGGTTACAGTTACGGATCTTCATAGCATTCCTGATCTAAATCAGTGTGTCTGATACTCGAGATTAAGTCTCAAACTCCAACATAACTTGAAGCCGATTAGTATTCCAGCCTTCTGTCTTCCAAATTATTTACGGTTAGTTCTCTCGCGCCGGATTCCTTTCCAGTAAACGTATCTACCTCTATGGTAATTTATTAAATTGGATCAGGGGCCCCCTTTGTCGGTTGCGTCCACAACCTGTTCCATTCATTAACGCTCGAACGATTATGTTCTTTTTTTGTTTTATTTAAATTTCATATTTACCTAGATAAGTATTCGGCACGAAAAGAGTAAAAAAAATTAAGTGAAAACAAAATATCATATCTAAGGTAACCAAAAGTATCTGATTAAATCATTATATATTCCAAATAATTCTTTTATTATTGTGATAATACCTTTATAATTTTTAATGCTATTGAACATCGAATACACAATTAAATTAGACTATAGCCCTCTTTGAAGTCAATTGTGATGGCTGAAATTATAATACTCCGTTTGTAAGTGATGATCGCAATCAAACAACATGAAACGCAAGGTCATCTTCACGCCAGAGAAAAACGTGCACGCACTCCTTGTGATCAATTTAACATTCATCGTCCACGTCCGCGCACGCTCGTGTTCCATTGCGCAACCTGGTAACAATGCTGCAATCTCTGATGTATTCCAGTTACGAAACTGTCGCTTGTTTGGCAGCTTTCGTTTCTAGTGTGAAGATATCGTTTTTACATTTACAAATATTGTATTCGGTGCAGAAGTTGCAGTGATATTGGTAATAAATAATTGAAATTATTTATCCTGTGTTTAGAGCGTGTTCGTGCTTCGATAGGCTGTTGTAGAAGCATTGATTACTAAAGGTCGGACTCGGGTGTTATTTTTTAAGTCAATAGTCGACTAACGAGCGGAAGGGCTGGCCGGTGGTAAGTGGTCATTACTGACGCTTTTCGTTTTTTTTTAATTCAAAGTAGTATTTTACAAACACCTTCCGAAATTTAAACGCTACAACTGAAATGCATAAACTAGGTGATCCAGAGCCTTGCGACCTCCAACAGGAGGGACCGTTCGCCATAGCCTTGTCCATTGTTCAGATGCCACCACTGGATCTACAGAACACCATTGGATTATCGTCTGTTTACATAAAAAGAAAGTTATTTCCATTTTGAGTTTAGTTTTGATACAGTGCTAGTATAACCTTTCACTATGTTTGTTGATTTGCTTATTTGGCATTCAGTTGTACCAAATTCAACCCATAATTCCACCACTGCAAATAAAAGCATTAGGTACAGCTTAATGACGAAACGATGCTATCTGAGGATAACAGGCTAGTCCGATGGTTTCACCTGTTCCCCGAAATGTGAAGGTGCTCAAGATACTTTGCCTCTAATAGTCCCTTATCCAACTACTGATCGCCCCCAAAATTGCTTAACTCGGTCTATTACTATGATCGACACAAGCCGTGGCTAGTTTGCAGCTTTACGATAAAACGTGATACAATCTTACGTATACGTATCATATCATATCGTATCGCTTAGTAAGTACGTTGGAATTGTGAAATAATCATCGATTTTATTGGAGTTACAACATCGATGTTTTCAATATATCGACTCGAGTGTACCTATCGATGTGTATATTAATATTTTAAAAAGAGTGCGAGTTTTTTTATTTTATTTTATTATTATCCGGAACCACGGCACCTGTTTACCTAATACAGTTACTAGAACAGAAAAATATGGGCTACATTCGAAAAGAAAACATATACAATTATGCGGTAATGATTGATTTGGAGCCTGCTTGCCGAGCAAGGGATCCTGGGTGCGATTTCCGGTCGGAGCAGACATTTATATGACAGATAAATGTCTGTTCTCGGGTCATGGGTGTCTGTAATGTCATATTTGTGTATGTCCATGTGACCCGCAACAAACGGAATACTGGTGTAGGGGTGTGAGTGTGTAAACGTTTATTTATTTTTTGAAGGTAGGTGTCGAAAATAACTAATTAATTTGCATGCCACCTGATATTTAGTAGGTACACTAACACAAATACAAAACTTTTTATGGAAGAAAAAATATATAGTATTACATTAGATCAGTCACAAATGTATTGCCGTTGCTGAAGTTGAAGTTTCTTTGTTACATATAAAGGATGATTGTTAGATCCAGACTGTATTAGGGTTTCGACAACGTGTCTCACTCGCGTTTCCCATGAATCGTCTAGATGTCTTCGAAATAACCGTTTCGGTGGAAGTTCATTATGCCGAACGATACAAGAGAACAATGACATGACATCGTCACATTGTATTCTGTATGCTTCTTCATTACGCTTTCAATTTATAAATGAGTGGTGGTATCGCCTTCCGACGTAGACATTTGGCACACATGGCCCATGTGGACATAAGGAAATTGTCTGTCTATGTTTGCTTTGCGGCAAGGCGCCAGTTCGCTTTTGGGCCACGCCGTGCTTGTTTGCCGGTTGAGTCAATTAGGGAAACTTATATTGACGTTGTGGTTGTTGGATATTCGTCACGTGCGCTAATGGTTTCGGCAATTATTTTAGTAAATAAGTCGTGTTGTATAATTGCTTAGAACTTCGTGGAGGAAGTAATGGGGTTTCACATATATCGTTTATACTGATTCGTGGTTGTCCGTGTCTACGGTAAGGTGTTTTTTGTATTATAAATGTTGTAAAAAGTAGAATATTTGTGAGTTGTCCGTTGTAAACAGTTATGATATGTTCTTTTGCCTTAGTAGTCTTTGGAAAAGATTTGGTTTCGAAGCGATACTAAAATGCAAAACGTTAAGAATACAGATCAGGTAAATTATCACAGCGGCCTATAAACCAGTGCACGGACAGCCGAGTTGGTACATTATGTTTGTGCTTGTCAACTGGGTGTGGAATTTTTACAAGACTTATACAAATGCTCTGTGATTTGCTTCACTTCATTTGTTGTAATAAATACTCTGGATTCATCTTGAATTTTATTAGCCACTTATTCGAACTGCACGACTTGCAACCTGTTCTGACAACCAGTGATTTTGGTTTTTCATAATAGAACTGCAGATTAAATGGCATGCTAATCATATTATTGATTATTTACATAATCTTGTAGCAGTTGATTAGGTGAAATATTTTATTATTCTTGCTTTAGTGACATGGTAATATCATATTGTTTAATTGTAGGTAGAATAATATGCTATACTTCTTCTGTTTCTGATTTTGTTCTACATAAATCTGATTTAAGTTTGAATCTCGTGAAATAAAGCGTATTTAATTATTCAGATTATTAATATAGTTAACATTCAGGTACATCTGATACATTATTATTTTAAAATAATCATTTCTACTACATTGTTATGATCACAACATTATTATTACGTAATCGTGTTTTAAATTCAAATAATTATTATTGAATCGTCGTCTCCTAATGTTCCGACTTTCTCCGTTCGAGTTCACTTTCAATCAAGCTCAGTGTGACTACAAAAATAACCAACAAGATCCTTGATGAAATAAGCAATTAAGCTCGCAAATAAAGCCGCTTGTATTTAATGCGTAACGAAAGTACATAGACGCACGGACAGGAAAGAGTATACGGTTTGTAATAAACTAATTAGAGGGGTTACGTAGGTGTATCCTCGTACAGTGCATTCTGTGAATCAACCCTGATTTCTCAAAGGGTTAAATTATTTATTTTTTAGATGTGATTAATAGTTGTATGAATGGGAACTTAACCCTAAGTCATTTTGACGATAGTGTGTTTACTTTCAATATTCGTATAGGTTTATTTTTAATTAGTTATTTGCAACGTAATTCTCCATATCGTTTACTAACGCCATCTATTGGCAAACTTATGAACTGAATGAACACCGAAAGGCGCCTACGTATATAGAAAAATAATATCTTGAACCAAGAAAGAAAGGAGTCTCAAGGAATAAAACTAAGAAATGTTTAATTCATTTGCATATTTTACGCGTGATTTGTACCAAATAACGAATCTTCGTTTAATTTTATTAATATTTTATTTTTTCGTGCATCTATTGAGAGGAGCTTAAGACATCTGAGGAATAAAATAATTCAAGTTAATGCGTCCCACGAAACACTTTTGAAAGTAATAGGTCTCGTGGAAATTAATGTTCACGTTGATCACATTCTGGGCACATTTGTTTAAATAATAATTAAATAAAATATTTACTATAAAAAATATAAATTTTCTTCTCCCATCTCGAGTATGCCTAAAAGCTACCGAGTGAGATCTTTTGAAAGAATTGGTACAGAGGATGCACTATTTAGGGGAATTGCATCTCATAAAGAAATAAAATAATAAGGGTCTGAGAACAAAGAATCAAAAATAATACAAAATTAGCTTAACCCACAGGATCCCAATCCCCCCGACTTTATATTTAAATTAAGTAATGTATTCATTTTTTACCGAACGGTGTGTCTGACGTCGGTCATGGGTGAATTACGGGTGAAATTAAATTCGGCTCCTGCCACCAAAATCCATTCGGGCTTTTGAATAATGCATATGGCTTATTGGAGAGAACGAACGAATGTACAATATATGCGAATACTTCGCTCTTGCTTTACAGTTGTTATTGTTCTAAAAAATGGTTGTAGTACATGTAAACAATTAATTTGCGCGCGCCTTCACATCGCGCGTAAAATCGTAATTCAATGTAGATGTACCGTTGGGGACCTGTCTCACGGCTGGCTTGTGGATTGTTCACCTTAACGCGATGCTGTTGCTTTATTGATGTTATTACGACATTTGTGACCTTTCTCTAGTTATCTACACTATGTAGAAATTAACTTAGTGATTAGTTTAGGGTTAAGTATTTGACGTTATTAAATATTTATACAGACCTCAAATGCACCTATTAGAAATGTAATAAAAGGGACATTGTGTTGTAATTTAACTTTTAATCGTATGGCCGATGTTGTATTGTGACGAGCATTTAAATATGAATTATACAAATACGAATTATACTTCGTAGGTACGTAAGTTAGCGTAAACGGGTTACCTTTAATGGTAACGTTAGCTCTAAGGTTACTGAATTAAATATATTTTATTTTACAATGACGAATCTACTCGGTTTTTGAAGTTGATGAATTTATATTAAACAAACTCTCTTAACCTTAGTGATGAAATTCATTTGGAAAATTTTACGCTTATTATCTTACCGATTACGGATATTCCATTTTGGGTTATATACTAAATTATCAACGGTTTTGATTGAATGTTAATTTTTACACTCCATCTGCACAATTTTTCTGCATTGTATTTTTTTTTTGATATTTCAGTGCGACTGAAAATTATTTACAGTTTACGGCATCGGTACAATGGTCTTTCACTTGTCAATCTTTGCTACTCAGCTAACTGACGGATGAGATAATGACGATAAGACGTAATTTAATCTCAACGGTGGTCTTAAATGTATCGTGTAATGTTTACAATGTCTTACGATTACAAATTTGAAGTCCCCACTTCCTCTTCAGTTTGGGTTTTAGTAAACAAGGGAATTGACAAGATCCTGTATTACGGTGGGAAAAAGACTGGAATAACTTGCCCGCGTCGGTTTTACCGCCTAGTTAGAATCTTGGAGTCTTCGAGAGGAGAGTGAATACGCTTTTATATGTTGGTGCGTTCAACATGTTAGACTTTATTTCCACTTCCCATCAGGTGGAATCGTTGACACGCATTAACTTAACTAGTGGGTTCACGGCTTATATTCTTGGCCGGCAACGCGCCGGTTTAGCCCCTGTTATTAAAAATCGTTTGCCGACTATTGTCAAAAAAAATTACAGCTATTATGTGCGTAGATAATATCTATTATACCCTAGTGCTTTAGTGTAAAACGCGCGTATAGGACACAAAATGATGTTCTGCCTCGACACCCACACCTTTGTGTTGTGTATTTTGGCCGCTAGTTGTTGAATTGTTCACAGTGTAGGCGGCAATGAAATTGGTAGAAGCGAAGAATGTACCTATCGATACATAATTCGAAGGATTGGGTAGACAATCATATATTGAATCTGTGATTGTTCTCGGTTAATAAAGGCGAAACACCGATTATCAGTACACTCATATGCAACCAACGAATTTATGCATTGTTCGGAAAACATAGCTAGTTACATAACTAGTTGTCAAGCCTCGTCGGAGGCTTTCGGACGGTATAAGATTTTAATAATTCAATTAGCGTCAAACTCCACCATTGATTAGATTTAAAACAGCGTGATTCAGTACGCGACCTACAGCTTGCCGCTAATGGGTGTAAACAAAAACTAATATTGATTTTTATGATTTATCGTAGTGCACAGTAGAATTATATTTTAGTTGATTTATATCACTTTTCATAATATGATCATCTTTTAGTGATTCATACGACTGTTCACTGTAGAATTGATAGTATTATTGCGATAGACGAAACGTACGCGTGTAGTACAAATTTTCATAGAATGCTCAGAGTAATTCAAGATCCCGTTACGTAGATAATTACAAGTTTCTGGGTCAAATAGTTTAGATATTTCACGGTGACAGAATACCACCATAATATTACAAAGTTAGATGTCGTTAATGAATTTAGTGTTATATGTCCCGCAAATGACTCGTATCGTACAAAATCGATGGTAGAAATAGAGTAGAAATTGTTCGTTATTTAAAAAGATCGTTTGTTAATATTTATTTTATTTAATAAGTTGAGAATTTAACGTATGTCAAATTATTATTTTGTACCAGTAAACAGCCCTCGCTTCACTTCAGATAAACTACGCTTTACGCTTAGAAATAACACCTGTATTGTTTTACAACTGTGGTTTTCTCATTCTGTGAATAAGAAATATATTAATTTATATCTTTTTTATTTATGGTCGGATTGCAATGAAATGAACTTTAAATATTAAGTGATGCTTACTGCAGTACGTTAGTGAAAATCATAACGAAATCGGTTAAGCCATTTCTGAGATTAGCGCGCACAAACTCACATACAATAGACAAAAATTCTAACTACTATTGATTTGGGTTCTACTGCGGTAATAAAGGTCCCAAATAATAGTTCTTCTCACGTATTTGACATGTAGAGAAAGCGATCAGTTAGACTGACATACTGACAGAATGACCCTGTGTTGCGGGTGGCGTGGACATCCACAAATGTGACATCACAAACACCCACGACACGAGATCAAACATTTATCTGTCACATAAATATCTGCCTCGGTCGGAAATCGAACCCGGGGCCCCCTCGCTCGGCAGGCGGGTCACTACCAACCGGGCTATGCGGGCTATGTGTCTACAGTAGCATACATTTCTCGTCCAGTAGGTACTTATGGTATATAATAACGTGTAATAAATAAATAAATTATTATTTTATTTGGAGCTAGCGGTGAGGTGAAATGGAGCGTGAAGTGAAGGCATACGTGAAATATAATTATGTCTTTCAACACAGGAACATCTATTTATAATCAGCTTTTATATAGGAAAAGGGTCCACGTTCACTGAAACGGAACGAACCCGAACGGGGTATATGTTTGCTGTAATATTTCAAATATAATACATCCGTACTACTTCAATGACAAAGTAAATCCGGTCGGTGGTTGTTATAAATTGATGAGCTACAAGACATTATAGTGTATAACCATAGCCTAACGAATCGATTAAAAGAGTCGGCCAATAGACAACTGTAGACAAGTCAATCGTGCCGGGCGAAACATGTTCCCTGATATCTTGAGGCGTTTAGGGAGAGCGTTAAGGTTAAATAAATGCACTGTAAAATGCCGGCCCTGTAACTTTTTATTTGTATAATAAAATTTTGTGTCTTGAGACAAGCCTGTCGAAATGATGCATTTAGTAATCTTTTCTCTTGATATCGAATCGATAAAGCATTGTAATTTCATTCACAGCTATCAGCGTCTTGCATCGTTGAAATGTATCATTATTCCGAGAATTACTAGCGCCTTTAAAACCCCACAAATATCGTAATATTTCTACGAGTATACTGCGATCCAATATTTTTTTGGATTTCTATAATTAGTTACGTAATAGTTTCGTTGTACAAAGTCAGATAATAATAATTCTCAGTGAAATACTGTGATAAAATTAACGGAAGAAGGCGAAGAGGCTACACACCCTACTTAAAGTGAAGTTTGCTCCACTAGTTCGGCAAGGCACGGCAACCACAAGACGCCGCGGGTACGAGTTGCGTGCGAAACGTGAAAACTATTACAGGCACGCCGCCTTCTGGATGCTTTTAAAGGGTTAATTAAATCCATTTGCGAATTAGCTACTCGTGATTTTTAGGGCTACCTAGTTCCGAGGATAAAACCGAATGTTTATAATATAATTTACATGACGAAAAAAATAACAGTTTTTTAATTGTATAGAGTTGAGTGATCTAATCAAGGACTTGTAACGTTAATAAGTAAACTATGGTTTCTATACTCGTTTTCTTAGAACTGCTGAGTCTAAATTTTCGTGTGTGTGTGTGTGTGTGTGTGTGTGTGTGTGTGTGTGTGTGTGTGTGTGTGTGTGTGTGAGTGTTGTTTTGGACTTGCAGTTTATGAATAAATCAATCTAAAATAAAGCTAAGTTACACGGACATAATCATTATGATTTTTTTTAGTGCAGATAACTATTAAAATCAATCCGATATGGACTTTTTAATTTTTTTAGGTATCGATATAGAGGTTCTTCGTTCGAGAATTCTGGCTGGTATTCGTGTTTTTTACCGACTTCAAAAAAATGAGGAGGTTGTAAGTTCGTATGTATATTTTTATATAACTCTGTTGTTTCTGAACTGATTTTGATGTTTATTTTTTTTCGGGTATAGAAGACGGCTCGCTGTCGGTCCCTATAGACCGAGAACGTGCTAATTGTTTTCATATTTTTTTTCCAATATATACTATATACTTTTACCAATATATACTACCGGATTGAATATTTAAACCCGCACTTTACAGGAGAACCTATATAAAAACTCAATATTCGTGAATAAATTTGCGTACAGCAAAAATAAATACGTGCAATACTGGATTTTAAGTATGGACTGTATTTAAAACAAACGGTTCATGTTGATCTTTACACGTGGTGCGTAGTGCGACTGGCTGCCCTTACAGTTAAGTATAAAATCTATTTATTCGTTTAGTATTGAGTAACAATAGCCAGCTTTTTTAAGTAAGTAAGAAAGAAAAACGTTTATTCCACATAAAGCAGCGAAGACCAAAAATAATACAAGAAAAAAGGAATTCAAACAATAACAATAAAAGATGCTGCATTATGCGAGAAACGAATGCACTTAGCTTTGCTGCGGCGGTGCTAAAGCCGCGACGCTAGT
Source organism: Megathymus violae (assembly GCA_003671415.1). Classification (NCBI taxonomy): domain Eukaryota; kingdom Metazoa; phylum Arthropoda; class Insecta; order Lepidoptera; family Hesperiidae; genus Megathymus; species Megathymus violae. The sequence goes on along the minus strand of PDGT01000048.1, from coordinate 2,470,167 downwards.
TTTCAGTGCGTTCTTCTGTTACGTATAGTTCGGGCGGTGGCGAAATAGGACTATACTGTTAATAATTAATTTAAACTACTTAAAAATATGACAGAACGAAAAAGCTATAAAAATCACATAGAAAATGTTGGTAAAGTATGTAATAAAGCAAAATACCACTGGTTGCTAGGGTCATATTTACAAACCTTGTCTGTTCATGGTGCACCATGTTGAACATCCGATGAGGTAATGGCGTTAGGAAAATGTTGGATGTCGCAGTGGTAGGTATCACTCGTTTTGATCCTGAAGTTAGTCGTGTATGATGGTAGGGTTCTACCATTATTCTGCTTAACTATCGGTCAGTTCTTATACATGTTTCGGAGATATGTATATGTAAACATGTGAGAGCTCTTATTATCGGACGGTTCGAGTGCTCGTTTGTAGTCAATTAAAATAAAACCAAAGTGCTGTGTACATATGTATGTATGTATATCGGCGTGTTGAAATTAAAAAAAAAAAACAAGTTATATATTGAAGTGTAGGTTTTTACAAAAGATCGTTCATTCTTTAAACATACGTTGCAATAATAAATGTAAATTTAAATTATGTCACAACATTAAGTTGTCAACGATATTTTGCACCTGTTTTTCTAAGTCGTTTAACGTTCAATAATGTGTGCAATCATGAATGTATTAAGTATTTTATATTCAATTATTGACTAACATGACATTTAAAGAGTTTCAATATCGTGGATTTAGGATTTTGCGTAATACCATGTATTGTTAAGTAACATAGATGCAGCTTCATTTATTGTTTTGTAACGACGATGTCAATTATAAATATACATATATAGCACGTCTCAGTGAGCTAACATGCAATTGTCGACTGTAGGTATGTCTGTTCATCGACGAGTTACTAATTGGGCGCTGCGGTTACTCTAATGTTTGATTTGTAGCGTGTTGTGTTTGTTACCTTACTAATTAACGTTTATCCATCGTTTCATGTGATTTATTACCGACGTCCAGTGAATGATACCTCGCGGTTGTGTCAACGGACAAATAGGTGCGTAATTATCGTAATGTTTATCAGTCTCTGTGTATGACTAGGATAGTTTGGAACTGATCTGATTTACATACGCTATTTGTGTTGCAAAAAAATGACGTCAGCCTTTTGCAATTGTAAAATTGTAGTTGTGAAAGGATAGTGTCAAGGCGTAATGGTGCTTATTACATGTAGTTAAATTACAAAATTTGTAATTGTCTAATATATATATATCTATATAATAAAACTGTGGCTGTCAAAACATTTTCATTTTTCATTTTCTAATTCTTGTCTGTCCGTCTGGTTGTCTGATCACGTATCACGGTGAAACCATTGAATTGATTTCGATGATACTTGGCACTTTAATAGTTTACGTTATGGGTCATAATCTAGGATATTTTTTATCTCGGGAAATCGATTTGTTCCCGCGGGATATCAAATAAAATTTAATATGAACATTCTAAAGAGGGCAGTAAGTAAAATTTTGATTGCCTGGCTGCAGCTATAAATTAATATGTTACTAATTTACAGAATTAGAGGAAGCCATTCCAAAAGAAAACAGGGTGCTATATCTAAATGTAAGCCGTACGTTTTCTGAAGCGAAGCGAGGGCGGGCTATTAGCTTAAACTATTGCTAAAACAAGCGCACACGGTTGATCTTGACCCGCAATAAAAACTGATTTTCTGAAACATGATCACAGCGTCAAGAATATACTTAAAATGTATAAAAAATTTCATCAACAACGACCCAGTCATTGTGACATACACAAGTATCCGAAGAAGAATTTATGTATAACAATATATATTTATAGACATGTTATATTACTTATATCAACCCTTCTTGGTTTCGCCTTATGAAAACATTATAATTTTTTTTATGTTTAAAAGTCGACAAACTAGCAGACGAGCCACCTGATGGTAGTTGCCGTCGCCCATGGACATTAGTATGACTAGAGGTATCACTGATGCGTAGACAGCCAAGAAAGAAAAAGAAAGAAAGAACAAAAGAAAGAAATTCGTTCCGAGTAGTAATAGTACAATGCTTGCCAATAATGGTACATATTATTACGCTTAACTAGGGTTGTCAAATTTAACTTGCTTTACTAGGGTTAACCTTCAAATAAATACGATTTTTTTGTTCATAATACGGCTATATTTGGCTGATCCCAATTTTCTCAAGTTACGACTGCTTTGAAAATGCCACTAGATGTGCAAACAATACAGGTATTCTTATAGTCTTTATTAAATGTTTTATGAGTCGCCCTTTTTTCCGTAGGGTACAATGTGGCATTTGATAAAATGGCAAATCGAAAACTTGTAATGAGCCCTGAATACATAAAAGTTCGTCTTTGTTTTATTAATAAAAAAACATAAAATTGATAACTATTGAAAATAATTTTATTTAGGTGAGTGCGGAACGTCAGAATTTTTCTGTTACTTACTTAGTTCCTTTGCGCGTCGGATATAAGCCGCCCGAAAGTTTCCGACAATGATAGAAATGGAAAAATAATGATCATGTGACATTAAAACTAGAAAGTTAATGATAAATAAAGAAATCACAAGAGTTTGTCCAAAACGCTGGATGCTTGAACTTTTCTTTGATACTACTTACATAACTTTACTGAATCCTGATTAAACAAACAGTTTAAAACACCATCGCTGCCGGCGTAAATTGCATTGCGATGATATGAATTCTCGGTTGAAATTTTCGCAATGCTCGTGGAACGATGAACCTAGGCGGCGTTGACCACACGAGCAGTTGGGCCAAGAAATTGGCGTTTTTTGCTACTCACTAGATATTTGTACTCAAAATTCTTGGATATGAAATTAATTTTTTTTGTCGTACTATGAAATATTTTGTCGGGTTGGTTCGTAAGTCATAAGTAAGTCGCTGTCGTTGATACGTGGGATACGTAACTGCAAGTGTTTTGCCAGCCTTAAAGGATCTGTAAATGCTTTAAAAGGAAGCCTATTCATATGGGTAAAAGTTCGTGGAAGAAGAAACACGAAAACCTGACTGTGGATGATTTCCAAGAATTTACGAATGATTATGAAAACCTCGAGCGCTATAAGAATTAACCTTATATTAACTGTAATTTATTCTTGAACTTAATGCATTGACTTATTAGGTCAGGGTAAAGATAGCGATTCATTCAATAATATATAGGCACGTCAACGTGAGGTTATATTTTTTTTTTAAAGTTCCCACATTCATACTTCACTTCCGCACTAGGATTCTCTGTGTTGCGGATGGCATGGACGTACTCTAATATGACCTTGTAAAAACTTGTAAGACTCGAGGAGGCCCCTCGTTCGGTAGGCAGTCTTTACCAATTGGGCATCGGATCCTTTACAATACCTCACTGCAGTTTCTAAACGCCATACAAAATATAAAAGGATATGAATGGAATCACTGTTGAGTTACCTAAAAGACGAATCATATTTATATAGCAGAAAATACATAATTATACTCGTATAGTATTATAAATTATAATTTTACAAATATAGCAGGGGCGTGCGCTCCTTGTAGGCAGAAATGCAGTGCTTTACTTGCCATTCACAGATATTTTAATAAAACGTTCGTACGTTTTAGATGACTTTAATTAATAGTAAATAAATGAATAAACAAAATATACTAACTTAAAAACGCCTAATATTTTATAAATAGCACATATTTGCAGGCACACAAACATTATGTTTGCTAGACGTTTGGCGATAAGCAAGCGGCGCTGCAAAATAATGTACCTAATCTACCGAGGCATGCCGCCGCGTTCCGCAGTAGATTTGTTCGCATGTATGAAGTAATTTCGGTGTCCGTGCACAGTTCGCAAACGCACACACCCATGAATATCGAAAGCCGCGACTCCAGGGGCAGGCTACGGAAGTTTGGCAGTTGTCGGGAGTAATCGGAAATGTTCGTTGCCTATAATCCGAATAAAAATAATAGACGTAAAAAGACTAATAAATCATTTATGTACATTATGCATTTTTGTTTAGTAAGGTTTTATTTGTTAAAATAGCAGAAATGTTTTGTTTCGCAAGGGCCATTTTACTTTTTTCATGTGATAAGCATTGTTTACTATTTTGTTTGCGCCAGTATATTTATAGATTTCTTAAAAGATTTTTCATCTTAACATTTGAAAGTGTGTATATTTAACAGTTTATTACTGAGTTTCTATAATAATTGTAGTGATTTGCTTTTATTAGTGCGTTTGTTGTTTTTTTTTAATGTTATTTGATTGTGAGGTTTGTGTTGAAAATATGTGTTTATTAAAAATTAAAAATAACAAGTTCTCACAATTGTCATTCAGTGAAAAGATTCAAATTGTGTCTATAGGTAGGTATGTACCCGAGATACAACAATTAAACCAGCAAAAAGGGAATGTAACTCGAAAGTTTCAGGTTAAAAGTTATGAAACGTATAATACATCGGAATATAGTAATCTCAAGTAACCGGAACCTTGAATATGTGAAAATTGAAGCTGACTAGGTGAGTAGTTGTAATATTTTAGTTTATTATTTTACTTATTAGAATTTCTTCCGCCGCGACGATCGATCGCTGTTTTGTCTGTGTTGCCGTAGAAGATGTACATGAATAGTAGTACATCTAAGACTTGTTCTGTTGGCATGGTTAGAGAGTTACTTAGAGATCCGTCGCGTGGCTGTGACTATGCTAAAAATCTATAAAAGAAACAGTTTTTGTGACCGAGTACTCCGCCGCATACCCATTGTCATAATCCTGTGCACGCCGCTGAAATATAGTGTGAGTGAATTTATAAATGTTTTCCAAATCACAACTTCTATAAATAACGCTTAACTCGTGGCTTCTTTGGAATTTTCATATTCTATGAATGAATTAATTTTAAAGACAAATTTGACTCCCACATATTATATGCGATTTATGGATATGTATAATACTTTTAATATTCTCATTATTTCATATGCACGTGTGTGATTAAAACAAATTATTGCCACAAAGAAGCGTCATATGGAAGCACTGACCAGGTGATATATAAGTATACATAACTCTTTCCTTTTGAGGCTTGAACTAGACCCTTTTCGATTGTGGCAATAGATGCTCTGAGTTGACTGACATTACGTATATTAAAATATATAATAGAAAACTCAACATAATAGGTTCTCTCACGAAGATCTTTTTGGGAGACGATATACCTATACATGGAATATTTAGGCCTGTGGCGTATTTGTTCGTTATTCTAAGCCATGAAGTGTTTGTCTACTGGACTGAGCGGCGGTCATGGAGCCTCATAGCTAGAATTTTGAATGTCTATTGACACAACATTAAATGGCTAGGCCCATGGAATAGACCCGTTGCTTTGCTTTAGAAAAAAATCCGGACAGACATTGATTTTGATTGCGTAGATAGGGCCATGCTTATTAACTTGAGCCCGACCATGGCCTAATTGAATTGAGCTGACATTTATACGTCGATTATCATGTAAATTATTGTATAAGCCAAAACGGTTACAGTTGTCCATTATTAAAATTCTTAATTATTAAAATTTAAATGTTTATTCGTATTATCCTTGAAACGTTTATTCGCTACCCTTTAAATTCTTTATTTAGAGGAAAAACGAACAGGTAAATGCCAAATCTCAGATAATATGCCAGCGTGGAAAAAAGTTTTTTCCAGGGCACGTTGTGCTTTGGATTTTCACTTCTTTATTGGTCTTCTTTTCAATATAACTATTTGCACTGATGATTTGATGTTTCATCACGTATCATGTCATCGTTCTTCCGTGCCGTTCGTCATATGACAGGCCTAGCTGTACCGGAATCTCCGGCGCCTGTTCGCGAGACAGACATCGCCGGAGCGGGGGGAGGTCAACACAGTTTTCGCTGCGAGCGGTGTCATCAATCAAGTTTAGTCTCGCATTAACGTAATGACCGTCGGGTCGGCCGGATGTCGCCTTATTTTCCTTTTTTTTTTTGCCCCAGCGTTTTCTACGAGGCAATTTGGTACGATACTTTCGCGCCAACCTTTCCGCGCTGATGGAAATCTATGAAGGATAACCGCTTCGTCCTGTTGCTGTTTTACAAAACTGTTTTTTTTCTGAAGAACAGTGGTTATTTATCTAAAATGTCTATCAATCTTAGCTTTATGACGTAGAGTTCATGCTCATTTCATGTTGTCTTATAGCAAAAATGTAATGAAAATTTCATTGTGTGTCACTTTGAGAAATATTGTATTAATCTGAGATACTCGATAATTAAGAACTGTATTCCTGTATTCTTCTATCTTTAGGTAAAATATATTAGGTTGAAGTACATTGCAGCACTGTGTCCATTGTGTGGCCCTTTGAAGGCTGCATTAATTATTGTATTTCACAAAGAAACAAGTGTTCATGTAGATGGTTTTTAGCGATTGGTCTATTGTGTACGCCTTATTGTGTGGTCGTTCCATGTGTTTTTTCTGTCTACGTTTGTATTGTAAACACATTTGGTGTTGAAGGAAAGAAAAGAAAAGAAAAACATTTATTCTGTCCTGAGAAAAATACAGTATTGACTGTTATATGTATATATCAAGATACAATAAACACAGAAAAGGTTCGCACTCAAGCGTCGGCGTGAGGGAGCCACACCTGCCTGACATTTCAGTGCGACCCAAGCGTCCGAGTGGTTCATACAAGTGGAATTTCTAAATATATTTACAAGTGGTTACTACAGTTATTTATACATAAGTGCTAACATAATAAATATTTAGATAATACATAGTTTAACAAACAACAAGTATAACAAAGCAATAAACATCACTACTTCATAGTTTAGACTAATCGGATGAATGACATAATACTATATGTATATTCTAATGTACTTAAAGTTAACGTTGCCAGCAGTGGCAGAATAAACATTAAACTATTGTATATCTATCTTTAAAATTATTTCAATAAAGTCCACTAATTTTCATTCATAAGGTCCATTTTTGTAGTAATCCTGATTTACTAGGATAATTCTCTGCAATTTTATTATTTGAGTTATTGCTTTAAATTTTATGCTTTCTGTTCATGATATGCTGATCGCGTAATCGTTACACCATTTGTAAAGCTTTGTTTGTTTATTTCAAACGTTGAACACACAGCGACATAAGTATTTGCTACTTATTAGTATTTATTTATTGTTAATTACAACGGTGCAGTCCACTTACATTAACTATACAGTGCGGAATTCATGCTGTCTGCGGATCCGTCGCATTCGAAATTATAAGAACACCATCAGATTTATAAAAATTCTTCGTTCACCTATAGGCAACGACTGAGACGATCGTGCCAAGGAGATCTCATGGAATTTTACTACGACAAAAAAATCAACAAAGGTACAATTTAATATCCATGTTTCAAAATATTTTATTTTTTCAGCTTGATAAATACCCTAGCCTAAGCCATACACATATATGTATATTTATAATTTGGTCGCAGGTAGTGAGACTAATTATCTCATAATCCCAATACGGGGTTAATGGACCTACGGTGTCCTGTCACGGGCTTACTTGACGTTCAACTATTTACGTTATGTACTGCCCTCATGATCGCACACAAATATAGACACACACACGCATTACACTTCCCACTATGTACCATGTTTGTTAAACACGGCCTTAGCACAGCCATTGTTCATTCTCAGTTGCTATTAATATTTGACATTAGATTATGCTCGCTTCACTGATATCACATGTTAATGCTTAGAGAGCTAAGTTTGTACCTATTGCATTATTAGGTTTGATAATATTATGATAGAAATAGACAATGAAATTTCATTGTTATACCAAATTATTCTTCTATTTAAAATGTTCTCTATTGGTTTAAAATGCATACAGACTTGATCAACCATTTACGTATAAAATTATTCGTAGCATAATTGACGGCTTGGAGCAATAGGATACTCGGATGGCTGATTGCTAATAGCAAAATTTCTTGAGCGCTTTAATGTTTCAGAGGGATATTTAAACCGTCGGTCCGGGTAGTTATGTCAAGGCTTCGGGCCTTCGGCCGACATGAGGACCACCGTCTTACGGGGACATTAACCCGTGCTCCAATCAAGGAGTTATTTGCTCTGGAAAAGAGGTGGAGTCCGCCTGAACAAAATTAGTACAGCCTGTACAAAATACAGAACTTACCACAGATGCTTTACTTTATATTTAGTCAAGGTTGCATTTACTTACCTATTTACCTTAAGAAGCCGACGAAGCGTTTATTCCAAAATAATTAAGTCGATAATAAGCATCAACAAAGTACAAGGGTAGCCGTGAGTCCGATTTGTGATCGCCAAATCTCTCAAAAACTCGCCTTATAAGACTTGTTTTTAATGGACAATTTATTTTGAAATGTCCATGTATTGTGAATTATCATTGAATTGTAAATGGAATTGCATCGTACTGTCTGCTTATTTGTGTAAAAGTTCTGTACCGATACGCCTCCAAATTGGGCAGTTGCGTTGTCATTTGCCCGACACGTGCCTTTTCGCTTAACATTCTTTAACTGCCATGGATATAGCTATTTGAACATGTAATATTAATATTAAAATAACACAGAGGATACGATTGATTGGTTTTTGGAATGAATAACCCCAAAACTTAAATATTCATTCAGATTCTTTATCTTTTTGCAGTTTGAGGATTCCGTATTATAGCACGTTACAGGCGGTGATAGCCTAGTCGTCCGAACGTAGGTCTCCGGCATGGGTGATGCGAGTTCGAATCCTGCACGGACCTCTAATTTTTCAAGTTATGTTTGGTTAATTATCACTTGCTTCGGTGAAGCAAAACATCGAGAGGAAACCTGCACACCTGAGAGTTCTCCATGATGTTCTCAAAGGTGTGTGAAATCTGCCAACCCGCAGCTTGGCCAGCGTGGCAAACTATGGCCATAACCTTTCCCATAATAAAATCTACAAATATATATTGTCGCCTAAATCTATTCCGTAGTTTCGTCGTGCATCTACAGAATCAAGAAATCCAACAAATTTTTTTTGAGGTAGAGATCTCAACAGTTTGTTGTTAATATAAATATATTTTTACACAGTTATTTAGCAGTAAAACAAGTTTTTACTTTACGAAATTTCAAAAGCCGAGTGAAAATGGCATAAAAAAGCACACAAATATGTTAGATAATTCTGTTTTAAATTTTAATATTATCGAAGATTATAATACGTCAATGGATACTAGCAGAAACGATTTGCACAGGAGAGACCCCGGTGCGATCATATCGGAGCCAACCGGATCCACCGGAGGACTCCGGAGAGGATTTTAATGGTAAAAATCCCACAAAACCTATATATAACCTTTTCATAGAGAGATAAGGTTATAAAAAAGGAGAATTACAATGAGGCACTGGTGTATTCATACGAGTTCCAAGACTACTTCTTATATCGTCGAAAGACTACTTTGACGCAAGTGTTTGGATCTATAAAAATCTCACTTAACCCGGTAACTTCTACATGCAGGACAGGTTTTATAATGAAAATTAACCCCCTCCCTCATAAAAAAAAATTTAAAACGCGTGTCTATTTTGTTGTGTATTGACTGTGTACTTGACACGGAAAATAGGCAGGAATGGTGAAGAAAAGCCGAAAATTGGTACACACTCTGCCATTAAGGTCGAGGCTAAGCGGATTGTAGCCGTGAATCAAGATTACGCTAGGCTGTTTTAAAATACCTAAAGGTAGGAATATTGCCACTTTGCTTGTAGGAACCATTTTTTTATGAACGTATTAGGAATTTATGGATTTATTTTACGTGGCGTTTTGTCGTGGAATTTGTGGGTGAATTGTGGTTATTGCTTTGTTTTTTTAATTTTTTTTATGCGAAAATAGCTTTTTAGGGAGGATGGCAACTGTAAGCTAGACAGTCGTAAAGCTTCCCACCACGATGCACGAGGTCCGTTAGAATGAAACTGGATGATATAAAGGCAAGCAATCTTTAAAGGAGGGAGCCAGGGTCATAGCCTCGTTCACTGTTTAGGATAGTATTCGTTAGCTTTGGTTGGTTTGCTTGAATTCAAAGTTGGACAGGCCTTCGTGCATCTAAACTAGTTATTTAAATTTGCAAACTTTTAATAACGTAAAATTCGACGTTCCACGCCGGTAGCCCGACCTGTAGTTTTGGGGTACGCCTCTCGCGATTTTTCTGCGTCAGACTAGATAGACTCATACAGCGTCCGAGCTGTTTCCTTTTAAATATACGTAACTTTCAATTTATAAGAAACGTAACGTAACCGATTACTAGGTTATAAGCCCTTGCAACACAAAGAGACATCGCCTTTGCACCAGTCGACCTTGCTCCGAACGTTGCAGGATATAGGCAATCGCGTCGAGCCACTTGTTATGTATTAGGCGCCGGCCTTGTAGAGCACATTTGAATATGTACTCTGCATCCAATCTGTTTGACGAGAAAATTGAGAAGTGTACAGAATTTCTTAGCCTGTATTTTGTATTAGAATTTCGCATGTGATATTACATCACTCCGAAGTATGGAGTAGAGTTGCGTATAAATCGGATGCTGTTGGTTGTATGAATTTTGGATGGATCTTTTTTATGGTGATAGCCGAGACATGAGCAAATATGTAACATGATGATAAGTGGTAATTGCAGAATTAGAGTCGTGACTGACCCGTTTCAGAACAAAAAATGAAACCCTTATTAACTGGGTATTTAACTGTGAAATTGAAACATTTTTAAAACACTGTATGGTTCACTTTAGACCTTTTTAAAAGGGATGTCATTTAAGTCAGAGGTAAAGAATCTTACCACCAAATCGCGGACCGTGGTGCAACTATAAAAGTCAAAATTCTGAAATTCATCTTCTTTTTTTAATATCAGTTTTTTTTTTAAATATAAAGATCAATTTATTTGTCAATTTGGTAAATATTAAGCAATTGTAATAATTAAATATTTCCACTGTTCGGCTGTTGTTTTATCGAAGACGCGCTGTTCAATATTATTCCTTAAAAATGGAATATTTATATAAATATTATAATATATATATATATATATATATATATGTATATAATATTGGAATATTAGCATAATTCAGCTATTAACATTTGAGTGTAAATGCTTTAAAGAGAGCGAAAGTAAATCGACATGATTCGAATACCAATTTGGAAGGAGCCTTTTGTTGCTCTCTTACTGAACAGGGTGTAATGCTATAACCTCAAAATATTTTAATGATTAAAATGAGAAGAATTTAGAATTCGATAGACAATAATTTTTTTGAACCTATTCGCTGCCTAACAGGGCAGTGTTTTCTCCTTCTAATGGTCTGGGGCTTTTTTCACCACTCTGCTCCAGTGCGGATTGATGGCTGAGCTAAGTATCGAAATTTTTTATGTCACTTTAAGGTATTCTACATGGCCTAACAACACTATTTATCATCAATGGTTAATAATTAACGTTACAGAAGAAGACTTTTAGTTAGACTAAATTTGCATTATATTATTAGGATAATTAATCTCTGACATTTCTGGATCCTGTTACGAATGATATTATGTAGAAGTGATCGAATGTTCAATCGGATTTTTATCATAAAATGTTAGATGTTAGGATGAAGATGATGTTATGTTTTATAGAAAAATCTATTACCCAAAATTCCTTTTCCTTGAATAAAGTACTCTCTCTCGCTCTTGTTATAGGCTGTTGGGCTCTGTACGACCCAACAGCAAGGTTAATCCCGATAGTACTCGTGCATGGTGGTAGACTTGTATGCGTGTCCAGTTATCACCTAAAATCAATAGTGAAATATTTTGCAGCTGTATCGATCGCAGTGCTAATAATAAGCGTGATCCTCAGGGATAGAAATCTAGGCCAAATGCGTCTCGTTTTGGTGTATTTGTACAGTTTGTTGTTGGCATTTTCCATAAAAATGATAATTGATTTGACAAAGTTCGTTGAACATACTATTTATGTTAGTACTCTATTTTCCTATTACTGGTGAATGTTGTTTCACATGCCGTAAAACTACAGTTATTTTATATTATGGCGCAAGAGATCGATCAAAGTCGGCATAGAAAATTCGTAACATGTGATTGTCAGGTTGCACAGGCCACCGTCATTAGGTCTCGAAATGCGCGGAATAATGTTATCCTTCAACTGAATGCCATCGACACGGTAAACAGAACACCAGACACCGACTCATGACGAGTGTACATAAGCATTTAGTATCGATATAAAGTAGTTCATCATGTTTATTGGGAATTCAATTAACTTGATCCGAGAACAAATATTTATCTGGCACATAAATGTCTGCTTGGTCGAGAATCGAACCCGGGACCCACTCGCTCTGTTGGTTGGAGACATTTAAAACAAAACAGTGGTATCACGGACACTCATGTATGGCGGTGACTGGCCACTTACCAGGTCTAGTTGTTGTTATAAAATGTAAAGTTTAATTTATAAGATAATTTTAATAGATGTTACGTTCTGTTTATTGAAGCCGTAGCTTTTGGAGTTTCAAAGTCTCCCGCTGGGCGGGTCTGGGTCCGAGTCCTACACGCACATCAATTTTTAGAAAACAAACATCCACCTAATTGCATAGGTTAAGACAAACTTGATATTTTCAGAAGAATATTATTATTTTGTAAAATTTGGACGAACATATTCACCTTAATACATTTTCCACGGCTTAGGTAAGTTTCACCACCTTTTTTTTATAAAGCGCTGAGATTAGCGCCGTATAAAATGTTACTCAAGTTAATGGTGACAGGTGAGTATATCTCCAGTGACAACTCCTGACATTGCAAATGAATCCTTTTAAATGTTTTACTGACAGACCAAAATGACTATTTGTGGACCCTTTCTTAAATGTCGATATAGCAGCAAGGAAGTCTTTACAAAAAGCTGATGTCCTGAAACATTACGAACAGCAATAGAGGCATTTGGGCCGATGAAAGTAATCAAGGTTTTGATTTCAAAACTGTCAGGTCTCTTTGGAGTCAGTAGAACCATTATTTGATGATTTAAGAAGATTATACTCAAACAAGCTCCTTAATAAATGCGCTTGCGTCCTGGTATAGATGTTTTCAGTTCATTTCAGTATTTGCATTAAAGTTTCACGAAAAACAGTATTATCTGTAACATTATAGTATAATATTAATAACCTGCGCAAAATCGAAATTTATCCGACTATCCTACTAATAATAACCAATATTCTCATATTTTATCCACATATGTATTTGTTCCCTTATGGTGGGCGGAAGAGATTTCCATAGTCTCACTGCTTGAACAGACAGGTGGGCATATGAGTAGTTTTGATGCTAAGAAAATATCTGTTATTCTAAGTAACTTTTTATCAAAATAAATACACCACCCGTGTAACCATGAATAACGTGTACCATAACGATATTACCGTGATGGCCATAATACTGTTTTATCGACGTCGTTTCTTAGTAAATTAGTTAGATAATAAAATGTTCTCATTGTTTACATTACGTTTTGTGAATAAAACAACAAGCTTAATGACGCATAAATCGTGAAAAATGGCATCATCAAATTTTTTGGCAAATTTTTATAGCCCCGTGTAATGTTGGAAGGCAAATAAATGACTAGGCGTTGAAACATGATAATTCTTAATCGCATCGTCCATATTCTAAACAGACGACTAGAATGTTGACTGAATAGGCTTCATTATTTGTAATTTATTCTTTTCCTAGTGCGATCGGAGAGATAATAGGGTTTCGGTTTTGTGAACCGTCAGAAAAGAGACCCGTTAAAATGAAAATAAAACAGATAATGCTAGGATTTCCAGCGTCGCGAACGGCGTTGTCAAACGTAAATAAAATATAAACAGCCAAGTACTGAGAGTAAACATGTATCTGCTATATAAATATCTTCTCGTTAGTGCTAATCGGCTAAATAGTTTTCTGAGAAATGTCTGTAGAGATGTGCCGCCGGACACCGTATATCTTTGAAAGATGTGAATACCAAAAACAAAGTTTGTAAGCATAGTGTAAGGCATTTAGTCTTTGAAGTTAGTAGCGCCGACATAGTTTAGACATTGCATCATATCGGCAGGATTTTCTCATAATTCAGAATATTACAATAAATAACTGTAGTACCATTCCTATTACCATTTCAGTCATTTGCTTTGGCAATGGGCAATGCACGTTGTTCGTATGACTCGTTGCTCGTTGAAGCGACCCCTTCTTGCGGAAGAGGGGTTCCGTATCCTACCGTGTTTTTCCTTCCTTTTATCCAATCTACGTTGACGTATTTCATTTTTGTATATAACGTCATATCGGAAACAACTTTATGCAACTTTTCACTTTCTTCGAGACAGTACAAAATCAAAATAATATTTATAATTTTATTAAATTTGTGCCCTATACTATTGTATTGCATCTATTGATAGAAATACAGTACAAGTAAAATGTGCATAAGCGTACAATCAAATTAACCTTAACAGATGATAGTACGGGTCATGCACATTACTCGAGTCGCGCAAATCCCTCTCGGTCCCTCCTTGAGGAGAATAAAACCAGACTTGTGTCCGAAATCGAGCTTTCTCTGGAGTGGATCTCGGACTGGGGTCGACGAAATCTAGTCCTTTTCAACCCCACTTGTCTTGGCGCTATAACTTCAAAACACGCCTCTCACCAACAGTAAAAGTATCGGGGTCGCCTGGAGAAGAAGGCTAAATTCGCCGCCAGAAAACTGGGTGTACTGAATAGGGCGAAGCAGTACTTCACGCCGAAGCAGCGCCTGCTGCTGTACAAGGCCCAAATTCGACCACATATGGAATACTGCTCTCACCCAGGGCCCGGAAAAGCCGTTCATTTGATTAAGCCTTTGGAAGGGGTTAAGCCGTTCGAGTGTTACTCGTTCGTTTGGGTTAACCTTCGATCAGCTTAGCCAGTATAGTGATAAGCTTTTCGATCGGGTTAACCCTAACCAACCCAAGTTGTTTGGGATAGGGTGTTGAAGGGGTTTTTTTTAAAGACTGGTTATTTTTAATTTGCTTAATTTAACCGATTCCTTTAATGAAAAATAAGTCCAAATACAATCACGTTTAAGATCAAAATCGATTGCGTTCAACAGGGAATCATCACCTACCGTTGAAAACCGTGGAAGGGGTTTTGATTGGGTTTTGAGTTAACTGGAATTAATCAAATGAACAGCTTAGCAGCCTTGGATCGAAAACAAATCGAATATGTATAGAGTTTAAGACCGATTTAGCTTGCGCTCAGTCTAAAACCGGTTACTTACAAAACCTCTTGAGGGGGTTTTGAGTTAACTCGAATTAATTCAAACAAAGGGCTTAGCCGTATGAACGGTTAATCTTTGAAAGGCTTACCAGTATGTAATGGTTTCCCAAAACCAGTGCTAAACATACCCACTTAAAAACCCTTTCAAGAATAAGCGGTTTCGGGCCCTGCTCTCACCCTTGGTCCGGTGCACACAATTATCAATTAAGTCCACTTGAATCCATGCAGCGGCGTGCTGTTCAAATTGTCAACGATCCCAATCTTACAGACGGCCTAGAAGACTTAAGTATTCGGATACACGTAGGCTCCCTATGCATCCTCTACCGTATCTATTATGGTGAATTTTCCGAAGAACTTTTCAACCTGATACCTCCTTCCACCACCTTGCTTCCTTCCTTTATCGCACCACCCGCAAAAGGTTGCGGTTCCATTAGCATCACCTCGAGTCGTGGCAGTCGTCTACCGCTCGTTTTTCTTGCTCCCTCCTGCCACGAACCTGGGAGCTTTGAAACAAGTTTCCACCAGAGGCATTACTTTTGCGTTATGATATGGGGTTCTTCAAAAAGAGTGTCTATCGAGTTCTTCAAGGACAGCAACGCATTTACAGTTCCTTGGATGCTGCACGTGTCCATGGGCGACGGTGACCATTTACCACCAGGTGGACCGTATGCCTGTTTATCCGCCTTATTTATTATTTATTTTCCGAAATCTCTATCGTTCTAGGAACGCGTCTTAATCGGCACATTCCCTGTAATATTAATTTAAATGATAAATGTTAATTGGACGATAGTACGAAAGAGTTTGTTAGGCCGTTACGTAACTATACACTTAATATATTTGGGTTTAGTAAATACAGCCTATTTATTTTGACCGTATGTAACAGTCTATGTATTCTGTAATACTCATATAACAAATAATTTCGCGGTTCGTCTCAGCGAAACCTAAACTCTTTCTTACATATTGGGATCCAATACAATCCATCTATAGTTGCGGCGTAGTATTTATTGTTTTTCTTTATTTGTTACTACAATTCTTACAATATATTTCTTATTCTTAGAGACAAATAATGCTATGTTTCAGTAGTACTCAGATAATGCTTTTTCTTTATTTTATTAAGAACGTTCATTCCCTTATAGGTGTTTTAAACTTCGGTATTCGGTATTACTTCGGCTACGCTATGAACCACGGAAACATACATACATAGCTTTAGCACATCGTCATATATTTCGAAGAGGGCATAATTTTCTAGGTACATTAGATTTGATCCTGAAGTGCTTTTGGTAACCTACTTTTTATTATTTTCAGGCAGTTAAGAAGTATTTTTTTTTTTTTTTTTATTATTTTTTTTATTATATTTTTTTATTATTATAATTTTTAATATTTTTTTTTAATATTAGGTATTGTTTGTCCATTAGTAAAAAAACTTGTTTGATTATCCTACTTGAGTATATTACAATCAATAAACTAGAATATAGTACATATACATATAATTGTTTTTGTATATTATATCAGAACCAGTTTTGTTTCGTAAAATAAAATTGCAATTATGATTTCTTTGATTTATTTACAAGGTTAAGTTATCGTCTAATATACAAAATCCCACTCGAACAAAAGAAACCACCCCAATCACGGTTCGCATGCTGTAAATAATTAAGATTAGAGCCTCGTAACCACTTGCCATCTTCATCATCAGACATTCGTCAAAAAAAAACGTGAAAAAAGTAATTGTCATTAAACTATGACTACATAAAATGTTTAAAAACTGAGTAAAATATATTCGTTTAATTAATGAAATAAATAAATATACAAATAAAGTTGAATTTTTTAAATATCTGTAATAATCGTGGGCAAGGAAATTCCCTACAGGAACACTAGAAATTTTAATGAAGGTCTACAAAATATATTTAAGAAACAACTAGATGAAAATCACCAAAAGCCCTAAGATAGCGCTCCTGAGAAATAGTCTTTTAATGTAATCACGTCACCAATGTTATCTTTTGTTCAAATTCAGACAATATTCAATGATTTGACGTTGGAAAACAATATTGTTTTCACTGGTTTTATGTTTGTTGTGTCTTTGAAATGTTATTTAACTTACATTTAGTTGTTATTTTATTGATTTATCATAATTTCGTGTCTTAAGTCGTTTGCAATTAATCAGGGAATATTATAGAGTTACTTGTATGCTTGGTTACGAAAATGCGTAAAACCTCAAAGATTCCTGTATGATTGTCCAGGTTCAGGGTTATTATAAAATTGACAGAGTTGGACTTACGGAGCATGGTTACACATTAATATGAAGTTATAGAATAGTATCTAATGATTATATTGATAAAAACATCTAACAGCAAAATCTGTTTATGATAAAAAACAAAATGGCTTTTTTGTATGGAAGTACCAAAGTGGACTCGTCACTGTAACCCATTTATTGTTTTCGAGGGGGAAACTTTAAAAAGCTACCCGGTGCCGTGGGAGCGACGCCGGGTTATGTGGGATATTTACCACACTAAAACCTGGCTGGTGACCTTCCTCAGCGCTAACTAGAGAAGTCCGGGGTCTTCATAGGAACGCATCCGGAGACCTCTGAGCGCGGTGCCCCTGTCGGGCTCTGCCCGGGAGGGACAACATGTCCCGTCCTGCACCATTCGGTCTTATCGACGGTACGCGGCCACACATACTGTCCTCCTTCCCGGGGTTGCTAGCCGGACGGTTCGAGCTCCCACTCTTACCGTCCGCTACCCCGCAAGTCCCCTTTTAGTCGCCTCTTACGCCAGGTAGGGGATACCGTACCTCGTATTCTGGTCCTGAGCTACAACCACAAACATGTTACCAGCTTCCAGTCAAACTACCGTCATACGATGTTCATACATAATATGATTCTTTAATTCAATTGGCAGTAGAAGTAAATATTTCTCTGCTTAGATATACTTAGCCTGTTGAGAATCGAACCGAAAGTCAAAATCGTCTTGATTGTGAACATTAGTGTTATAGCTTGGCGCAAAAAATACAGTTCTGAACATTGATCAAGAATGAATCGAGTTCGCAAATCACGCTTTAACTTCAAAAGCCGCAGTCACACCAAACATCGTCCGTCTTATTAAAGAACAATCAGAAGGTAATTGTAATAGGAACAATACAACAATGGTTCAGCTTTAAGTTATCACGAATCCGAAGACTTTGAAAATGAAAGCGTTCCGCCCGATCCTCAAACAAATAGCGGATGCAAATCAGCTCCATCCTTTCACTCTCAAATCCTCCATGCTAATATTGTCAGAAGTTGTTGGTTTGTTGTTCAATCATGCCAGGATCGCTTACCGAATCTGGGTTACACTTTGCATTTTTATGCTCCATCAGAGACTTGATACAGTACGTTACTAAGCGAATATTAGGCGTTTCATCTGATTACATTTCAAATATTTTTGCAATCCCGAATGGAGCGCTTGCTTAATACATATAATAAACTTTTTATATGTATGTAGGTACGTGTGTAGGATTCTGTAACCCTACGTATATAGGATGTACAGACAGCTTACGAAAAAACGCGCGTGTGTTCATATGTCAAATCCTGTTTTCTCAGAATGTGTTGATAGGTAAAATATGTTATTAACAAAGGTAGGTAAAATAAACGATAGATAAACGAGTGAACTGCCACCTGCTAGTGAGTTGGAGCCGCCTCAAGAAGGAAGTGGCGGACCGAAACATGTAAAACCATGTGACGGTTGACCTTAGGAGGCTAGCCAGGCCGTTAAACAGCTACCACTTCCTCTCGACGAACTAAAAGAGGAGGGATCAGTGCTCATACAGGGTAGTTTAACTTGGACCCAAGGATGGTTGCAACCCCATATGTCTCGAGTCTAATATTGTGCTTAATAATTAATTATTAAGACCAATATTACACTCTTATATTGAACGTGCCAAATCCCGGCGATCCATTATGACGTTACCTAACCATCCATCCATCCATCAGCCTTTGGAGGTCCACTGCTGGACATAGGCCTCCCCTAACTTGCGCCACTCTGACCGGAACAAGAAATTAAAACCGTTAACTAACAAGAAATTTTATTTTCTCAAAAATAAGTGGAATACACTTTATGTATCTTTTTGAAAAGAAATATACTTTAATCCCAGCGTTTCACTTCAAAATTGACACGTTACTCCATATTTTAAGATTAATGACAGAAAAATTTTAGTTTTCATTTTCAAGTTACTCTCGAGCGTCGTTTGGTTCAGTTTGTTCGAAAAATACAACTCTGAACGTATTTATCTATTGTTTTCCCGTTTGTTGGATAAACCGCGGCGGATACAATAATAGGTAAGGTTATCATCCCAGTTGGCACGAGGAAAGAGTTTTAGCATGCCTGGAGATAAGTTTTTTATGATAATAGCCGACAAACAAGGAGATAAGCCACCTGATGGTAAGTGGTCATCGTCGCCCATTGACATAAGCAACACCAAAGGTATCGCTGATGTGTTGTCGGCCAGGAAATGAGAAGAAAGCCAGAAAGGAAGTACTCTAGCTCTCAAGCTCTCAGCTGGAACACAACTTGTTTCGCAGCTGACTCAAGCAGAAGGGTGGTAGCTAGCCAGCCCTACTACCAAGCAGGCTGGCTTCTGTCACCTCTTACGACACCCTGTTCTGCCAGCATGGGATTGGAGAAGTATTCTAGACCGCCCCAGTACGGCCAGAATAATATGTTTGTGCGCGGTCCGCCCGATATGTGATCGACCAAAGATATACAACTTGGAGTTGGTCGAGTGATTGCTACTGGTAAAATTTTTTGAGCGCTTGTGTTTCGGAGTTTTTAGCGTAGCAACTGTAATATTGGATGGTAGAAATAACAATTTCTTATATTTGGTATACGTATAGTATTCATCACTTATACACAAGAAATCTGCTACTGGGTCGTAAAATAATATAAATCTAGTATTTCCGAGTTTTTGAGTAACGTGTAGTTAATGGAATGCATGTAAATTTTACTTCATTTATTTGGAAATTCCCTAGGATTTATTACTTATCTGAAAGTTCAAAATCTTCATTGAACACGCATCTAAAAACAGTCTTAAACGTAGACATCGCATGACAGTAATCACCGAAGTTTAGACTTCTCGAGTTACATTTGGTTGAAGTCGGTCGATTTTCGTTTATTTTTGCATTATCTTTTTACATGACTATATGATTTTTACTAATTTTAAGTTCTTTCTCGTAACAGAATATCGTTCATTGCTTCTTAGTGCACAGCTTGACGTGGTACAAGTACCCATCTAAACATCGGCGGCTACAAACATTTCATGTCTGGAAATAGATGTGTTTTAGTGTAAACGAGCAATTCACTAAGCGCTTTCACCGATTATTTAATGCCACGATTTGTATCGTTGTCCATGGTGTGGTCAGTTTTATCCATTGCAGAATAAATATCATTTGAATGTACTTTGGTTAAATTTTCTTTCGTTTTTTGTTATTATGTTAAAAAAAAATATTAACATTACTGTAAACAATAACGAGCAATGAGCTGTATCAAAGTGTACATTTTTATTTATATAAGCAGTAGATTAGTGGTACTTTTGAAAATTTAATAATTACTCGCTTTGACAGTGACATTCGATTAGCGTATTCTTTATAATGAAAGGCAATGGAACACTTTACAGGTATGGATATACATCTGATCGGTGCGTACCATAAATTATCGATCCTTCTATCTAATTCAATGGAGACACGATCACATTCCCAAATCTATATAGATATCATTAAGAGAGAGTGCGAAATTCGAAAGTTTGAATATATGTATGCGTAAGATAATTTTCGGAATCGCGGCATCTATTTAAAAAAAAACCATTTAAAAGGCACATTATTCCGGATGGATACAGGCTATATATTATGCTATATATTATTACCTATCATATGTTTTATGTATTTATCCTGAATGAAGTTGGGCTTATACACTAGTATAAAAGTAATGCATCAAATTATTATGTAACCGACTTCGTTTGGGTTAGACTCTTAATTATTTATATATACATGATGACTATTAAAAAAAAATTTTTCGTCTTGATTAGACATTATTAGGTTAATGACATTTTATATAGCCTATCATATGCGCAATTACGTGTTTTCACTACATATCAGCATTCATTAAGATCGGTCAAGTTGTTTTTGAGTTATCTTGAGACATACACGAAAATTTCAACAGATTTATATGGTAGTACCTATAGATTGTAAATAAAATCGCATGTCACTTTACCAGATTGTAACAGTTAACACTCGTTGGTCCGGTTCGTCTCTTATATCTAAGTTCATACTCTATTACGCTAGCTTTATTAATGTACGAGCGTGCCGCCCCGACTTCGTTCGAACAATTAATTATTATACACTTACACTTGATAAATGACCTATTTCCATCTGCACTAATGTACCTTTCAAATGGTCAAAGAATTTTTCATATAGGTGCCGTCGTTGCGGAGATTACTTTCCGCATATACATAAACTTACGAAAATTCGTACTCTCTCTTCGTAATATCAATATAGATTAAGTAACTTGATCGTCTCGTTATGTTAGTCAATAGACAATATGAATGTCTGTGTGATCACCAGTTCCTATTTTAATTATGAGTGAAACGAAACGAATGGGTGTTCCTTTTTTGTCTAAAGGATCGCAATCCGTAAGCCGAACTCGTAAGTACGTGTCATTAGCGAGATCCAGTGGCTGGAAGCCTTATAAATTGGCAGTCGATTACTCGTCTTAAGGACATAAAGTTTGACATCGCACGTATTCGTTACAGTGAGCGCCTCCAGCAGTGAGTCACGATTTTATTGGGACACTTTTCTGTTTAAAGAGAGTTTTGTTGTTGATATCGAAGTCAAGAGCGTGAGAGCTGCATGTTCTGTCGTCCCGCAATAAGCTAAGTTAAAATAATGTTTACCTACCGTGCAGGTAGGTACTTGTGCAGTGAACGTGTTTAACGCTCGCTCGAGGATGTTTGTCCGTACAGACCCTGTAGCGGTTATGTTCGGAATTAAATCAGTAAAATGGGGAAGATATTATTGTCTTTACTTGTCTGATTATTAAGTACGATTTAGATTATTTTTCTATCTGTCAAAACCGGTGTATTTGGAATTTAGTAATCAGTTAGATAGAGTAGCCATTCTTTTCTTGTATGAACTTATGATTCATTTGCACAATGTGCTGTTAGATCTATCTGGAATAATACTCTAAAAGTTTTCCAGAAAATATGACAAGACTAATTTGGGTACGGATGCAGTGTTTCTGGGTCTAGAAATTTTTACAAAATTTTTAAAACACCATATTGTGTACAGCTGCCGTCGATTTGGGATCGCAAAAATTATAGTCATGGAGATGGTGGGATATTTGGCAACTATAATTTAATTATTACCTATTAAGTAATTAAGATCTCATTAATATTTCTAGATTTTAGTAAATTATATGTGACTTAAAAATGACAATTTGTAAATAAGTATAATTTTTATGTTAGTAATAAATAATGTTTCTTTAGAAACATTATACGAAATACATTTTTGGCCATCTTTTTAAAAAAATCATTTCTAAAATTAGTCTCATTCATGGTAGCGAAACTGCCATGGATTTATTACTTCATTTATTGTGCATTTATTAGTGTACATACGTTTCGTCACGACACACACGGTGGGTCGTGTCGTCGCCGCGCGCCGCGCGCCGCTTGTTACATTACTGTTGGCTGTACGTGACGGCCGTGTCATGAACATACACTAAACACGACCAATGTCCTAGTAAATACAAAGTTCGCTCATCGTCAACTAAATAGCGTTCAGGAAAAACTAAGGTGATCGTTAAAAACGAAATGTACATATACCCCCAGTTTATTGTCGAAGAAAAAAAACTCATTTTAGCGGTGTATATGGAAAACTGAAAAGTGTGACACTAAACAAGTTCTAATTTAATTTGTTTGGTTCCGAAAAGTTGGTGACTATAGTTCATGAGTGTCAGTGTTTATTAAATCTATTATTTTACTCTGCCAGCTTGGTGCTGTGGTGCGGTTGTGAGGCGTCTAATCGTGAGGGGAAACCCGTGCCCTCGAAACCCCAGTATTGGGAGAGTTATGGGTTGTGATAATGCAAATAACAACATTGTAGCGTAAAGTATACAATATTTCATACTGCGCCACACTTCCATCCAAGCATACATCGTAAGCTGGCACGATTAGCAATTTCGCTCGCGCCGGTATTTGCTTTTCTATTGGAAACTAGTTTTGATCACGCATCGATATTGTTTACCCGCGCTCTATGCTCCTGATAAACATTTCATGATGATAAAGGACGCGACCGCGTTATGCCAATATGTACTACTGTGCAGTTACATTGTGTACGTGACGCGATTCGTGGCCCTCAGGTCAGTAAGTTCAAGCGAGTATATTATCGTCTTCATTATTTCTTTCTAAATTGTTGAGTTTTAACGTTTAATGATGTCATTTAGATCGTTTACTAAATATATAACAGTAACGTCTCGATTACAAGTTGTATTGTAAACATGATATCGAAAGTGTTATTTTAAAACACTATTTTTTTTAACATTTTCATGGACATGATATCAAGGTGCCCCTCTATGTTGTTGAATGATACCTGACTCAAGATTCTCAGAAATGGTCATGCTGCATTGGCAATGACTCGACCAGTTAAAGTTACCAAGTGCATAATGAATTCTCCTGATTGGTAAATAACTGCATCCACGGCCCACTGCTGAGGTTCAATCTCCTCTTAAAATGTGAGGAGTAATGTCTATTTCCATACTGACCAGGTGTGGATTGGATGACATCGCGTCTCGAGTGTTTTTATGATTTGGAACAGCCAACTCACGGGTTGGACAATCTTGTGCCGCCAGCAACAAGGCTTAAGTAGGTGGCCAATGTTATTTACAGACAAACGCACACACACAAAAACATTTCCTCAACACAAAAGGCCATTACGTTGTGAATCAATGAAACATTTTTAATTTTTAATAATATGTCCGTCCATATTTCGAAATCTACCAGTTACCAGAGTAAGTAGGAGTGAGATAAATCAAATGTCTTCTTTAAATATAGGAAGATGTTCGGGTAACGGGTAATAACTCCATACATATATTAAAGAAGGCATTGCGTATAACAGGGATGGTGCGGTAAGACTTTATTTTAGTCAAATGAGGCAGAATGAAATAATGGTGGGAAAAAAGGTTCGTAGGGAAAGTTATAAAAGGGAGATCCAAAAGTTTGTGCGCTCGCCCTGTTTGTAGTTCCGTATGCCCGATGAAAAACCGAATCCTTAAGTTCAAACAATAACCACCCAGATATATTCGAAAACTGGTCTGTACCACTTTCGAGTATGCGTATTTCCAAAAATATCTACATGCTTTCAGTTAGAGGTTACCGGCTGTATATGTGTCTGTCATGAAGTTGTGTTTTCTGTAAATTATATATACCTATGTATTATCATTTAGGAGTTACATTGGGAAGTCAAGGTGGAGAGTTCAAAATAGAATTTTAAAAAATCTCAAGAGAATAAAAAAAATCGTTTATCAAATAAAAGACTTGTTATGTTATGTAATGAAGCATACCTATTTTTTATTATTTTAAAATAATGATTAAAAATAGTATAATTTTATGTCGAAAACTTAATAATGATACGTGTAAAATTTGTATGGAAATCTTCTGAGCACTTAAATTCTTTTAATTACCTCAGGAAACGAAAAGTAATTCCGGGTAAATTATTTACTTCATATTCGATTCGGTCTTGACCAGTTTTTTAATATAATTCGTACATTTTGTTCACTTCTTGTTATTATTTATGTTACATTTTCTCTGACCGCAACCCTGGCGCGGTTTTGTTTTTAATTAAAGCTGGCCCCGTGTACCTGCCCTGTATAATTATTTTAACAATTATTTCAGCAACCTCATTAAGAAGTTTTGTGCGGGGAAGAAATGTATCCAACATGCGTGTTAACAATGTCCCCCTCGCCTCTCAGTTTAACATGTATACACTAAATGAATTATGATATATGTTATTTGAGATACGCTCGTACGTAATGTGTAACTCCAATAAGTATGAACTCGTTAAACATATCGTACTAAAGCCTGGTAAGGGAAGGAAGGAATCCTATACATGGGAATAAAAATATTATACTTTGTATTAGGACTGAAAAAATGTATAACAAAGAAGCAAAATAAAATGTTGGATGTGGACAACACTATTCTAAGTTGTCTGTTTTGAATTATTTGTATCTTTCATAATATATTCGACAAGCTGAGTTGACCATGTCACAGGAATGGTGACCGGTACCAATCAGCGATTTGCTTTTGTTTCATTTAACTCCAGCATTGCGAGCGAGACACTAGATATAACATTTCGTTTTTGCTTGTATATTCCTACTAGCCATCATGAGGTTGCACCGCTGGATGTAATACTGTTGGATCTTAACATAGACTCGAGAAAATAAATATTATGTATTCATGGTCCCAATAGGTTATTTGAGTATCACACGGTAACTAACTGAGGCACGAAAGATTCAATACATAATCGCTGGTACGTTTATATAATTTTTGGTAGCTATACGCTAGCTGAATGCTACACGCTACAAATTTTATCTGACAGTATCCGTGTAAACACACCTCGGGCTCAATAAAAAAATGCCATATTTTCACATACCCACACTCACTGGCGAACAGATCATCAGTGGAATGTTTCTGTCGTTATTCTGGTCGCTCGTTCATCACTTTTAATCGCTTCGATGTGTTTTTGTTATCCTGGCTCTAGGGTTGTACAATCATTCTAAAAGTGAAATACCAGTTGCCCTTGACATATATATTTCGAAATAATTCAATTTTAGGACTTCAAACTATATTTCTGTTAGTAATTAAAACGGCGATTATTAAAAGAATGCACCAGCGTCAAATATTTCAGTATGTAGTACATTTAATATTTTTGCTTTTTAATGTAACTTCTTTTTTGTTTTTATTTTTATATTTTTATTGTGAATATTCTTACGTTATTACAAAATGTAATTCATAACAGTATGAGCAAGTTCACTAGATTATAATCACCAAGTCGGTTCAAGTTTCTTTTGACGAATGTCATTGTTATTCGATGAGTTATAAACACTAAGTGGTGCTGTTGCTTTCTTCATCAGTCTAACATTGTGAGATGATAACTTCTACGATAAAACCCTTCAACGATGGCTTTGCAATGTATCCGGGACCAAAAGCAATCAACTCAAAACTCAAAACTAGATTTATTCTAATCCGTCGAGGATTTGCATTTTTTGTTTCAAAGATACATTATAAGCCCCCTGAGATTACCATCTCAAAAAAAATGATGGACTGATTTTTGCAATATTAATATTACCACACCAAATGTTTTTAAATACGTGTAAAACATTGCTATTCGTTGAGAAGTCCTACTCTTTAACTTCAGAGCCCATCATCAGATCCTCCACATATTTATAGGAGACCAATTCCGAGCTATCATAGATGATGCTGAAAAGAAAATCATTAAAATCGATTCATGAAAACGGAGTTATAGCAGGACTCTCATAACTTAATTAAAATACATGCGCACGAACATAGAACCTCTTCCATTCTTGAAGTCGGTTAAGAACTCAATGTTAATGTTAACGACGAGAAATATCTATAAACACGGCTCAATTATTACCATTAATTAGTTAAGGAGTCTCACTTACCTTCTCCTCAACCAATCCTCACCATTTTTCAGATAACTACGAGCCATCTTCTATTCACTAAAAAAAAAACATCAAAATCCATTCATAAACTACGGAGTTATGTATGTAGTAGCAAACATAAAAAAGACGTAAACACGAATGTAGAACCTGCTCCTTTTTGACATCGGTTAAATAATATCTTAGCGATATCTTTCCTGTCACAGTTAAACTACAATATATTTGTATTAGTAAATTTGAATCGGTGATGTCAGCGAGAATAACCAGTAGTTATTAAATTGTAGGATGATTGGTTGGTTATAAGTATGCAAATTTTTATATAATTTTGGCGTCTTAAAGTAGATAAAAGTTCAATTTAAAAATTCAGTTACAACAGTTATTCAGTTCACGTAAACGGGTCAACGGTTTTAAGTGAACCCCGTTTCCAGTGAACACCGTATCATTTCAAACTTTGCTTATGTTCGAGTATAGACGAGATTCAACTAAGCGGTACAGAGCCAAGTGACCTCCAATAAAAGGGATCTTTCGGGAACGCACCATTGCCTCGTTCATTCAAAAGGGTTCTTTTTTTGAGTTCATTATAAGTTAATGGTTGCAACTCCACCTGAGGGTAAGTGGCGATTTTGATTTAGATGATAAAGCGCATTAATTTACAAAAAGTCTACGCACATTACAATTTAAGTTATTTAATTTCATTAAAGTTAACACAAAGCGTTAAAAAAATGTTAGCAAAATGACACGCCAGCCCTATGGCGGCACGCGCGCTGGGCCGACACGCGTATGACGGACGTTCGATCTGGCCGAGATTAAGTATTGCGTCACGGATAATTTATGTCGCGCATATGAAGTGTGTTGTGAACATTTGATTTCGAGAAAATATGGCTCAGGCTTTATCGCGTACCATCTATGAGCTCATGACTTCAACTTATTGGCAAACCACTGCAGGTTCCCACTGGGTCACCTATTGTACTTGAGCGTAGTCACTATCTTGCTCTTCTACATTGGCGGTAGAGGCTACAGATTAACCCAATTTCCGAAAATTTCAGGACAAGGGCATCTGCCTCAACGTGAGGGTACGTTTCAGAGGGCTGAAGCATGAAAATGCTCAAGATTTTTTTCTTTCTTCGGTAGTCCACTACGGGCCGCTGCTTTTTTATGTTAATAGCAGAAAAATGATTAAGACGATCCACCTTATAGTGCTGGTCACCGTCCTCGGTGCACGTTCGGTGTAACAAAACAATCACCGATGTATTGCCGGCCTAGATAGAAAGTGGGGCCGATTTATTACTTAACTGGATGGAACACTCAAGATTGACACAAATAGCCAAAATATACTGTACCAAAGATGTTATATTTCGTTTCAGTCATACGTCATTATTTAACACTAGCTGTGCCCGCGACTTCGTCGGCGTGGAAATAAACAGAAAAGTAATTTAGTAGAAATAAAAGTATCCGCCAGTGAAAGTCTCTTCAAAATCGGTCCAGCCGTTTCAGAGATTAGCCGGAACAAACAGACAAACAGACAGACCGACAAAAATTGTAAAAAATGTTATTTTTGTATATGTGCCGTATTCATATGCATGTAGTAAAAGCGGTTATTTTAATATTACAAACAGGCACTCCAAATTTATATTTTATTTATTAGTATAGATAAAAGATTCTTTATTGAGAACAAA
Organism: Megathymus violae; assembly: GCA_003671415.1. NCBI lineage: Eukaryota > Metazoa > Arthropoda > Insecta > Lepidoptera > Hesperiidae > Megathymus > Megathymus violae. Next base: position 2,441,562 of record PDGT01000048.1, on the reverse strand, counting down.
TAAACATAGCTAAAGGAAGGAAGCTCCCAAAAAAATATCATTAGTTATTTTCAGAGGATAACACGGTTCATTATGTTGTCATTATTAGAGTTACTCCAGCTGCCGATATAATTCGACTTGGTCAAAGAAAAACTTCTTCCAAAGATTTCCGGGTCTTAGAAATCGTTTGGGATGCCAGTTGTCATAACAATAGCTTATTGAATATAAAAATAGTTGTTAGATAGGAAAAGAAGTAGGTAGTCGTTAGAAAAAGCTTATTAGCTAGGTTGACCGATTTTGTTTTGTCAGTTTATTGACCGCAATTTTTGGTTCTCCGAATGTTTACGATTAAGCCATTTCACGGCATAATTCTTCAAAGAATTATTCCCGGGTCTGACCGGGTAGGTGGATAGGAGTTGGTTGTGATCAAATGAGTTACAGGTTCCTCATTGTGATAGTGGTTTTTTAAACTTGTTTGAAAGGGGTTTCGTAAATCCTAAGTGAACTGTGCAAAAGTTCTATGAATCTGTTTCAATCGACGTAAAAAGGAGGAGATTTTTGTTTGTTTTTTTATTTCTTTGGATTTGTCACCGGTTTTTAGGAGTTTTGTAAATTGATTTGAGTGATTATTTTCTTTGAGTTAGTGACAAAAATTAGAAATACTTAAAAAAAATTTACACGTTACATTTTGGACAATGATTGCAAAATTTTACTACTCGTACCTACATATATATTCATTATTTATCTTAAACATCAATTGAGATGTAATTAGTTTAATAGCAGAAACAACGTTTTTTGTTTTGAGATTGGTGTTTCTAACAATACATTATATTTGTATCTAAGAAATCAAGAAAATTTTGTCTGTAGTGAGTTTATTAATTTATTTCACGAGTTCATGCGTGAATGCTTCCATCAGCCCAGTACAATACTTTTCCGGCGAATGGAACGAATTTAGGTCGAGGCAACAACTGATCGAGTTTTATGCGCATTTGATAACTGCGAAAATCACCTTCAAGCCTACGAAACGAAGTCAGCTTTGCGAGGTTCAAATGTTTTGATTACGCTAAAAAGAACGGGAAATTACATCAATGCTAGTTACCAATCGCCTTATAAAACCTACTGTGACATTTTTGCACTGTTTCACACTCGCAGTATTGAAAGGTTTAGTTAATTACACAGTTTTATACTTGGTCGGCAATGCGTTATCTCACCCTTAATGGATGGGACTTGTTTGATCATCTATCATCATTATCCATCTACTTTTTTGCTCTCTTTTAACAAGCCTATAGATGGTAATTAGTTCTTTAACTGCGTAATAGCGACAATCAAGACTAAAAGGTTTTAATTCTTCGAAGGGAAAATAGTTTCTCGTTTATCCCTTCTTCATTCTTAATCAGCCATGTCGTTAACGAGATTTTCTGAACGATCATTCTACAGACGACACGTTCGACTTAATTCCTGTCATTAGAGGATGTAATTTCCACCGTTTTCTATATGTTCCACTACATCTGGAGTAGATCTCCCAGTCGTAATAGATCGTCTTTTTAATTAAGTAACCTTAACTATATCTGAGGATTTTTTGAACTGTTCCGATAGTAATTGTTTAAAGCATATAAAAAAAATCTAAGATTATTTTAATTATGTTAGTTACAAACAACTATTGCATTGACTTGTTGGTTAACCGGCGCCTGTTAGTCTTAAGTGAACGACCGAGTTCGGCTGCCGTCACTACTTGATGAATGATGGGTATTGTCAAATTTTCCTCAATGGTTCTGTGCTTCGGAGGGCACATTAAACTATCAATCTGTTTGTTATCATTGTACAACAAAACGAGCGAATGTACGTAATAAAAATAGTACAAAAAGTTGTAGCCATTCAAAATCACCAACTATCTTATTTTGATTAAAGAAATATTTGATTTTAAAATATATTTTACACTCGAAAGGCTCATTGTGTCACATGGAAACACCTGTAATATGTAAATCCAACTATAGTCATATATTTAAAGACCCACCCATTAGCTAATCAAACCTCAAGACCCGTTTTGTGACTGTCAATGTATCCGAATTTTAATATGTGTAAGCCCTAATACTAAGTTCTTGCTCAGTCGGATGTGAACCCTGTCTACGGAGCGAGGGATTCCAGATTCGTTCCCAGCTGAGGCAGACGTTTACTACATAATTGAATGGTTGATTTGGGTCTTGCTCGTTTGTGAAGTTTTATGTTTGTCCAGGTCACACGTTTTAATTATCTGCTGCAATTGGAAAACCAAACTAGATGGATTACTATTTCTTCAGCACTTGATACTGCTCAGTGAAACAAATCACTACACAATATAAATGAATCGAAGGTAGCCACGACGTATCACTTCGACAACTTTTATCGTAACAACACATTAGGTTAGTCCTGATTCTGTTTGGTGTGGTACCAATGAAGAGGTCCAGATCTGGTTTTATACAAGTTGTTAGGGGGTGTCACGACATACACGTATTACGGATTACCGACACACGATACAAGAGAAACAGGATCTTCTCTATTTCTTTATAGATATAACAGCACTTGTGATCATTAAGATTAATTGTGATTTAAGGACTTTGGTGGAAATAATTATAAATTAACGTAGAAACTTGTTGACTGTAGAAACAGCCCGATATGATCTCGAGGAACTTGTCATTCACTGCTAAAATATTCTCCATTCAAAATACAGAGCGAAATGACCGGTCTTGTTCTCCTGTCACGGTCTCGCATCTAGGTTGGAGGTTTATTTTGGACCGTTGCTCCTAAATATTGCCTTCTGGGAAGAGCTCCTGTCGCCTCCGAGGGATTATTCGGCGTCTGCATACAAACGTATTTTGCGAATTTCTGCGAATTGGTCTCTTCAATGTTGCTAAATACTGAATATTTGACTTTCCTTTATAAATATATTTTTTTTTCAATTACTGACTCCTAATTTTTCATATTAAAATACAAAAGTAATGCAAGTCGTTTTTATGCAAAAACGTACTGAATTGTTTAAGATTTTATTATTGAACTAGCGACTCGCCTTGACTTCGTTCGGGTTGAAAAAAGTATAATATTTAATTAACTCTTACAGTTTCTAATTCTGTAGCTCCGAACATCCTATTAAATAGGGATGTTATGGATATAATATAGCTAGTCTAGAATACTCCCCCCCATTATTATTATAATATAAGTCATTAATATTATTACTGGTATTATTATCTTTCCGTAAAACCTGCCTGGCTAGCTAGCACCCTCCTGCTTGAGTCAGCCGCCACATGACTCGTCGTATTCCGGCTGGGGGCTTGAGAGCCAGTTCTATATATCTTTTTTACCTTTTTCTTATTTACTTGTCGACAACGCATCAGTGATAACATTGGTTTTGCTGATGTCCATGGGCGACGGTGACCACTTACAATCAGGTGGCTCGTCTGCTCGTTTGTCGGCTATTAATATACAAAAAAGGTATTATTTAGTATTATAATCACATAAAAAAATAACCTTAAAAATTAAGTAATAAAAACTGTTCAGAAATGAGAGTGACGCGGCTAGTATATCGGTTCGGCGGGCTAAAACCTGTCATAACGCCCTTCATTTAGACTTCCCCTATCCGAAATTATTCGAAATATTTGTATTAAATTCGGTTACGGTTTTGGATATATATTTTTTTTGGATATCCGATAGTTTTAGTTTTACAGAGCTTGTAGTCACGTCGACACGCGTGACATTGTCGTCTATTTGTCTGTCACACCCATTATTCTCCAAATTTATTGGACAAATAATGCACAGACGCACGCACACACGCACCCATGCACGCTCACACAGTCGTTACATTATACGTCTATATGTTAATTTTGTTATTTGATATATTATACTTGTTTCACACGCGTTAATCCAGCGTACACACTAAATGGGATGAATTTACTTAGATGACGTATGTTAATGAATGTTAATGGAGTTCTTTATTTGACGTCAGATACGACATTACATTTGTTTGGACCGGGCCATCGCCGCAGTTCGCCTCATTTGTCCGAATATACAAGCAATTGTGCCGCTTTAGTGTTCACAAGTTCTCGCATCAGCTCTGCCATCAATCAACTGTAATGAACTGCGCGCTTAGATTTGCCCAAAATGTATTAACGTTGGCTGTAATTGGTACACTTATCCCGTACATGTTTTTATATTTGTGTTTAGGGTTCTTTACAACTGAAATGAAAACGAAAATCTTATAGTTATATATAAATTTTATAAAAATTTGAAGTTTGAGTTTGGTGGTAAAGTCGAACATCATATTGTATGAGTTTTACGGCAAAAAACAGTCCTTTATCTGCCCCGGTCGGGAGTCAAACCAAGACCCCTGGTTAAGCCGTTAGGATCACTACGAACTGGTCACTACGGGGTAGTCAATCAGTTTAATAGAGAGTTTTCATTTTATTTGCTTTCCATAAATCTATTATTGGTATTATCTCATGCAAACGTTATCAGAAGTCAGGTGTTAGCTATTGTGCACGAGTTGCCCAAGGTGGAATATTATATTTCTTCATTCACTAGTACTGGAGTAATATCTCCTGCAACGTTTTGTGTTGAACGAATACGTGTAAAGACGGTCTGTCGAATCGCCATGATGATATATGTTTCACCGTCAAAGAGTGACTGGGAATATGGGAAAGTGAATGAACAGTAAGCTTGCTTGCAGTACGTTAGGTTTTACCATTCAATTCATAATGTCACTGGAGGAAAGTTTAGTGGTTCGATTGTTTGATGTTCTAAATTAGCCTGAGAAACTTTCGTATTACATTATTGAATAGACTGCACTGCTATCAAACGATACTAACCGAGACTTACTGCTCAACGATCTTTCCGAAGCATAGAAGCGTTTAGCAAATGTAGTTGCAGTGGGTTTGAAATATGGTTAGTCGGTCGTAATTCAACTTTGTCGACACTTAGAAACCAAGATACGAGTAAGTTGTAGGACTATGAGCGCACGACTTGCTAGAAACTTTTCTAGCTGTTAGATCAAACGTCAGCGGTGAGACAAGTTCCTGAACAACTTAAGCTCAAATCTTTTGATATTACGCCCGTTGAACGTCTAACATCTCGGGCGACTGCCATTTATTCAGATTGACGTCACGTTTTCAATTAGTACCATCATGAGCGAGCGTCTTAAGATACTGTACTGCGCGTTAAGATGGCACTCTATTCATCCGAACCCCGTGCAGATCATAAAGTGACTATTTGCTACACTTTCAATAGGTTCCCTTTCGGAATGGTCGGTTTATTTTCCGTCCTTTGCTTCTTTAATAAATTCCGCTTTAAAAGACGCAACGATGCCGTAACCCGACTGGATAAAGGAAATACGACACGCAGATGCGTCGTATAATTAATATATGCCGGTTGATTTGTTTTTGACTTATGATAGGCTTCGATCGATAATTGGTTGTATGTGGTTGGCATAGTAGGTTCCATCTATCGGCGGCGGAGTGCGAAAGCATATCAGTGTCTCCGTGAAAGGGTAAGCGAAGAAACGCCCAGGGGTTTTAGTGAGTGAGTACAAAAATCGGCTACTACCCTGAGCGTCTGAGTATCCATGAAAGATTCTCCTGGCAAATAAAAAGGAGGTTCCATCCATCCTTGAATTGAAGTCTATTCAGATCGCACCGAATTTTTCTGAACAATAGACCAGGCTTTTCTGCTTGTCGAGTACTGTTATAGGGCATTTTGTTTTACACCATCCACCTAAATCATGTCGGTAGTTATGGATGTTGGATAAATATAGTTCTTTTAAAAATGATGGCATATGAACACATAAGTTATTTACAGAAATCGTAATGGATGTTACATGCAAATATTTCAAGAAAACATTAAGTTAAAAGGGTTATTAATAGCAGGATTTGAAATTGAATAAACTTTTATTTGGTACAAAACATACCTACTTACTCTCTATAATATATTTGTTTATTAACTTGGTTTTAATTAAAATTAGCAATTTCCAGCCTCTAAGAGAAGGATCGGATTTTGCACCGTAGTGTTGCACATTCTCTCTCATCCCACCAGGATAGGAGAGGAAAATATCGGAACTTCCGACTCACTGAGTCAATTCCTGGCTGGCTTGCTCATCAATTACGGGAGAATGTTGACTGAGATTGGGTGCTTCTCAATATATTTTTAAAATTATTTCAGGCTTCCGTATCCCTTTTATAATAAAGCTACTTATACTTACCGGAGATAATAAGTCTTGGTGGGTGAGACAATAAATGTTCAAATGTATGGTACCCATCACTTAATCCGTATTTATCGCCTTAAATATTAAGCAGAAACATTTTGCACAAAGCTTCATAAATTGTACACCTAAATATTCCTCGTAAATCACATTATCGGTTGGAATGGTAGTCGCATGAAAATATTTGTAGTAGTTTTTAAAATGAAAGGAGAGAAGTTTAAAGTATTTTATATGGGAAAAGCTTTTATCTTTGTGATAAATATATACTTTACAGATTAACTGAATCTACGATGATTTTTATATTCAATTATTGAACTTTATTAGAATCATAAAAAAGGTCTATACACGTGTTTACTAAGTACTATTTATAGAAATAATACTCATTGCACTTAATATTTGCTTATCAACAATCGAGCCGATGTAAAAATAGTATGCTATCGAGAAACAGAATAGAAGTTGTCAAAAGGAAACACTTCTTTCGAATATAACTGATATAACTGAGTGCAGCGATGCACTAATGCATTTGTAGAAGCAGCGAGGGCGGAGTGCTCTTCCAGCTGTGCGAGGACCGAAATATTGTTTTGACAAGATCTCTTGTTGGAGCGCGTGTTTCAAATAGTCTTGCGTTATTCAATTGTCTTTTATCTTCCAGCAATTTATTTGATTATGTAAGGGAGAATTTTCTTCCTACATTTTATTTTGGAAACAAGTTAAACTACACGATCTCTTGAAGATTGTGATCTTACTAATGTTATGTAGTCGACCAACGAGTGAACGTGGCCGCCTTTTGGTTGGTGGTCATCATCTCCCATCGGTAAAGATTCTCGAGATTAACAATAAACCTAAAATTATTTCTTTAGATAAGAATTTTTTTTTTTATATCAATAAACGACAAGCAGACGAGCAGACGGAGTACCTGGTGGTAAGTGGTCACCGTCGTCCATGCACGTCAATAACACAGTATATGTGGGGCGCACTAAAAGTTTTCGGAATCAATAATAAAAAAATACTATTAATTGATAAAAATTAATTTATTGCACTTTTTCATACGATTGAACCAATTTTGAAAGCATTTGTGCTACTCCTCCGTGGTGACGTCAGATACATGTTTCTCATCTTCGACAGCCTCTTCTGGTGATGAAAACCGTTGATCGCGTAATTGGTTCTTGATTTTTGGGAACAGAAAAAAGTCACACGGTGCAAGGTCAGGACTGTATGTTGGATGACTCACTCAGTTTTACGTTTTTCGCCTTCAAAAACTCATTTATCTGTCTGGCCGTGTGGGAACTTGCAATTGAACAAATGGTACACGACGTACCAGTCACTATTCACGGTACGACGATTTTCTAAAGTAACAGTCGCCACGTGTTAATTTTTATTAAAAAAAGAAGAAATCTGCTTCGAGGCACGTCTCACGCGCGCCACTTTGGGTGCTTTCGGCTCATCTCGAAAGACCCATACGCTCGATTGCTGCTTTGTTTTGGGATCGTAGCAATAAATGTATGTTTCGTCACCTGTTACAATGTCCCACACCTAATTTGAAGCCCCTTCGTTGTATCTGGCAAGCATAGCATGGCACCAAGTGACGCGGTCCGTTTTTTGAGCATTAGTCAAACTGTGTGGGATCCATTGAGACCACAGCTTTCTCACACCCAAATAATTGTGTAGGATTGACTGTATTTCACTTATTCCCATGTCCAAAGATGTCCGGATCTCATGGTAGTTCACATGCCTGTCTGTTTCGATCATACGGCGCACAGCATCAATGTTTTTATGGTTCACAGCGGTGCACGGGCGACCTTCACGAATTTCATCATGGATATTGACACGACCGCGTTTGAATTCTGCAAAACCAACTATAAATAGTTGTCTTGCATGGTACTTCTTCACCAAAAGCAGACTGAAGCCGAACGAGGCTCTGCTGAGCTGTTAAATTTCACTTGAAATTGTAAAAAATCACGCAACGAAAATTTTCCCCAGTTGAATCCATTTTGTAGTAATCACCCAATTTTTAAAATGACGCCACACTGTGAAAACAATTGACAATCTGATGATATAACTTGTGTTCTACGGCTAAAGAGTTCAATTTTAAAATTTAGTAATAACTTTTAAATATTGTTTATGTAAGTGGCCAATTCCGGAAACTTTTAGTGTGACCTATGTTTTAATAGAGGCAATATTTTATACTCCTTATTGACTCTCTCACTCCCACACTAGAATTCTGTATGTTGCGAGTGCATAGATTAAAATTTTCTATGTTTATAGGCAATTACAATTGAGTGTTTACCCACGACTCGACAACAATAGTAGATTGTGTCACAAGGGCTCAAAATAATGTATTGAGGGCAAGAGAGATTGTTTGAATCCAGAGCATATAGAAGGATTCTAGAGTTGAATCCCGAGTGTGGCGAGGGATTTTAGAGTAGGATCCTAAACGTAGCGAGTGATTCAAAGCACGTCGCTCGAGGTTAAATAATTTATGTACCGTGTGGCACACTCCGCTTTTCATCTCCCTGTATGGGGAAAATAAATAAGAGATGCTTTTAGTAGTGAATAATATTTATATTTACATAACAAATAAATTAAAATTGTTTGTAATATTTTCTTATTTTATTCATTCCTTTCCTTTCATCCATCCATTCATTCATTACGTTTCATTAAGTTCCCGAGTATTTTTTTTTTTGGTTAACCGATGCCGCGTCGGCAGGCGCGTTTTTTTTAATTACCGGCCAGGACTTTGTCGAAGCGTATTGCGTTCAAACTTTCTAAATAAATAGTGTTCCAAACCCTTCGCTTCTTTTCGGTTAGATGGAATTAAAATATTTTTCTGTCATGTTAATGGAATAAATCCATCCGAAATCGAAATGCGGGCCTTTAACTCGGCATTAAGTTTCACTACCAACTTGACAACAGGGGTATTTACATAGTACCAATGCAAATGTCTGAATGGAAATAAATATTTCAATCTAATTTTTTCTTCTAAATTCTTCGGTACCCATCCAAGACACGATTACAAAGCAACATCCAGATTTAAATTCAAATAGGACTATTTCCGCTTTACGTAGGCAGGTGATCGCAGCGATCATTCCGAATGTCAGTTGGTTTCGAATAGATACAGTGTGGATATCGCCGAAATAGCGAGGTAATGGGTGTGCCTCGGAAGGACAGTGAAAAATGGGTGCCGATGTAGGATTTTTGCTTGCGAAAAGGTATACACGGAGGCACTCATATATCTGTTAGTGCAGCCAAGAAAGTAAAGATTGTCGTTGCCGTACAAGAATGAAGAACAGTGAGATGTAATGTTTTGTACTTTTATGTAATCGTAATTATTTTTCTAACTGGTTTCTATTCTTACTTTGCCCAATGAGGTATGACTTCGATATCTATAATTGGTATCTGTGAATTAATAGTATGATAGATTATTGTTGTTCTGAATCTATTGCACAAGATTTTGGTATGGTTTTTATTATTATATACTGAATTACTCTCGACGTGATATGTAAAATTCTGTGCACGATAATCATTTTATTAAAGATAGAAAAACTCGCGATACTTTTCGCTAACCGTAACAAACCAGTTGGGTCATACACTTTCACAGGCACGATATATGGTATATGGACATTATAACCGAGTAACCGAAACTTGAGGTCGGGACAATTCAGTGTCATTATTCGGTGTGCCGCATCATGTTTTATTGGCATCCCATGAAGAACGAAATTCTTCTAGGAGTTTTATTTGCGTCTGATTGTCACACCTGCTCTCCGAATCTGCTGGATGGATGATGTTGAAATTAAGCACACATTTATTTATTTATTTTAATTAATCAGTACGGATCAACCAATTACACAAATTAAAAAAATAACATATATATGAACAATTTATACTTATAGAATTAGATAATAAATCTGACATATACCGTAAATAATCACATTTTGAATGCAATTTTTCTATAATTACTGTGGTGTTTAGGACGTCCATTTGTGACGGTCCAGTGAATGGTCCGTTTGCTCGTTTATCAGCTATTTGTGTATAAAAAACCTCTCACACAATCAACTTAATTATTAAGTCAACTATAAAATATAAATGTACAAATTCCAGCCCCCAGACGGACAGACACGGCGTCGACCCTAATCCTAACCGTGGGTTTAGTTATAATTGTTGTTGCGAAGATAATGTATTTCGGGCGTATCTTAACGTGCCTTTGCGTATCACGTGACACACTCCACCTGTCAGACGATGAATGATATCGGTACGGCCTACAATTACAATATCGTTAAGCGGAAATAACTATGGGACACATAGTCAACGAGAGAACGATGGAAACTTCGATACTGGACCGATGTAGTGGATTAGGTGTGGGTACTTTCGTCATAGGATATATATACAGATAAGAGTAAATATGTATGTATCTGTCGGATGAATTGTCAGCATTGCAGGTGTTATTGTCAAATATCTAAGCGGGTGGATAACTGGGTAATTCGAGCAAAGTGATGTTACGAAAAGAATTCACTATTTAACAATTAACAACGAAACGCATATAAGTTCGTAACAAAGAGACACTTGTGTCCGGCATGGTGGAAACACAAGTGAAACCTGTCATAGCGCCTGTCCCTTAGCTAGGCTTTTATAGAACGAGTTATCGAGCGTTGTGTTGCAGCGACGGTGCTGCCATCACTCGGGTCACGTGCTGCGTTCCGTTTTATGACGGTATGCAAGACTATCTTCGACATATTTCGCACCCTTAGAATGAAAGGGACTTAATTCAAAAATTGCAATTTATGGGAAATGATGAATAAAGTTTTCAAAAATGTATGGTCTTGAGTAAATTTAAAGAGACTGATGTTTTCCCTTTTTCCCTTTCTCACTCATAATACGGGCTCTTTTTACCATGGGGTTTTAGAGTAGGCTTTTTTAAGGAAATTTATAGTAAAATCTGGAATTTCAGGAATTTTGAGTTAAGTCACATTCATTCTAAAGGTGCGTAAAGGTGTATCTTGATAGACTTTAAAAACCGTGTATATGACTCTTATGTATGTCTGTCAAGCCTAATATTTAGATGGTAGAGATTGCAGTAAGCACTGTCCTCGCCATATGTACGATGATTTATGTTCTGTTGTGGTCGTTAACGGTTAAATATCATCCAAATGTCATTCCCAAATAAAAAGTTTATACTGTGTTGTGTCTGTCGTCTGTATTAATGATCCTTATCGATATCGGCCAAGATCTCAACTCCCTGCAAGGGTAGATAAGAGGCACTTTTTTTAAAAAAGCTTTTAAATTATTGCTATCATAGTTCAATAGAGACTCGCGGACTCGACAACCAAAGGTTTTCGGGTTCGATACTAGGCTGAGGCAGGCGTAGGATTATCGTGATAAATTAAAATTAATGTACTGTACTGGAATATGAGTGTATGAAAGTTTACTTTTAACTGGATTATAATTATTAATCGTAAATATTTGCTTGTGGATGCGAAATATGAAAAATAATCGCGGCGAACATTGTCATTATAGAGGCTGTTAAAATTATTTTGTAAGGGTAAAGGTTTTTGTCGAAGGTCACTTCGATAAAAAATTCCGAGATCTTATTATTTTACAGGCGGCTTTTAATTTTTGTCACGACGTCTTAGTAATGTCAAATTCCGTATCCTTTAGTAGGGACGTCGGTGTCGCGGCGACGGCTATGACACAAAGGGTAACTGGCACCTGGCGGAAACTCCATGGAGATTTTAACTCCACATAATAAGGCCCTCACTGTACTGAGCTGTCAATTTACCGTGAAGTCGATTATTAAAAAAATAATGAATGTGAATTTTTTAGCACTCTCAGTATTCTAGTAAACCTATTGTTTCGCATGAACTTATTTTCTACTACTGGATGTCTGATTTTTATTATCGCATGAAGATATAATGTTTTTACTGGGACGTATCTAATAAGGATGTTATCCGATGAAGAATGCATTGTTATTGGATTTTTTCGTGCTTTCTAGAATTTATTAATAAAACTAAGAATAAACACTTTCTTTCAGTTGAATTAATAACTTTACTTCTATTTAATATCTTACGTACAATTGAATTTTTAAAGAAAAGTTATCATTACATGAACATGCAAGGGCGCTATCAAAATTTCGTCGTCTTTATCTCCAGTGCAAAATTAGCCTTTATCTATATAAAAGTTACTTCGTTCTTTACAGGTAAGTGGCCTCGTCGTCAGCGCAGCGGTGTTTTGTCCCCAAGTCACCCATTATCTCCCCGAGACCGGCTACAAACAGCCCCATTGATATCAAAGCTTCGTAGCCGGTGCATTCGACAAACACTGGGTAGGTAGAAATGATATCTCTATTCATGTCAACTATTAAAACAAAGCCTTTGTTTGATATTTTATATAGTATTCGAGTAAGAATAACATTTTGTTGTTTTGCTCTCGACGTCAACTGACCTATGGAATATATTTATATATTATAAAATATGGTGGAGATTTACAGAATACTTTACACGTAGGTATATTTTGTGCTATAATGTTACAAGTTACATGTAAGGATTAGGCCATTAATTAGCCTAATGGAAAACTTATAATAGAACTGTTAATGGATATCGATAAAATAATTATTCCTGTATAGTCGGACAGAATAGGTCAACTTGTGAGTTGACACAATGGTAACTAATATTATGTAGTTGATAGCATCAGGCGTTACTTTGTGGAAATTCATTGTTATTAAATTAGTATTAATTTACTTTGCAACTATCCGCAAACACAATGTATGATGGTATATATTCATGCATGTATAAAAGTATATACCATCATACATTGTGTTTGCGGATTGTTGCAAAGTAAATTAATACTAATTTACTAATATTATGGTTTAGGATTTATTCGTATCGGGAAATGTACCTTTTCCGGGGATAACAGATAAAAGTTGGTATATAATTTCTGGCTCAAGGCCGGACCACCTGCGGCCATTCGTTACAATTTTGTGGGAGGATTACTGACTTGCAATGCATGTGGTCGCACATTCGCTGCTAAAATCGGTTATGTCAGTCACATGGGAGCACACTAGCGAGCCACTCAAATTGGAATTGGTAACTGCTTACTATGTATTATATACTTGTGGGTTAAATTCTTGTGATTTTCATTATCATTTTAATATTTCAATTAACTTGTTCTTATTGACAGACTGATATACAAAGCTAAAGGTTTGAAATAACAGTTGGTGGTAACCTTATAACGTAGGCAAATAGAATACGGTAAGACAAGACTTTTGAAACTCTACCCATAAACGGGTTATGGCCGTCGATTATTAAGTTAAATTCACGAGAATTCTTATTTGGCCTCGAAGTTAAATATAAATGGATACGTAAAATCTAGTTACGCAAGTCGAGACGATACGAGTAGGCAGAGATATTTCAAAATATTATCATTTTGTACCTGTACCTGACGACCTGTAGCTCAGTTGATAGTGACCCTGCCTGCCGAGCTAGGGGTCCCGGGTTCGATTCTCGGCCGGGGCAGACATTTATGTGACAGATAAATGTTTGTTCTCGGGTCATGATCTTTGTGATGTTATATATGTATATGTACATGCCACCCGCAACACAGGGTCTCCTAGTGCGGGGGTGTGAGTGTGTAAATGTTTATTATTATTATTATTATTTATGGGATGAAAATCGGTTGTCTGAAAGTTTTTTTTTCAAAAACACTGACATCCTCGCACTAGGGTTGCCTGTTTCGCGGGTGGCATGGACATACACAAATATGATATCACAAACACCCGTGAACCGAAAACAGTAATTTATTGGACACATAAAATATTTATCCCGGGCAGGGAGCGAACCCATGACCCCTAGCTGGGTAGACGAAGTCACTTCCGACTGGGCTACGGGATCGTATTTCGTAGAACAAATATTCAGGGATATGTTATAGGTACCCGCCGTAAGTTATCAGGGTTTGCACCTTAAATTCCCCCCTTTTGTGTACGGAGTGTATTTGTTGTATTCATACATACTCTGTATGTATATATACATGTGTGTGTAAGTATACATGCATTTAGTGTAATTCTAATTATCAATCAATTAAGTGCTACAACAGATAATATATAGTTTGAGTGTCCCGACCGTCCTCCTCACATGCTTTGCCAGGATTCGAGCGTGGGATCTTCTGACTCTATATATCATTTAAATCTCAGTATAACCTGTTTATCTAGAACTACACGTCGCTAGCGATACTCAACTCGGTGTTAGACGAGTTGACGTGACGTGACGCATTGTCACGGTCGACATATTGCGTCACAAAACGATTACGTGAGACGTGACGGCTGAAGATTAATCAATATGTGCACGCTTCACGTCCACTGTGGTTCTGCTAAGTGCATGGTTAATGTGTATTACGAATATTATGTTAAGTGTTTATAGCTCAGTGGTTTGGAAGTTAAGACTTGCATGGGAGTTTGGATTTAAACCGCGTTGGTTTGACGTTGAAATTTAGGGGGCTGAGTATTTGAAATTGCAAGGAAAAAGAAAACAAATGCTCATTCCCTTATAACCAGCACTGTGTCTCTCTGTGTTGCATTGGGCATACACACATGAACACACAATTGTGACGTTCCAAACAGCTCACGGCCGCGAGACGAACTTTTATTTGTAGAATATTTAAATAGGCATGAATTCGGTATAGTATCAACCAATTGCAGTTGAATTAAAATTGGGAAGAAATTTTTAATTTGTAACATAGGTACTTCTCAACGCAAAATATCTAACTTTAGGAAAATTAAATATATATATAAATATTTAATATGTTTTTGACTACAGCTCAAAACATAAGATAAAACATTATTACAAACTATGTTGCTATATGGCTGCGAACAGGCACTCACTCAGCATTATCTATAACGAAGCACTGGTTTTCAGTCAGTCGTTATTTAGTTCAGTTATCAATGCTTTGCCTTTGCAGTTTTTTATTTCTTATCGTAATCCGATGAAAAATATTATGAGACGACAGCGGTTACTTGGTGGTAGAAATGATTCCGAGTAAATTAAATAATTAATTAGAAAATGTCTGCAAAAGTCCTCATTGCTAAAATATTATAAGGTTATAACATAGAACTAGTAATAAATTCTAGGTTAAATGTACAGCAGAGTACTATTAAATTTTACTTTGTCTAGTACATTTAGCGGAGGAACTTTTAAACGTAAACATTAGGTACGTTTACGAGCGACCCGTGTTTACTGGCTCTAACCATTAACGATACTGTCTCTTTATAATTGAACTAACCTGGAGCCTACTTCCGAGAAGTTAGTGCCCAACTTGAGTGTTAGAAATTGTTATGCTTCCCGAAGGCCTCCGACATACCTTGCATACTATCTAACGATAGAGATAAAACGGTAACCCCTGTTTAACATGTCAGATTTGCGAGGAAGAATTCCAGATTTACCCATTCAATTCTCAAATACGCCCGATGATGCCTTAAATATCTTTTCCCAATCGATTCGGAATTGATTTATCTGAGCCGAATATGAGCGGATCCCTAAGTCGGTTGATTACGTTTTCTTTCACCTTTCGTAAATAAATTACGAGTGGATACTTTTAGTCGTTTTTATTTTCAAAAATAGTGCACGTGTCTCTTGAGGCAATCGATTGGTTAAAATCAGAGTGCTGAGTTGTACATTAATTCTAAAAATAGGACTCCAATCTATCTGAATGAAATACAAGATAAAACATGTACCTACATTTTGATATGTTTTTAACACAGTTGACTCATCTATTTCAATACAGTCAGATCACTTCAATTATTTAACGTCGTCGGATGCCGCAGAAAACATCAAAGTCGATTAATATGTTTCAGAGATATCGTATTCGAAAGGATTAAAGCAGCTCGATTACGGGTCAAATCAATGCACCGACCCGAAAATAACGAGGAGTTCTTGGGTTGTCCGGAGAGCCACTTGCTTTCTTTTGATCCTGTTCGCGTTCTTCATCTATTTTATATTAACATGAAGTAGTAAAAGGTTCTCCCATTTTTATTACACGTAACTACCCTCCTATTCACAATTTAAACGCAATTTTAATTTTCGCTAAAGAACACTCGCATCGTTTTCGGTTATTTTTAAAATGATGTGTATAAACTTTAAAGTGCATTTTTTTTAATTCGCCTTCGTAATAAAAAGTACATACTGTCAAATTTCATGTTGTCAAGGAACACAGTTTGGAATGTAATGTCTCACAGAGGTTTTTCTTCAAATAATAATATAACGTAGGTATATAATATAGGTTATAATTTGAATAAATAATCGTATAAAAATAATAAATTTCGCTCTACTTGCAACTCTTACGGGTTCAGGTGTATAGGAAAGACTCGTATTAAATCTCTGTATCGAACGCATAACTGATGCGGGGTGTTCGAGAAACGAATGCGGATACTCGTATCCAGTGAATCCCTCGTGTAAATCGGCCAAAGCGCTCCTCCCACCTCCATTACGGTAATGCGAAGCTAAACTTGACTGATTACTGCTCGTCGGGTAAATTTTTCCACTGTCGTACGCCCCCACTGCGGTGGATATTAGAGGTATTAGCGGATATTTCTTATCCGTGTTATCGATAATTTGAGGCAATTTGCGTTGTGCTTAAGTTAACCGCTTTAAGCTTAACCTAATCCTATGCAATTTTGTATTTGGTTTAAATTATTGCTTATACATATTATATTTTCGATTCTACCAATTGGTAGTTTAAGTACATATGTGGTGAAGGGAGTAGGGAGGAACCAAGCTTTGAATATTTTTTTGTAACCATCTCAACTCCGTTAGTTACAGTTATCTCACTACTAAAAGATAACTAAGGCAAAGGCGTATATATTTTTTGTGACTAGTCAAACATGTCAGTATTTTGAGGACTTTCACATATTTGCTTATTTCAAATAGGCATAAAAATATTACTTGATAGCCTGTTTAATACGTAGTACTTACATAATAGAGGCCTGCGAATTCAACTTTCACTACGTATGAGGCGATCTCATTTGTTCACTCCACATCCAATTCCGAACGGTGGTCATCGTTATGGCTGTACTCGTTTATAGACTACATAACCGTTTGCTGTTATGAAACTATTAAAAACACTCGAAGTTTGGCGATTGAAATGGATGAATACATATATTTGAATTGTAAGTAATTCACCCCAACACTTCAAGATTATACGCATACTAATCTAAAATCTGAACTCCTATGTCGGGCGAATTCATTTAAACTTGGTTCGGGTACATCGTAACCGTCTTTACCGTGGATAGATGTGTTTTAGTATGAACCCCATTACATCCCATTAAACGCGCTCTACGCTACGGCTTCCCTGTTGTTCCCCGCCCGAGGTCCCAACAAACCGTAAACTTACCTAACGCGCGGTAACTTTAAATAAGACATATTTCACTGTTGAGATTAACTAATTTACATGTTATTAATATGAACATGAATATTCATCGAAGCTAGTCGTAACCGTGAATTCTAGTTCAGGATGTTATCTTTCGCATCTTAAATGGCGGTATTAATAAACTTTAGTACAGGAAGGACGATACGGAGGTTGTTAAGGAAACGTTGTGTATACTGTTTAAAATTTATCACCCTCAATGTTCTCAATTGTTTATTTGTGAGTGATTTATCGATAATAGTCTAGTAATATATCGCATTGATGATACACCATCAATGTATACTTTATGTTCAAAAGCGATTTCTTTTGCGTTATAAGTTCTCGGCTGTTTCGTCATAGATATTTAATTTTAAAAGCTTTAACTTTAAAAGTAGTATTTCATATTTGAATTTATAGATTTAGTATTGTAGATTTAGTATTGTAGATTTAGTATTGTATTGTAGTGTTTTAACAGTCCTGCCTACCGAAGCAGGTACGATTTTTCGACTAGTTTATAAATTTAAAAAATATTTGTACAAATATTTAAATATATTTATGAAAATGCGAAAATATTTGACATTCCACCGAAACTAAACTTATAAAAAGTAGAGTACAAAAGGTAGAGTTCTCGTTCAGAAAAAAGTTTAATGTGACAAATTCACCAGATAACGAAAAATACACGTGCATTCATTTACATTATGAAACACTATTCCAATCGACTGCGATTAGGAATTGTAATTATTTTTGTATATTTAAAATTAAAGAGCATAAACAAATAATCTCGGCATTAAATTTTCTTAAATTATAACCATTAAGTGTGTCTGATTATGCGCTGTATTTATTTTATGCTGTTATTTGGCTTATCTGATTCCACTATTTGGATTTCTGTCATTAAATATATATATATATATATATATGACGCATAAAATTCTCTGTTGACATTAGCCGGATAAAATAATTGCACGTGTCTAAATTAAACGGTGCACAAACTTCAATTACATATTTAACCACTAAAACGAATTGTCTCGTTCGATCGGCCACAGGCGGCTATTTTGTATTTACTAACAATTCATTTGAATTTAGCGTTTGGTTAATTATGTTTTGCAGGGTTTAATGTACCTTTTTTGTCGTCAGTGCTAATGGTAATTGTTCCAAGCGGATGCCTGATAAAACTCTAAATGTAATTTGTTCATCTTCCATAACCTCTGTGCTGTAGTAGTTACCTAAAAACTCTTTTTTCAGTATGACGGGTCCGGTCATTAAGTCTTCGAAAGAATGTATGTATATTTAATTGACTCACCGTTATGGCTACACTAAGACGTATTTTAAGTGCTTTATATTTTATGTCTTGATATTTTTCATTAAATTATATAAAAGTAGCAAATGTTTAGCTTTAAGTGCAGAACATAAATCTCTACATCAATCCATAACTGCCCCACAGCTGTCCGGGTCAGCTTGGTCCAGACATTACGCACTTTTTAAAACATTATGGAGGATTCTCGAGTACGTAGGTTTTTCTTACTGACCGACATTAAGTTGGATACATATATTATTATATAGATCATACAACAATTGTATATTTACTATGATACCCGTATGTACATTAATATGTATCACTATGTAGTACATAAGGTTTGTCT
The DNA here is from genome assembly GCA_003671415.1 of Megathymus violae. NCBI lineage: Eukaryota > Metazoa > Arthropoda > Insecta > Lepidoptera > Hesperiidae > Megathymus > Megathymus violae. Next base: position 2,422,341 of record PDGT01000048.1, on the reverse strand, counting down.
TTCTGTGTGATCGCAATAGTTTAAACCAATAAAGAGATTTTACCGATTCATGAAGTAACTGTAAGTGTCCTCATACTTAGAAAAAGTTTAAAACGTCTTATAAAAATAGTAATAATTGTTTCGGATGCTGTTCCAATTTGTAAATATAAGAATTGTTTTCCGAAGCAGAGAAAACATGAGTTACTAGTTACTACATAATGGTCTACATGGGTACAACGTAAGCGTGCTATACTTGCAGACAGAACTCAAGAAAGGACCTTGGAGGTTCGAATCTAGTCGGTCAAACCCAACTAGATCTTGACGTGACAAAATGTAGTTTAACATTTATATATATTCGAAGACTCATTGATCATTCAGTAATAAATGATACGAGTACTCACGAAACGTATTTGTAATCTATACAAATATATGATACGCATATAATAAATATCGGTATTAGGCTAAAAATGTGTGCAAAAGTACTCCAACCAATCAAATTGCATATCGTAAATCACAACTTTAAAACAGAATTGGAATCACCATTTTATCATGGCATGGATACCTTGAACCGATTTAGATATTTCAATGTGTGATCATGTGTGACATACGGCGGGCTGGAAACAGTCTAAGCTGTATTTATCTGAAACAGATCTCGGCGATCGCTTCGCAATCTAGAGCAGGGGACATGTCCATACATATTCAATTGCGAGGTGTGGAGACGTTGAACCACGCGACAAGAGCGTGTTGATGCATAGCGCAAGACGGACCAAGTATTTCAATGTTTACGTTATTATTATTACTAGAATGTTATGTTTCATTTATTATTAAATTCGATTCTTTTTTTTAATTGAATTTATTTACTTTTGTTGCTGTGTAATTCTGTAAATCATAATTGTATTTATGGTGTTTTTTTTCGAAATTACAATGCACGGGGTTTCATCTCTTATGTCTAAGCTAACGTCTCCTGCACCTGGTTCAACCTGCTGTACAACGGAAGAGGCGATGGTACCAAGTCCCTTGTAATGGTGGTTATTAAACACACATGTTTTTTAATTCCGACTACGATAATCTTCTTGTTCACCTGCCTGACTTATAATAAATAACTGTGGAATGTTCAAAGGCGTTAAGGTTGCAATGTTGTAACTAGACGACAAATAAGTAGTAATGAATGAACTCTCCTAACCGGTTTCGGTTACAGCGTCTAGGCTTTATTTACTGATTTCGGTCAGATGTGTCCGGGAGTGGCATAAGTAGTAAAACCACCTGATGGTAAGTGGTCACCGTCGCTCATATCACCATAGGTATCACTTGAAGTGTTGCTAACCGAATAAGAAGCGGGGGACATAGCTCGACTACTCTCTTGGTAGCTTTACTAAAAACATAATTTAGTAAATAGCTTTACCTCATTATATCAACAAGGGAGAAACGTGCAGACGGGCCATATGATGGTAAGTGCTCCATCGCTCATCGACATCTGTAACCGACTGATTGGATGCAATCGATTGTTATACCCTTGCAGAAGAAAGTTTCAACGCGTAAATGTGAGAATCACCGCACCTTTGCCTAAAATTCTCCATATAATTAATAGAAAACTTGAATATTATATTGCCGGATTAATTACTAAGGAACAAGCAAGATTTGTCAAAGGTAGAGGCATACGGGAACAGGTACTAAACATGAGACAGTTTATTGAAAAAAGTAGAGAGTTAAATGTACTAATGGCTCTTTGCTTCATTGACTATGGGAAAGCCTTTGACTTTATTAGTTGGAAAAAATGTTTCAAATCTTAAAAGAGGTGGGCGTCACCTCATCGTCTAACTTTTTTCGTTCAGAATCTTTAACTAGAAGGTCACTCAAAGGTCAGAACGCGGAGTAAGGCAGGGCTGTATATTGTCACCGCAACTGTTTAACCTAATTGGAGAACCCTGAGTGCGTAGAGTTCTGGATAACTGAAAGGGAAGTATCCATGTGGGTGGGCAATAAACAACCTACGATTTTTAGATGACATCACAATTATAAGCGCCAATGAAAAGACATTTGCCGAACTTTTGCAAAGAGTAGAAATTGTAATTGCAGAATACGGACTTTGGATAAACCGAAGCAAGACCGAGATAATATACTCCCAAGGACCTTGAAATTACAAGATCTCTATTTAGTGGATCAGTTTGTGTATATTTGCACACTAATCACCAGTGATGGGAATTGTGAAAGCAGCGGCAAACGTTAAGATATGGAAGGAACAGTGGAATCAGTAAAACAGGAAAAATCAAGCTTGTGCGCACCCTTGTCTTCTCTATCTTTCTCTATGCTTCGGAAACCTGGGTACTAAAGACTACACGTCTATATTAAAAGAACTTAAGATCCGAACTCTACCATATGTATGCGTAGGCTTCTCAAGTACTATATTTTGATCACGTGAAACTGCGTAGTAATTTATATAAGCCGATAGTGGTCGGCTAAGTGGAAGGAAAGAGAAGTAGAGGGAGATCATCGACCCGCTGGAACCATACTGTTAAACAGGCCCGTAAAACCACCATGCACGCATGCATACAACTTTCACAAGACAGAGAAGCCCTAATTGGGAAAACATCTTATGAATACAACGACCTTCAGTCATGAGGAAAAGATGAAGAATAATTTGTTGAAAGCGTAAATATAAATAATACTGGGTTGAAGCTTAGTTATCTTGACTAATTATTGCATTATTTGCTCATATATTTCGGTTTTTCCTGTTCGATAATTACAAATAACATTCTGTTTTGTGTTTAACGACACGCCTGACCTTATTTACGTGTGTTATCACGTTATTTGTATTCTGGTGTTTATATTTCAACAGAGTTGCAGAACATAAGACAATAGCGTACAATATTTTTCAGAGTTCAGTCACTAGACTAAAGTTGTTGTGCACCAAAGCACCAATCATATTTCTGAGAATTTCGATGGCTGGCTTGAAACTCAAGATCGTACTGAAAAACAAGTTTCTGGTACAGCAAAACCTATAAAAAATCTGGATCAGTATTGCCCTTGTAATATTATAAGACAATCGTGTACAATTTACCTTATCCCAGTAACATTCCAGCGCAACGAATCGAACGTTAGATTAATATTGGAATAATGAAAATCCACCTAATCTGTTGAGTCCTGTCCTGGGCTGGCAATTCAAACTGCGTACTTTAGCGCTACTTGAATAGGTATGCAATCAGCCCAATAATAATCCAGTGTTTGACAGTAATATATTTTTAAACGCTCCGCATTTTTGAGTATTTTTTTAGTTTGGAATAATGTAGCCGATGTCATCTTGGCAGTCTATAACTGGATTGATGGTTGAAATTTTATACGCAGTCCACAACAAGGAGCACTTGACGTTAATGTATGTAATTATGGGCAGCACCTCGGGCGGCTAATAACTGGTTTCTCGTTCTGAGACCGCGTCGTGCGGTATGTGGAGTGCGATGTGTGCTCCTAATGTATTCCATGCATTTCCATGTGCAATTAGCCGACATGACGTTGGATGATGACAGATTAATAATATACTATGTCGTTAGCCCGCCTACCTTTTAATATAGACTAACAAAAAATATTTTGTTAAAAAAGTTACTATACAAGGGCATTTCAAATTTTAGTATTTTTTTTAAGTAATAAGAACAGATTAGTTTAAATTACGATTATGGTGTTTTTTTTAATTTTTCCATTATAACGTGTTTAATGGACATGATGTTGTTTTTAAAGATGTAACAATAGTAGAAATAATTTTACGTGTGAGGTTAAGGTGTTATAGCTGCATGAGCAAAACTTGGAGACAATAAAAAAAGAATCCTGTATTTTTTTTAAACTTAATCCTTTGCCTAAAACTCAAAGAAAGCCACAGGAAAAGTAAAGGTAAAGTATGCAGTCTTAAAATTACACTAGAATGGTTTACTGCGTGACAGATACATTACTGCGTTACATCTAGTAATCTGTAGCTAAAAAAAAATTTTGATCAAAGTAAATGGGCCACCTGTAACTGGCGTTCATTTAAATAAATAAATATTGTATCGACGTTGCCGGCTCTGTGCCACATACAGCAACAACATCGTCATTTAGTGCACAATTTCGTGCTTATGTATTATCATTGGCAACTCCTGACAACAACTGACCTCGCTTCTGGATACATAATACGTTAGCAAATAGAACACTCCCATTGTCACTCATTCCGTCAGGTGAGTTACAAATTTGAACAATAATAATGAGAACATTGTTCTCTTAATTATTGACCCCGTAAAAGAGCTGCCTTGATAACGTTTATCTGCTGATACGTAGGAATACATGGTTTGGCTGGACTAAACTTATCCTTGATACTCACTCGTTCATAATATTTGGGAAGTGACGTCGAATTTCACGAATTTATTCGTAACTAGATGTGCCCGCGACTTCGTCCGCGTGGAATTTAACAAAAAGTTATTTAGTAGAAATAAATGTAGTCTAAGTTACTCCCTATTACATCAGGTACCTGCAACTGAAAGTCCCGTCAAAATAGGTCCAGTCGTTTCAGAGATTAGCCGGAATAAACAGACAGACAGACAAAAAATGCAAAAAATGTTATTTTGGTGTATGTACCGTATATACATTCATATGCATGTAGTAAAAAGCGGTTATTTTAATATTACAAACAGACACTCCAATTTAATTTATTAGTATAGATGTCGTAACAAATAGATAAACAATGTATACCTATATGAATAACAATGTCGACTTAATTTACAAAGTAATGTATAGATGTAGTAGCATTAGCATAAAATAAACAGAATTGAACTGCATGCTGCATTCATTATAACGTTAATATACAAAAATAAAAATGAAAAATAAGTTCGCTTGATAATAATAATACTCGTTTTCTAAGTAAACGCGCTCTACGATCTAAGTCTACATCTAAATACAGCTCTTACGCATCTGCTGGTAGATCATCGCAACAATCGGATCAGCGACGATCGGGATTTATGTAATGCAATGTTATGCACGTTCCGTGTCGCGCGTCTAATTGTGCGCCGTTTGTTAGCCGCACCCCCCTCATGCTAATTGCATGCTTGATGACCCTCCTTAAGGCGTCCGACAGCCGTGATTTATAGCGCAGGTATGCTAAGGAGCTGCAGCGATATCGTTGAGATTATTTACTATTAATTAGATACAAATACGTTTATAAGTGTCGTTTGCGATAGATGGCGCCACATGGCTCAATTTTGTCATAAAAGTTTTTCAAATCGTTCCCTAGATAATAAGAAAAAGATGAATTTATTAACTTGTATACCAAATTGTAAAAATAATATTTACCTCGACTAGTGTAAAATTTATATGTAGATGTTTGTGTATATATATATTATACATTTTATTATTTGTTGGATTTGAATCCTTGCCAAACTCTGTTTGTATATGCTGCCTGCTCTGATTTCGTTCGAGTTGAACGAAGTTTGGTTTAGGTTTAGAAAGTGAATATCATCATGATTCTTGGTAGATTACATGTATATTTACATTAATATAACCTGTATCCATCCGGAATAATGTGTCTTGCAAATAGTTAAAGAATTTTTTCAAATAGTTGCCAAGGTTCCGGAGATTACCCTCCGCATACACGCAAACATACATGTATTACACTCCCACTTTGTGAGGTTAGTGTTTTAAGTATAGATTTCACTCCATTTTATTTAAAAATAAATAATAAAAACAAAATAAATGTTTATACATCCCAGCACTAGGATTCGTAGCACTAGGATGATATCAAAACACAAACAAAGAACATACATTTATCTGTCACATCGAATCGAACCCAGGACTTCTCGTTCGACAGGCAGGATCACTATCAACTGGGCTACAGAGTGGTCCACTATTTAAAAATTATTGGCATGAAAATTTTTTTTTTAATCACATCGAAGAAGTAAAACTAAGAACATACTTCAGTAAATAGTAAATAATTTTTATATTTTTAAACCCACTTATTTATTTCGTAAATTAAATATAAATAACAAAGAACTGACAAATATTTAAAGCTCTGAGCGTATCGGATCGCATCCGCGATACGTGTCGAGGGACCATTTTGCTTTACACTAATCGCCCAGTGGTCACTGCCGGCACACACCTCAATGCAAAATAAATAAATATACAATACCTTACGTGAGGATTCGTATCAGAAACTAGTCGATTTACACAATTCATTGAAATACGTATATTTTATGTAATATAAACATTTTGAATTTTATTGTATCATTAGTTACGAAATAACGTTCCTTTAGAAATGGCATGCGCATTGTTTTAAGGTTTGGTTTTTTAGTTCCATGAATTAGAAACATATTAATTTATTGTAATAGTCGCAGCAGATGTGCCTTTTCAACTGGAACAACTATAGTGTTGAATGAAAAAGTAGTGAATTTAATAATTATTGTAATTGAAATACCCAGTGGCTGAGTAAGTAGTAGCAGACGAACGAATAACATTTGTCTCTGGTAATTGTATGTGAGATCCTTATTGTTTGCGTTCATGTTTGGGAATCCTAGTGCGGGGGTGTGAGTGTGTAAACGTAACGTAATGTACACAGATAATTTCAGTATGAGTACCTTTGAGAGCGATTTACAATTACAGTTTTTTTTACCACGAGGCTTATTTTATCCGTAAGTCATCACTGGCAACACACATCGATCGAATACTTACGACTTCAGGCACTGTGGAATATCGGATGAGAAGAAATGACGTGAGTCAGCTCAGACGTCAGAGTCAGACGCTGTCCAGCCGAGGCGGCTTCTTCGGGTGACCTCTTTCTCGAAGTTGGACGATAATACCTACGATACGATACCTTCGATTGAAGTTATATAATAATACCAACATTATGTTTTGCCATATGAGCAACGTTTTTGGTTTGTTGTTGAGTCTGTTTGTAAATTTGCACATTATTCGACTTTAAGCTTTGATATCTTCAAGTAACTAGCAAGTCAAGTTGTTTTTTGTTTCACTGAATTGCTGTTAAGCCTTGTTGAGAGGCTTTTGGACTTGTTTTTGCTGAACGGCTTCCTATATTTTAATTGCTTGCAATGTGAAGTACTGATATACTAGGTACACTGAAAGTAAGTACTCAGTTTTGAGATGAGACCATAATAATTCAGTAGATCTTGTATTGGTTTTATTATGCGAACATAAGCTGTCGCCATTGAAGTCAATGGAATAAGGCATAGACTTATCCCAAGTCTCTCACGGTCCATTCTAATATTTGATCTATTCCGTATTTGGGTATAGGTAAAAGGTATTAGGTCATTCTGTTACTGTAACTCCATTTTTGTACTTCAGGAAATAAAGAAGATAGATCCTACGGTCAGTCGTTTAATGAAGATACGTAATAATGGGTACAAAAAGAATGAACCAGTAAAAGGTAGTGATAAATACTCGTAGGTATGTATGTTATGAATCTCATGTTAATGATGCAAATCTACTTGGTACGTGCCAATAAATGACGCATTTAATAGACGTTGTTTATTTAAAAAAGGAATCCCTAAATATAAAATAGTCAAGCGCATAAAGTCTCATACACCCGTTTGGTAGGTAGGTTATGTATCCACTGAAATGAAAATGATTCTTGAAATGATAAAAAAAAACTAAAAACTATTTACGCCGGCAGTTTTCAGCTTCTAAGTGAAAAATATTAATGTGCCAACAAAATGTGCAGTTGAATGCAAAGTGTTTGCGACCGAATTTTAAAATTGTATGTTTCTATTAGGGATATTGGGTACTTTGTAATTTCTCGATTTTGTAATCATCAAGACGAATGAATATTTGTCACAAAATATGACAATAAAATTAAATGTACAGGTAGAACTTACATTTATATATTATCTGTTGAGGATTTTATTAAAATCTTTTAATATTTGTGGACACAAAACAGACTTGAATCCTGAAAGCATCTGCTGATCCTCAAATATCATTAAATGAACAATGTTATGTCATAAAAATAAACTTGAATTTAAACACGTGCTTTAGATAATTGTTATCAATATAAAGCAACTTTTTATAATTTTGTCTAAAAACCTTACCACCATCTACATAATAAGATTCCGCATGTGTAAGTCCAAACAGCGTTAAACTGCTTACGTTGGCACGTGATCGCACTGGCGCGCAGTACACTTCCCGGCTCCTACGTGACGTCGATGTGGCTTCGGAATCCCCGATTGCTGCAAACACATGTTTCTTGATGTAGTAATTACTAATAATAGTGATTCTGTAAATTAATTGATGTATTGACTGCTCACGTCGAACTAACCCCGTACCCTACCGTGCTCTTCCTTTTATCCAATCCACATTGACGTTTGTCACTTTAGTGTCAAACGTCATATCGGAAACAGCTTTATACGTGTTTCTAAGTCATTCAAGACAATACAGAATCAAAACAGTATTAATTTATGATTGTATTAAAAATATATCCCTTACTTGTTTTTAAGTATCAAACTAAATTCTTTACTTGTAACAATTTTACAAATGAAAAATAAATGTATAAATAAAACAAAATGTGATAAAAGCGTACCGTCTCTTTAATTTACATTTCGTAAAAAGTTTCGACGTACCACCGAGCGCCCGCAGACCTCACGACAAGTTACGTCTCCGCGTATCCCCCGTCCCATGTCTGCTGTCCCGTCGACCGACATGTTTGTCCCGACCCACATCCTCGCCCTCAACTTTGCTTAATTCAGTATTGTACAAAATTTCCAGTTTTCGGTCTCGACCGCAGATCGCGCGTCAATTTTAAAAGCGCCTAGAGCTGTTTATCGCGTCCTTTCCAATCCCCTTTTGCATCTCCATACATTTGACGTACGACTATCGGAATACAATCGACTGCTCGGGGAGCACTTCACACTGGAATGCACTGGAGTGCCACGATACCTTTATTGTCGCCAGATGCGATACACTATACATACACATAGCCCAGGATATGGCGGGCACTCGTCATTGCGGCCAGAAGGTGTATTTCAATGAATAAAATGTTTTATTTACCATGTAGGTTGGCGGGGGATATATTTAATGTGACAGATTTTTGCTAAAATTTGCTGTTTATGATGCCTTTTTTGTATATACCATACTAACATGCTACCCGCGACACGAAATTCCAAGCAATCTGGCTTGATCACAGAACTATGAGTGCGTATTTATTGAATGTATGTGATTATCTTCAATAAGGCGATAATATGTTACATACGTTATGAATAATTCGTGACCTCCCTTTTGAAGTCGGATAAATAATAGGAATTAGATAATGATAATTACTCGGCTAAGCAAAAAAAAAATTTATAGGCGTCATTGCAACTTGCTTGACAGATTGACCATTTCATTGTACTACTGTACCTTCTCCCGGGACTACTAACGGGATAAATCCTTTAACGACGAGGGAAATAAAACTGAATTTGTGCTATTCTCCTCAATAAATGCAACGCTGGGGAAAATTAAATTGGATCTATGCCTTTCTCAGCATTAAACGGCGACACCGAAAGGCTTACAGGGTCATAGAAACTATTTTTCCCATCTACTTCAAGGATTTATGCCGGCTCTCGGGCTACAATGTTAGGGGCATGTTTCACTGCGTGCAATGTTTATAAGTGCAGTTCAGTTTCGTCGCGGCATAAATTCTGGCGAACGATGCCAAAAACAAAGTGACCGCCATAACTCGAGCTAGTTTCGCCAGTCGTCCGAACGTGTGGCTGAACGAAGAAGTTTTGCTAACAACCGCTGACGATGAAGCGCGTCGATGCCAGCGTGACGTATGATCTGTTTTCCACTCGAGTGTAGCGTAAACAACTGTTATTGCAAGTAAACGTGCGTATCTTTTTTCGACTTCTAAAGTTTACGACTTGGCAGTAGACCTTGCTATGCAGTAATGGTCACTAAGCTCAGCGGCTTGTCATGACGTGAATGTCCTAGTTCATTATAATTTATACTCTTGCATGGATTTTAGTTCGATTAACATTACACGAAAACGATTTCTCTTTGACACCAAGTTAATTAGCGACAACTCAGCTGAATTATCAACTATTTAACAATTGAACAGCCCATCTCGCCATATTCAATATACAGTTCTAATTAATAGACGTAATATATGTATGTGGTGTAACGATTTGCTTGAGTATCTATATTAATGTCCAGTGTATCAATTGATTATGAATTAATATTAGAGCACGCTTCGTGGTGCTCAGTTATCTGGTAGATTATATGTATAATTGTATGTATGTATATTAAAACTTATTGTATCGATGTACTTCCACTGTATATGGTTATACAGTGATCTGTTGTTTTTGATCTCGGGAAAAACACATCAGAATCTAGATAGTGCGTCAAAAAATTTGGCAGGATTATTCACTTTTGTAAGCTATTTTTAGGCCTTATTAGGTCGGCCTAGAATATTCCCCCCCAATCCCACGCTGGCAGAACGGGATGTGGTTAGAGACGATAGAAGCCAGTCTGCTTGTTGGTAGGGCTTCGCGTTAGGATTATATTATCAGTATTATTATTAAATCATTAATATTATTACTGGTATCTTTCCCTGAAGTCTGCCTGGCTAGCTACCACCCTTCTGTTTGAGTCAGCAGCCAACCGACTCGTCGTGTTCCGGCTGGGGGCTTGGAGCCAGTACTTTCTTTCTTACTTTCAGCTTATTTTCTGGCTGACAACGAATCAGTGATACCTTTGGTCTCGTTGATGTCCATGTGCATCGGTGACCATTTATATTCTGGTGGCTTGTCTACTCATTTGATAAAAATACTTGTATACGTACCGACTTTTTCTATGTAACGAACAAGAGTTAAAGAGAATAGAAGGACAAACGAGTGATCTTATAAATATAGTGAAAAGATATTGCGAGGGATTTATAATGTTACGGATATTATTGTTAGTATTACTTGTGAATACACCGTGCAATTATTTCTGTTATTACCTTTAACTTTTAAATACATACATTACACACTCAAACATCCGCATTAGGGTTCCCTGTGTTGCGGGTGGCATGGACATACACAAATATGAATATGACATCACAAACACCCATGATCCTAGAATAAACATTTATCTGCCACATAAATGTCTGCCCCAGCCGGGAATCGAACGCGGGGTTTCTCGCTCGGCAAGCCGTGTCGCTGCCAACTGGGCTATGGGATCATCTGTATATAGCCTATGCTTCGTTATGTGCAGCCTGTGTCCATTCGGAATAATTTACTTTTTCAATCGTAAAATAATTTTACAGATACGTGCCATGGTTCAGGAGATTACTTTCCGCATATACACAAACAAAGAAAAATCGCACTCTTTCTTTATAATACTAGTATAGTTAAGTGTTTCTGTTCTGGGAGAGAGATGCTACTCATATCTGAAGGTGTATAATATCATATATTATGTTCGCGAATTGTTGCCAAGTTGATTTATATTAATATTAACTTGAGCAAATGATCACTCGATAATCAAATATTGGAAACATGATACTCTAAATTGCTGTCCCAAAACTTTTCAGATCGTTAGTCTGATATTTTGATTGAGTTTGGAAACCTCAGACATATCATCAGATAGACAACACCAAACTACAACTCCAATGAGTCCACTTTAATGTTAATGTTTCGAGAAAATCTTCGTATTTTCGTACTTATCCAAACCTCAGATAAATCATAGAGCGCGACGAGTTTGACGATTGTAAGTTAGCTGAATAAAATTTCGATGTAAAATGATGATACTAATTGATATACAGAGGTTTTAATATTATTAAGTGCAGTATGTTAATAGTATGGGTGTATGTACTCGTATTTGCTGTGCGTAAAAAGCTAGCTTTCATTTTTGTACGCTCCGATGATCTGCGGTTATACGCATATAACCCAAATACCCGTTCTCTTCTTCACATAAGTCCACTTCGCGGAGGGGATGTCCTGCGCTCCTTTTACCAGAGCGAGTTCGCTTTTAGAGAACCTTTCATTCTCCACGGTTAACAGTTCTTGTCGGTCCGCATGGCCGGCCTACTGTTACGTCAGTCGGCTAATACTGCGACCTAACTGCGTCGTTAACCCTACTTTATAAATTCTTCACGGCAGAAATAATATGCGTGGTCCTACCACCGAGCGAATCATAAAAAGGTTTTCCTATTATTTTATTTATCCTGTAAATTTTGTCTGAAAGCAATAACATTGTAATTACACGAAAATAATTTGGTATGCCAGTTAAAATTAAACAAAGGGAAGCGAGAGAAGCGAGCGCGGATTTTGTTACTCTACATAAGAATGTTAGCTTTCAGGTGGGAAGTTTTAATGAGCGAAGTTTAAGGTGAAACTAACCGTCGTTAACTTTTAATTATGGCCTCTAACATCTGCTTAGAACATCAACATTTAAGAGCTCCGCGGAGAATGTTGAGGCGATATAAAGCAGCGGTCGTGTTAGCCGAATACTTTATACGCTTATAACGCACACTATGAGCTGTTTTATGTATACATAGTTATGTAGGGAATTCGTGTGTAGGTCCAGTTGTCTCGGAACTTAACAGTTCATTTTGTTGTACCAAATTCCGATTATCATAACCTAGACTGGTTTTTATGGTCCTTATTTTTTTTTTAATGCGTTTCATATTTTTTTTCATGTTTACCATATACACCATCTTCCCCTTGAATCATTCTCTCAGCATTTTTGCAGTGAGCAGTTTCGACGGACATGCTAACACATTTCTTTATACTATAGCGATTATCAGTTTCTAACTCAACGTGAATTGTATTATATACAAAACTGTAAGCGAAAAATTAAAACGCCGCAAAGAAGAAGGAAAATTGAGGGCGTGGAAATTGGGCCGTTCCATCGTCTGGTGAATACATTTAGTGGCGTTATTGCCCATATTTCACCTGCGCCTTATCAGCATAATTCGTAGCTAGGGTTGTGCGATGCATTTGTAATAATAATAGAAGAAGAATACACATTTATATTAGTACACTGCAGTAAGCGGTACATAAAGTTTATTACGGTTGACTTACGTCTAAGAAGATTGTCACGGTGTAGCTTAAACAAAAGAAGCTTGCAATTGGCTTAAGCCTTGTTTCCAGTGGGATACAATGGCACTACTTTTCAGTACGACGTTGATCCGGCTAAATTGTATGATGTGAATAATAAATCCATGCAAGTATTTTATTTCGGATTTTCTATGTAAAAAGTCGACCAACGAGCAGACGAGGTACCTAATGGTAAGTGGTCAAAGCAGCCCATGAACTTTCGGGTCACTAAAAAGATCAACATTGCGGGCCAATATGAGAGCGGGAGACCCGCTTATTACTTGCTCTATGAAGGTTCGCTCGGTGTGTTTTGCTTTCAATATTAACTTATTGTAGCAAAGATTTTTTGTCAAAACTACAAGGTTTAAATTTCAGACATGGTGAACATGTTCACAGACGTGAATATCACATTCAAGTTTAGCTATTGTTTCACAGCTTAGTCTTAACGCTAAACTTCAGTGTGACTTATTTGTACAATAGTTCTTACATTACATTTCACGACAGGTAGGTATGTCTTTACTTTGTCCCTGTAGTTCGGGGCCAGAGTACAGTTCCGGTAGCCCCCGCCTGTCGTAAGAGGCAACTAAGAGGGGACATCCAAGGTTGGAGTTCGACCCGTCCGGCTAGCGATTCCGGGAAGGACGACGGTACCTGTGGTGGTACCGCGTGGACGGTACCTTGTGGTGCGGGATGGGACAGCTAGCCCCTCCGGAGAGCGAGAGAGGCATCGCGTTCAAAGGACTCCGATTGCGTTCTGTCGGAGAGCCCGGAATTCTCTATGTAGTGCCGAGGAAGGCCACGTGGGGGTGGGGGTTAGTTCGGTAAAAGTCTTACATAACCCGGCGTTGCTCCCACGACACCAGAGACCTTTTGAAGGTTTTGCTTCGAAACCAAAAAAAAATTTATCTTTATTTATTTGGTGGTAAAAATCTTTCAGATAAGTAAATAAACATTCACACACTCGTACCCCCGCGCTAGGATTCTCCGAGTTAGGGGTGGTATGAACACAAACTCCCATTACCCCAGAACAAACAATTATTTGTTACATACATGTCAGCTCCGGCCGGGGATCAAACCCGCGAATTCTCGCTCGGCAGGGAGGGTCAGTACCAACTCTGTTCTCAAGGAATCCGATACCCGGCTTCGGGTACGTTTTAATGTAGATGGAAGTTCAAACTCCAGAATCGATCTTGTAGTACTGAAAAGTCAGGTACGTTGCTAATTATTGCTTGATATGACTGTGACATAGCCTCCAGAGAATTATCAACAAGGACTTGTAGTAGATGCTGCGTTACACAAAACAGCAGTTGTTAAGACGTATGCAGACAGCTTAAGTTTGTTATAAACTTGGAACACGATGGAGTAGTGTAGTGTTGGTGCGCATGTTTTGAAAACACATCCTTATGGGAAGTGAAATAAGTTATAAAAGTTGTCAATAAAAAAGTACACTTATGTACATAGTCCTACATACACGCAATAGGAACTCAAATGCTGCTGTTGGTATGCAAGTACTTCAGTCAATTCGTACTCTTCAATTCATACTCCATCATCTTGAAACTCGAGAAGCAACATTTATCTATGAAATGAATATTTGCTGGGAGTGGCATCTGGGACATTTCGTTCTCCAGGCGATGTCACTATCAACTATTCTACACTATCAAAGTCACAATTCATAAGTTGAAGTGAATGAATCACTTGTTACTTTAATATTCAAACAAATCTTAACTTCGCGGCGGTTCTCATTCCATAAATTCAACCCTAACTTAAACAACTGTAGTCGAGCCGATATTGGAAGTTCATAATTTACCTCCATGTAAATAACCGGTCAATTGAATGGGGTAGGCCGCGGGGGTAGACAAGATTAATGATGAACGGAATGAAATATTTATTGACGCCGGAATTTTATCGCCACATCACGTGACATCCGCGAGCGTCGAACGAAGGCGGTTTGTTGGATGATTGTTCCGCACAACGCCCCGACATATCATCAATTGTCTTGCGGATCTTTATTCTTTATCTATCTGGCTAAATAGGCCTTTTAGACTCATGGAATGTTTTACGTGTGTGTTACGCATGCTCTGTCGCAGAGCCAGTAAATGGCGGGTACCCGCTTCCGTCTCGGTTCATGGCAGACGATGACCATTTACCATCAACCGGCCCGGCTGCTCGTTTGACGGCAATGTACATTAAAATAACTTAGGTCAGAATATGTGGCTATTACTTCGAAGTTTTTTTTGTTATTTTTATTAAAGATTACTGATTAAAAGGCTATTGTACAGATACCCTCGGTTACTTTTCTTTGTATTCTATACACAGTTGACTTCACGGCTTCTATATGCATATATTACTAGCAAACTGCCCTCGCTTCACTTCGGGAAAACAACACCTTACGCTAAGAAATAGTACCCGCATTATTTTAAATTCATTTATAACTTTTTTTTTATGGACGGATAGCATATGAAATAAATTGTACGTATTAATTGATGCGTACTCAATATATTAGTAAAAACCAGTACGAAATCGGTTAAGCCGTTTCTGAGATTAGCGCAAACAAACGCACACACAAACGGACAAATTTCTAACAACTATTGTTTTGTGTTTTATTGCGTTAATAAAGGCCCCTAATAATGTTTTTTCTCATATATCGTTTATGTACAGAAATCACCTTTTAACACAGAGTTAACTATGTAAATCGTCAAGCCAGCATTTTTAAAATTTTAAAACATTCATGCTGGGTTTGAACTTAGACTCGATCGAGTTGAATCTTAAATTTTAAATCATACAAAATGTTTTACAAGGCATTGTAAAATATAATTTAATTTTTTTTGTTGTACACTATCAACAGAAATACGAACAGATTTATAACATGCACCCAGCTGTTCTGAACGCGGCGTTCTAAGTTAAATTAGAAAACTCCAATAGTTATAGAAGCCAGTTTCAAAATAAACTACACGTATAGAAAAGGAGCAAAATTTGCGTCGACGACAACCCGTTACATGCACGCCAATGCAATTAACCAACTGCGATGTTGCAAACTTGCGTGGCTCGTTGTGCCGCGAGTGACATTGTTTCGGTATTTTGGTCATTTGTTAATACTACTTATAATTTAGTTGCCCCTGTTGAAGAGCTTATCAAAGTTAGTGACATACGACTTTACACAAAGTTAAGAGGTTTCAAAAGGAACATCAGCTTGGAATAAAAGCTAGGTCTGATTTAATTCCAAAGTGACAAATTATTTGGAATTACTTCACCTCAGTATTGTACCTTTAGTGCGCCGTAGCGTATTCCACAATGTTCACATGGTTCAAAAAACTGAAAAGTACTAAATGTGAAACTCACTAAAATTTTTATTTAGGAAATTAGAAAATATGGTATTTGGATTTTTTTCCAAATTAAATTAATAATTAAATAATAAATGGAAATTATATAAGTAATGAAATTCAAGCATGTAATAAGTGAATTATTTTCATGACACCTATGGATATAAATATAGTAAACCAAACATCTCATTTTTCAGTCTCATTTCTGTCTGGTTTCTTTCGTTGTTTGCATATTTTTTGCTACAATAGACTTGAAATTAAATGCTAATTCAGCATTTAAATTAAATGAAATTAAATGCTGAATTAGAATTTAGTTTCAATAATTTAATTTAAAGCTGAATTTACATGTAGTTGCAACGTTTCTTTAAACTAATCTTACTTTAACCGAAGTAATTGAATTACTTTCGTAAATATACATATTAACTTAGGAATCTAAATAACACAGAAGCAATTTACTTTAATCATTCAAACTCAAGGATCTACTGAATTTGGATTGCTATTGTGGATGTCACGCTCGTCCATTCTTATTCCTGAGTTCGTATGCTACGACACGAGGTTGGGTTGTTAATATAAAATAATACTCTTTTTAAAATAAAAACATGCATACCCCAAACTAATGCCACTAAACACGTAACACCACGAAAATTGCCGAAAGACTTCAGACGTAATAATATACGTGAATAGTATGCAAACAATTCACAACTTTCCATCTTGTTACCAGTAACACTCACCTAATGCTCATTTCAATTTCCCGTACGTGCAGCGCTCAACAGTGTAACGACTGCGGCACAATACTATCCATTAGGACGCATCGTCCCTCCAAATCGCACGTTTAATATTTATTCCACGAGACGGGGAATACAAACGTGAGAGAAATAACAGCTTAAGAAATAAGATATTCGAATATGGAATACTGAATGTTATTGTATAGTATGTACGTCGTGCGACGTATCAAATATTGTCGAATGTTCCCGTCTGAGAAAGCTCGGTGCTCTGTGTCGCAATATGTAATATAGTTCGTAGAATATATTCAGTGAACACGATTGATGGCTTTCAATCAATACGATTGTAAGTGAGAGGTGATGAGGGGGATTCATAGTCTTTTTTTTTATTTACAAGTAGCAACGGTCATTACAATACCTTATTGCCTCCCCTCCCGTTATATTTGGGATCTGACACTTTTCTTAAATGAAAAACACACGCACTAGTAATCTGTGTGTCTATGCACTGGAAGGCCACCGAAAGAGTCAGTGGGAAAAAATCTAATAACGATAGCGACTGAAGAAAGCAAAAGCGCAAAAAAAACTATTATATGTCTCGGGCACCACGTGTATACATATAGAATCAAAATATCAGAAGCAAGTACGGCCTAAAAACAAACATTTAATTTATCGCATGTGTGAACCCGAGACTCTCCCCGTTCTGCGAGCAGAGGCAGTGCTTAATATGTCAACGTTTGTAAATTTGGTAAATTTTTGTAATTTCAATTTAAGCGTTGTCTGATCCTGCCTACGGAACGATGAGGTTTGATTTCCGGCTGGAGCAACTGCATATTTTCTTATTTGCTATATGTTATATACGCTTTAAAATTGTTTACCATCTAATTATATCTCCGTGCCGCGAGGGGTGTGAAAGTTGATATAATAAAGAAAATACAGCATGCAAGGCTCAGTTTATTATACACATAATTTCAGGTTAACCTTCGTACATCAAGGGAGAGAAAAGTAGTTAATTAATTACACATCGAGTTCGGTTTCGGATGTGTAATTATTACAAGAAGCGTAAAGTCACGCGATTTGACGTGACGTCGTCGCGTTTAATGGACGCGTAATTTGCGGTGATTTACCTGTGTAATCAGTAACCCCGACCCGTCTTCGCCGTGTCAGATACCATTGGTGTCTACCGTCGACAATA
This sequence comes from Megathymus violae, assembly GCA_003671415.1. NCBI lineage: Eukaryota > Metazoa > Arthropoda > Insecta > Lepidoptera > Hesperiidae > Megathymus > Megathymus violae. The sequence continues at coordinate 2,404,118 of PDGT01000048.1, read as the reverse complement.
GGGTTATAATTTAAGGTTGATTTTCATATTTGATTATACTATACGAAATGTAATCGGGTTTATAAAACTGATACCTATCATTAATTTATAAAGTATATACACAGGCTGTGAAAAAATTTATTTCAATATTATCAAGGGAGAGTACTGAACGAGAGATCTCTTTCGAATTAGCCTGAAGCACCTCCGGTATACGTTCTACGATTAGTTTAACCTATTCAAGTTTATGCGACTGTGCTTGAATTTATTTGGTTTATATTTGCGTTATATCAGCATGTCTTTATGAGGTTTTGCATATAATTATAAATCATAAAGACATGCCAAAGTAACTAAATAAATAACTGCATAAAATGTGGTATTGGCAACTAAAAACGACCGGAATTTGCACTACCAACTCTTAACTTCCATCAATTCTTACCCATATATTTCTTATTGGTATTACTGGCATGGAGGGATGTGGCTTGGTGGATTTGAGACGTTTCGAGATCAGCAGCCGAAGATGTCGGACCTCTTCAGAAATTCAGGATGTATTATAAGAGTTGCAATAATTGTGATATTTGTAATGAAGCCTAAGTGAAGTGTGAGAATAAAAAGGCCAAATCGGATATTATAAATTAGTTTATTTTGAGTTAATCCCTTATATGATATATAATTGTTGGAGAATCTGTTAATAAATCTATTCATTTAATAGATTGAAGACATATTAATACAATATGTTTTATTGGGATATTATTTTCTAGCTAAGCTAGAATTAGCCAATTAGAATGCTTTTGACGTGAGTTTTTAATTTACAATATGGCATTTCTATCAATTGTAACGGAATTTTAATATAGATATTTATTGAAATATATTCTTTTAATCAGCAGTAAGGGATAGGTTGTGAGCACCGACTGTATATCGTTACGTTAGTAAACAGTGAAATACATGAGTAAAAATAAATAGTAGTGTACAGAAAAAAAACAAGGTCATCTATGTACATGAAAATTGGCACGTACGCGAAAAAAAAATGGTCACAACGGCTTACGGTGGTAAAACATACTAAATGTCCGTCAGAATTTCTGAAATATTAGCTCTGAATATAAGAACGAGTATTTATTTACCGAAGCGGCAAGCTTCTCGTTATTGAAGGAAAATGGCGCATCCCACTCGTTCGATCACGTCCGAGTAAACAGTTTAGGGCTGTTTGGCTTTTGCTCGAACAATCTTTTTGGAACGACGCCTTTTCTCCAATTACCTTTTTGGAACAACACCATTGCAGCATCTGTGCGGTTGGGCCGTATTGGTCGCTGCCTTTAGCTTAATGTCGTTTGTACGGCTTAATGTAATTTCGCGAGGCTCGATATTGAACTTTTTAATTGTCGGATCCTTAACGTCTACTGAACGTAACAGGTTAATTGTTGTTTGCGTATTTATGTCTTAAGATATATAACAAAATAATCTGGTGTTTTATTTAATTGTATTATTGTTTTCACCGTTGACTAAGGTTTTTCTAACATCGTTGCATTTGGTACAATAATGGTGAAGTGAAGTATTTGTTTGTGAGAGGCTTTCAATCGTATCATAGCAAGCGGAGGAAGTTCTTATAACAAAGGATAATAAATAAAACACATGTGTAGTCCTGAAATGGGATTGTCTATATTGCGAGAAATATGGACACAATAAAATGCAGAATACACAGAAACGCCTAAAAACCCGACTAACATTTATCCTTGATAAGGCCGTGAACCGAACTTGTGACCGCTCACTCTGCACATAAGGCCACTCTCGTATAAAGTACACGGGCGTTAGCTTAATCCACTATGACGTTCTGTTGTATTTTCTACTTCATTTGACCAGCGATGTTAATTACGAGACAATTATTTGGTTATCTTCCTACTACCACGAACATGTTGTTGTTTATCAGCTATTAAACTAATGATTTGTAAACTGAGGGCGTGCGGTTGTCGAAGGTTCACAACGGCGCGACGCGATAAGGCCGCACAATTAATAGGAGACCGGGGATGTGGCATCGGAAAGCGGTGGACGCCCTCAGAGATCTGTATCGCTCCCAATTCTATTAGCGATAGAATCGATGCCTAATTAGATTGGTTTGTGATTAGATATTGAGGTTCTATTCTGTTTGGTATCCTTTAAGATTTTATGTAATACTAAAAAATGCCATCGCTTCGCTTCAGAAAAACTACCTTATGCTTAGTAATGGGTTTATTGTGTTAATTAAGGCCCTTAATAATAGTTTTTATCGTATATCGTTTACGTACTGAAAGCGATCAGTTAGAATTTTATTATATCGATAGATTGTTAGCTAATTTAATGGACAACAAAAAATTACAATACACTTAGATTAAGGACTAATCTTTAAATTCATTTCAATATCTTTTTCTCATGGTACCTACATCTTTCGGAACATTAGACGAGGCAATGGCGTTTTCTGGGAAAAGAATATCCTATGACACTGGATGTACGGTTTAATTTAATTCTGATGGCACTCGTGAAAAATGGTATGGTTCTTTCTTCGTTTACTTCGTTCGTCTTCTTCGTCTTAAACTGAAGCAAATTAAAACTGATGAAGTTTTAATTGTGGTATAGCGAACTTTCTTATCATATTTATTTAATTAGAAACTCACTGAGTTTAATTTAATACACCATCACGTTTTAACCAATTAAACATCAACTTTTAAATTACGGAATCCGTCCCAGCCGGTCTTAATTTTCGCCTCATTTCAATCTCGAGGAAACTTTCGTGTTTCGCAAAAGAGCTCGGTAGGAACCGCCGTCGGCGAGCAGAAAGGAAACGTTGAAGAGCAAAATAAAGTTTCTACTAGTTATATCTAGCGCAGTGGAGAAGGTTCTATCGTAAGTCTAGTTAAACTGTGTACGAACTTAGTGAAATAAGTGTTAGTTCATAAGGGATTTCATTGAAAAATAAGTTCATGATTTGCTATTTATATATTTATTATATAAAAGGAGTTTATTTTTAAAATGCCATTAAAACATCAAAAAAAAAGTGATTTAATTATAGTAGTATCAAATCGTTTCTTTTCATGTTTTATGGATTTATCGTTTTACGGAGAAACTGTTACCATGGTTACAGGAAATATTTATTCAAACAACCATTTCTTTATTCATTTTTCTGTTAGTAGTCGTTGTTTTAACATTATTTTATAATATAGGGTAGAAGAACCATGGTGATAGGTGGTAGATTGGCATTTGCACGATAGGATCATCACTACACCCACAAAGCCGTCTCAAGTACCCTTGGATAGGATGGTGTTGACGACAAAAAAAATGACGAATTAATTTCTGTCCTCAGAAGTATGTTATGAAATAAACGACAAAATTTGAAAATGTTGCTGTGATTTAAATATTTCATAACTGTTTCGTAAACAGCATGTTGTAAAGTAATACAGTTATTTACAGACCGCAGAGAGTAAGACACAAACGAATATTATAGAAACTGTAAAGAAAATTTTTGACATGGTAAAATTACAAGCAGTAGGGCTTCTACTTATATGTGTATCGGAATATGTTCGGATTGACATGTGATGTCAGTTATAGCATATTTTTATTTATTTATAAAGAATGATGTTTTAAATCTTCGGTGCTAGAGCGAATATCCTGACAATTACATTCCTTATCGAACACGTTTCCTGCTCCGTGCATAGATATGATTTAATGCTGGAGTGACTTTCAATACATGTTATTTTTATTTCATTCCGGCCCTTCTATGTTTCACAGTACTGTAAGCAAATACATATATATCGTACTATGTAAATAGACTCACACAATGAGTACCTATTCTGACAGTGACCTCTACATTATGACGCTACATGATTTGGCTGTCATTGATGAGGCCTTTTAGTTGAGATGTCGAATACTGCATATAATTTAATTCTATATTCATTTCTACCATACGTTTAAGTATTTATAAATCTGTAGTAGTGGTGGTGGTGGTCATTCACCACTATTATTGGTTCCGAGTGGAGGAACTAAAACAAAATTTTTTTTACAGTTTGCTAAGAAATATTGGAACGGACTGGTAATTTTATTCGGACCCTCACTTACATTTATATTCTCGGTTACATTGTGACTCGATCCATAACATTGATTATGATTAATAATCCAATAAAAAAAGTTAATTTTCCACCAATCAAATTAGAGAAGGAACAAACAGCGCGCAAAAGAAAAGGAATGAGCATTCTATCGCGCTTTCGTTTTCATGGTGTGCTCATCCCGGCGCGTCGCTTCGCTGCTGGCTGGGCGATAAATATGGCCCAGAAGCCCGGTACTCGGCGCGTGAGCTGTCAACGGAAGGCGACATAGTGTGGAAGATAACTCGCAGAGACGACCGCGGCATGGAAGACGAATATGTCGATGGTCAGAGCGTTGAGAGAATGCTGTGCGGACTGTTACGCAAATGATTCTCTGTCTCGTAAAATGACGTGACATTATCTCGCCTCGATACCATCTTCGGTGTATCTTCATAAATATGTACCTACCGTTATCACGGCTGCCAGGGGTAGATTCGTTATAACTGTTTTGAGAGGTACTTTAAACAGTTACTACAAATCACAATTAAAATATAAAAACTCGTACCAGTGGGCTGTATGGACCTCAAATAAAATATTATTATGTGGTAAATAACTTCTTATCACCTACCGGTATATTAAGTAGATGTATCCTAGTGGTTAAAGCAGTGACAGTCTTTTGTCGTGACGGTGTTAGTTGGTGTTTGTAATCGAATTTGAATTCTGCTCGTATCTGTAAATTTTCAAAGTTTATAATGTGTTTGAATTTAACTCAAGCAAACGTGTGTACATGAAGATATGAAATGTCACTTTGTAACAGGAGACCCGAGCACACATAGATGAGACGGTTATAAGTTCTAGTCCAGTAATAATTCAAATACAAGGTCTATTGATTGTTAATTACAGGTGAAATAGCTGTGGTCCAGCCTTCGTGACGTTAAGATGAATCTCTACCTCCATAGGAACATTATATTAACTACCTACTGAATGCGTCCAATAACCAATTTAAGCAACTTCAGTTGGTAACTGGATGGGTGACCTTCAGAGGACACGTTAAGCAGTCGGTCCTAATATTATCTTTAGATAACAGTTGTCTAGTAGAGTCTATTGCAGACTCAGTAACAATAAATTGTATGTGACCTTATGTGTAATGCTATATAGCTATGTGATATACTCAACTTATAAAGCCCTGTACCTTTCCTCAGGCGCTACTATTCTCGAAGTATTTTTCCAATTTCGTCCGTTTCAAGTACCTACCCATCTACAAGGTCCAAGTTTTAAAATCGTCTACGAACTTACCGGCTTTATCTGACAACTTTTATAGTTGTTCGCCATAGATATGGGACTTTCATTTTGCTACTTACTTCTTTATATCAAGATGTGAGAGTAACTAGGTACGCGCCTAAGTTTCCCTTGTTGTATGTGACATAATAGTGATAGGTTAGTGATTTCAACTTCAGCCTCTGTTGCCTTGTGCATACTTTTAATTTTTCATGGTAATGAACGTTTTCGATTTGATCACTAACTGTGAATCTCAGTTACGCAATCTTTCGCCAGATTGTTGATCAAGATGCAGTAAATAGTTATTTAAAGTATGACAAATTAGTATTCTTCTTATTTGTTATTTTAGCTTAAATTATCTAATAATAAATTCGAAAATATTGTTTAATCAAAAATTATTAGTCGCTTGCGATTGTTTATAGTAAAAAACGTCACCTGCATTTATTAAAAAGTCGGTACATTGGCAATCCTACTGCGATATTACGAACAAAAGCATCGAAGTACTAAAACACGAATTGATCTGACAGTTTTTTTTTGCAAAATATCCGAACGACAATAAAATGCTGTGTCGACATCCATCGGCGTTTTTAGATGCAATACACGAGCCTCCATCGGGCGACGCGAGCAGCGGAACAAACGTAAATCATTACATCGGCTGATACATCGACTCGCCTATCTCGCCATGCCCGACTAACGACGCTGCGTTCGGAAATTGCTATACTCATATGTCACCGACCGTCGCTGCAAAGCATCCGTATTGATGCGGGATGCATTGCTCTCCAGACGACATCCAGCGACGGTTGGCACCCGCCGCCTCCGCCGCTCTTTTATATCCTCAACGTCGGGGAGCGTTCCCGTTCTGAACGACGTGTCCGATATCATTGGTCTTTTTATATCGTCTACACCGCATACAGAATGACGTTTATTCGGCCGTTTAATATTTCGAATGTTACTCTGCGCTGGAGGAATCCCCAATTGCACCCCGGAGTGAGACCGATCGCGTATTAAATGCATCGTCGTGACTTGAGTCGCTTGAGCGCGTTGGAATGAAATAAATCATAGTTTTATTCGAAGTTGGTTTTTGCACACACTTTTCGAAATTTAAACTACACAATCACTTAACAAACCCTTACCGTGAGTGGTCTCAAAAGAAAAAGTGGCAAGAAACTTCCAAGTGTTTTTTTTTCTATTCACATTTATAAAAAGCATTTATTTCTTACTTATACTCATTACTTATACATACGTATACTAAACTCATGTAGTTATTATTTCGTACAGTTATTAGTTAGAAATTCGTGAATGTATTACGAAATATTTGTTTTTCACTTCGATAAGCTTCCACAATTGCAAGGACACACCCGTGCCTTGCAATGGCCGCTAATAAGTTGATACTTTGTAACGAAAGTCGTTGTGTAGAAAACCAAGTAGATATTTCGAAATAACAAGACGCAAAGTTCAAAATATGAGCCGGTCGCAGTAGAATGTCGTTGCGGCTACAGTGAAAAATGTCTTACATTTGTGCTTTTTCAGTTTGTTGCATCGCTCTTGCAGAGTTTGCCTCCGTCGTACGTCTAGTTGGCGTATCGCCTTTATCATACTTTATGCAATTTTATTTGGGTCAGGAAACGAATTCTTATTGCGTCAAAACTTTTGATATGAATAATGACTCAAGAATGCATTTCGCGTTTGTCAATATATCCTTTGCAAGTATTCGAAAATACGATGTTTGGTTCGTCTTTCGACTATAGCAACATGACAATATGATGAAAAGTGTACTATATTATATAGCTATGTGTGTAATATCTGGCAAATTTGAACATTGATACGGTTTTGATTTGGCACGTCTCACGACGTATTGGGAAAATCCACAGTACCATCGTAATGGTACTAGAAAACAGAGCTATACATATTAAAATTCATAATGATTTCATTATTTATACTAATTTTGCTACCTTTTTGTAGTTCCATTCGTCCCGGTAGTTCAACTTGGTACCTACCTTTACCACTTTCGGACAAAATAACCATCATCAGCAATGGCAATAAAAGTATAAGTACAAATAATAATTATTAAGTGATGTATTAACCTTTGAAAAATTTTATTTTCCCTTATTCATATTTATGTATATGCATACAATCGACAAGAAGACTTAAAGAGAATGCTCTTGGAAGCGCCAAATTTTGTTCCTTTCACTGCAACTTAGTGTTCTTGTAGGTTTATTTTCTTATTCGTTCGCTCGATGTGTTTCGATTCATACGTGCTTCATGTTAAGTAAATTTTTGATAAGTTTAAACATCGATCGAAGAACGAAACAATGTTAGATTTTGGTCAACAAAAAAGAGATCGGATCCAAAACAAAATCAAGTTCAAATCGTTTTCGGGAGTGAGCCAGGAACGAACGGCGTACTGGATCTTGGTCGATTCTCCGCTATCTCTATCAATCCAATATCCCCTATCTCGAACGAAAGCGATTGAATACGGAACGTCCGTTCGGAGTCCGAGAATTTAAACTATTCACGTTCCGGTAACCGACCGGGCATTGCAGAAGTAGACATTTGAAAAGATTCGCCAAATTCCATTTTATGCGTCCCTGTTCCAGTTTCCAGCGGTTTTCTCGATGAAGATATATGTTTTCAATTTTTGGTTAGATTTCCTTTACAGTGCATTGTCAGCGGTAAAAATTATTTTAATGTCTGCCTACTAGTATATTTACTTAGTTGAAAACAATTTTATTATTTTAACTTTTAACTTCGGAGTTGATTTTTTTAGTCGACGAACTTTCGGACCGTCAATATGATCAGTGGACTGGCATGACCAAAGCGTCACCAGTCGAGAGAAATACGAGGAACCTGCTTATTAACTGGTTCACCGGTACTGCCACCGAAACACGTTGAACGATTGATTGATTGATCAAGGATTGATTCTAGAAGGAGGATGGTAGCTAACTAAGTGGATAAGGAGTTTAATCACCATACACGAATATCGTCAGGATTATATTGAATGGTCTGTGCGATATGTAGTATCTAGGATCCCGATCCTAACGTCTTGTGTGATGTTCAGAATGCCACACCAAAATCAAGAGTTAGCTTGGACCTAAACATGGACATTTGAATCTAACACTCCAAAATATTATAATAATAGTAGTTAACTTCTGTAATATTGTATTATACATAGTACAGTATACTTTCCAAAATAGCAAAGTCGCATGTTCCAGACTCCGTCATAGTGATATAACTTTGTGCGGATTATTTCGCAACTTAAACACTGGTCCACTGTTTGACTTGAATGTTACTGTTTATTTGTTCTGCATATGACGAATATTAGGTAGGGAAATCCGTTGGAAATTTCCTGTGCGAAATTCATTAAACTCTGACGTGATTTTCACAGACATTATGTGTATAACTGGTGCCGCAATTAAAAGTTTCCGCGGAGAACATACGATACACCGACATTTTGATATGCAGTTTTAAGTTTGTACATGTACCTACCTGTCATCGTCTTGTTTATTTATGTATTTTGTCTTCTTCAGATTTCAGGGCTGGGCCCTTGTCGCCGCAGCTGATGAAGTCCTCCACTTTTCACGATCGAAAGCCACCTCTTGTACTTCCTTGTACGGCATGATGCCAACATTCTCTTTTATCTGTTTCATATAACTGATTATTGCTTCTCCCTCTCTTCCCTTCTACCTTGCCTTCGATGATGTTCTTTATAAAACGGTCACGTTGTACACGGTATCCGATCATCCTGCCTCTTCTATTTTCAATTGTTCCTATTAATGTTCTTCTTTCATTTATTCTCTGAATCTTTTTCTTTCCAGCTCATTCTCATTCTCCTCCAACGCCACTTTTAAAATGTCTCAAGCGTTTCTCAATCCCTTTGTGTCATCAACATCATTTATTTTGTGCACACAATTAAATGGTAGGATACAAAATATTCATAAAAAGTTTGTACGACGTATATGTACAATGTACTTATTGTATTTTTTTAGTGAAAGTAAAGTGAAATTAAGCAGACACTAGTTAATAGTAAACTTTTTTTATATAATTATATTTACGTTTATCTTATATACATTTTTCGTATTCACCCTGTATATGTTAAACTTCCTCGTGGAATCCACTCTATGTAGGGATAGCAACCGCATAAAAAATCCAAGCAGTAATTTTGACAGTATCGTGTACGGACAAATTTTGTTTTGTATTATTTTATAAGTAACTTATGACATCGTTCGGGATCATCAGATAGTTATTATTCATGTACACTTGATTTAAAGCCTATGTCCATCGAGAATAAAATACCTTTCAAACGGTAACATAATTTTAACGTTAACAGATGCCGTGGGTCCGGAGATTAAAACATAAACGACGTGTATAAGAAAATGACGATAGAAAATGGTTGATAAATGGAAAAAAGAAACTTTATCTAAACTGTGTACTTTGCCTGTCATTTTTTCAGCAGACGACCTTGTAGGGTAGTTTACAATGACCTTATCTGTTGATCGGATTGTTCAGGGTTCGATTCCCAGTAGGGATAGATATGAAATATGCGCTAAGATGAACGTGTGTATTCGGACTTTGTTTGTGAGTTCTCATTCGTGTACGATCATACCGCCCGCAACACAGGGCGACACATGTTCGGGTGTGTTAGCACAGTATAACGATTCATAATAAAAATTTCTGCACTGTGTGTCTGTGTAAATATTTATGACTATAATGGCCTTATGTAATAGTTTATTTATTACCATTATAGCATAGCATTTGTATCTTACCATTGAAAAAGGTCACAAGCATGCCCGCCGACGTAACCAGAAAAAACCTCTATTGTATTGTATTGAGACATTGAATACGATTTTAACCGAATAAGGACTGAAATGCAATTAACAATGAAAACCATTACGTCGCAAGAAATCTGTTCGCAGGCAGGTTCACAAAAACTCATCCGGCTAATTTGTACCGAATGTAAAAAAATGCCTCGGAATTACTTCGTACACACATGTGTCTTTTTCAATTAAAAGCTTTAAAATTGTACGAAACAAATTAAACTTAGCCAGAGAAAACTTTAAAACGATTTAAAATTATATGCAAACATCTAGGCTTGACGCTTTTAATTCTGTTTTAAACTAAAAGCCGCGTACTGACTATGTCGGGAATGAATATAAAATCGAGCGATGAAAATTATGTTAAACAATCTTTGGTTATACGTAGTTATAATGAAGCTATTTTCATTCATTAATGCGCTGTGCAGCGTTACAAGCGCTTTCTGCTTCTCGGCTTGGGGAGTGTGTTTGCACCGGTGCATGTACACGAGATCCAAAATCCTCCTTGTAGTGTGACAGCAAAGTTGTCCAAATAGTTTTGTCGGGCGGGAATGCCAACATCTTCTCAATAATGGAATGAAACTAAATCGAACACGTGCGCGATAGAGTTTCGTAACACACGAACTACAGTAAATGTATCCAGTAAAATTTTATTATAATTATTATTTTCGTAAATTAATTATTTAAAATGAAAATTTATTTTAATTGACTTAAAAATCAGAGCGTTCTATATTTATGTGCATGTATTTTCTTTGATATATAAAATACGAATTTCTTTAAATAATAAAAAATATATTTGCATTTCTCATAATGAATTGTTTCATTTGGATGCATCAATATTTATTCGGTTATTAACAATATTATGTCTGTTATGGGGCCACCAACTTTTTAAAATAGCAAATAATGTACCAAACTTTACCTTTTTCGGTCTAGTAAATTTTAAGAAAATACGTAGTAATTGTGAAACAGATTAAGACGGGAGTTATCTTACAGTTTCCGGTTTTTCATCGGGCATAACCCAAACAAGGAATGCTTAAAGAATAGAAGTATGCATTTAATGAGATAGTAGTCTGACATACACCCTGGATGCAGAAGTTGAAGGCTCGAACAGAGGCAAATTTGTACACAACTTTAAAAGATAATGGATAGATGGAACAACCACGTGTGTACGTTAAAATCTGAAACCACCGCTTGAATTGCAATCATCGCGTGTGAGATCGCACTCCCTTCTTAACTTCTCGCAGATAGAGCTCCCATTCCATTAGTAGGGGCAAGTTAGCAGTAATTTTTAATTAATGCCGGCACAAAGTTACACCAGCAACAAAATTTGTTATTTCGTACGCCAAGTCATAGCCGAGCTTAGACGTGTAGTAAGTAAGTAGCGGGCGGCCTTCCAGTTTATGCTCATTTTGTATTCCCCGCTCCGGTTTTGTTTGGCCAACATTTTTTACAAGAAACTTTAGACTCTGTTTATGTTTTGTTACACATATTTTTACAGCCAGTTCCAGTGTGAATTGCACTTTTACCGAGTGCCAAGTACAACGTCCTGTGCGAGTTTTTTTTTTAAATCGTTCCGAATATGCTTTCCATACATCGTTGTTGTTTTATGGTCAATGTTGATGTCACTAAATGTAACTGCCACCCAAGGACGCAGTTGGCGATACAAAGAGCGTCATAGACGTGATATCAGTAAAGAAGAAAACGGTAAATTATTATGTGACTCTCCAGCAATTCAACGCCTTAATACAACATTAAAATATAAAACTAGTCTCATATTTCGAAAATCCTTTAGCCAATGACATGACGAGATGTAGCAAACTAATATTCCATTTCAGTGGCTTTCTCTGTGATAACCGTATCATCTTATACGTATAATATTCAAGGTGTGATGTAATCATGTGATCTTACGTTGAATGTATGTATTTACGATGGATATGGCGTGAGATTTAGAACATTTGAGACATATGGACCGGTTTCCTTATGAACAACTTGAAACATACACAACTGATCTCTGGATTCTCTCGGATTGTTGCGGATAGCGCGAACATTTACAATAAGGTTACATGAACAATCAAGACAGTAGTAAAAACATTTACCTGCCATAAAAATGTTTTTGTTGGCTGGGGATATCAGGGTTCACGTAAGATACCGATTTGGATGCATAGTCATTCAGTTTAGACGGCTAGGGAAAGTATGTTGAAGTGTTAGGCTTAATAATATGGTACTTATTAATATCACGTACATTATACAAAAAATTATAAGACTGGTCACCTGATGGTAAGTGGTCACCACCCACCATGGATATCTAGAGAGGCGTCACTGACACGTTGCTGACGATAGGTGAAATGGTGGATTTTTACGTATTTCATCTTACACTGTTTCGTGAACTAATTATTATTTATATAATTATAATTTTCAGTCTTGCGCGTTTTACGTCTTGTTTTACCTTCTGACTACACAAGAAACTGCATACCTTTAGCAAAAAGAACAATAACACAAGTATAATAAATAACGATACTTTTGTCATACACTTCATACATCACACGAGCACATTTCTGTTATATATCTGTTTATAAGCTCGTTATCTACACAGCTACGTAAATAAATTGAAGTTGACATGATAGTAACATGTAGGATTGCAATATTAATTAGTAGATGCACACCTTGTCTTTTTTACGGAGCGTACCGCTTTAAGCTAAGGGAATTATTTGGAGTTCACATTTCCAGCTTCAGGAGAACGTAGCTTGACAACCAATGTACTATGAATAATTTAGTCAAAAAAGTCTAAAGGTACATTGATAAAACGTGCCGGATAAGACATATCTATAGTCGGTTAAATGAGCAGACGTTATTTTAAAAGGGTTGATTCAATGTTTTACTGTTGAATGCTTTGGTTTGAATGCGGAGGGAGCAGTGGTCTCTGATTGGTTTCATTTTCAATCCATTAGCTGTCCAACGCAGGCGACCATGATTCCATCGTGCAGTTGCAATACGGATTAGTGGAAAACTTTGATCGTCCTATACCTAATGTATTGATAGATTATCTACGGTGACGGATAAAATCTCAAATCATTGCCTTAAAAATCCAACAGTTATTTAGTTCAATATTCATTTTGTAACACTAAGAATGGTGTTATACTAAAAATCAAACGGCCAAAGTTTCAGGTTTAGATAAGTTTAGATAGTTTACACAATAATAAGAGACAGCGAGTCGGTACTTTCATGCCGCTTTAAATAAATAATAATAACAATAAAATCTATTTATAGCCTTTGTAATTTCTAAATCTGTTTATACATGTTTATCTCCTTGGCAATATAGGGTGACTCAGCTTGTGCTAACGCGAAGCTGTGGCCCCGTGTAGCGCTGGTAGTCAGTCACCCCCTCCTACCTGAGCTAGCATACGGGAGTTCCGACCGTTGATCCCCTACTCACCAGCTGACATTTGGTCATTGGTTTAATATATAAAGCTAGTGATGATAAAAGTTAATGATATAAAAATAAAATTTGATATAATTTAACCTAACTCTTTAATTTGTGTGTGCGTGTGTGTGTGTGTGTGTGTGCGCGCGCGCGGTTTTCTGTTGGGTAGAACTATTTTGATAGTGCAAAAAGTCTTTTAAATTTAGGTATTACCAGTATGCATGATTTAAATTTTCTGCAGCGAGCTGCCGCTTTATTAAAGCTTGTTTGTACTTCGGTTTCAAAGATTCCGTACTGGATTTACTTCTAAGAGGAGGCAGGAGGTCGTTCCAAATTCTTGCTGCAGCAAATTTAAAACATCCCCTAAACCTTGTCGTCTAATGTTTCTGGACTTTTATAGGGGGTGAGCATATGTGTGACGGTTTATTGAGGTTAATATCTTTAACCCAATGAAGCTTCTCGAAAAGATTTCCCGATTTCTTGTTCCACAACACTCTGTGAACCGTGCAAGCATAGTAGAGGTCCCGCTGTATTGCTCTTTCAGCTTTAGCATTCAGTATTGGCCCAAATATGGTACTGCAAAAAAAGAGTTGGAAAGAACCAGGGAATCACACAGCAGCACACGTAATTCTTCTTTAATTAAGGATCCTTGCCACTATCACTGTCCTGTCATTTCCTACGGCGAGCAGGAATCGCGCCGTCCAGTAAGCACGGCAGGTCCGGCGGCAGGGAGATGGCCCTCGGCGTCCGACAGGTGTTAGCCAATTTGCGAGATCTCGCGTACCCTTGCAGCCGATCGGTGGACCCTGGAATTATCTATTTGTTTCCGAGCTGTTATTCAAAGCAAGGCGAGGATGTGATAATGAACCAACCCAATGAAACGAGTTCTATTATGCAGTAGCGATACATAATTTACTACTCTCTTACTCTCAACGGTATACCCAATATTGGAATACCCAAAATGTGTATGCAATAAGGCGTTACAATGCCTTGGTCAAATGTAAGTCCTTAAAGAATATTCAGCGCAATATTTATTTTGTTCTGTTGAGTGTTAATATAACCGGGACTAACACATATTTTAAATTTAAAAAATTTATAAATTGATTTTCTCGATGATAGTATTAAGTGAACAAAAAATAAAAATATCTACGAAGATACGTGAACGTTAAAATTGATATTAATTTGTCATCTATACATATAGTAAAATTCTAACTGATCGTTTACTGTACAGGAAAGATATATGAGAAGCACTATTATTAGGGGCGTGTATCAACGCAATAGAATTCAAAAAAAAATGTTGTTAGAATTTTTGTCGGTTTGTCTGTGTGTTTGTGCGCCCTCATTTCAGAAACGGCTTAACCGATTTCATTTTGGTCTTCACTAATGTATTGCAGTAAGCAATCACTTAATATTTTAATTTCATTTCATTGCAATCGGACCATAAGTAAAAAAGTTGCAAATTGATACATGTATATCTAATCAAAAGTACGAGAACTGGAGAGACTGGGTTGGTCTTACATCTAAAGTAGTTTTTCTGAAGCGAAGCGAGGGCATTTGCTAGTATTGATGCAGAATGGTTGGGGACTAAGTTATAAACATCAGCTTGGAATTACAAAATACTTAATAATAATGATATTTAACGATTAAGTCCAAAAGCATAGCAACTACACAGTAACGTAACGTAAATAATTATCAATCCTAACGTTCGAGATGATCCATATCCAGATCAGAAATTTCATATTCATAACATCCCTAATTTAAATATTATTTACTAATCTCCGGCTGAAACTTCAAAACTTTCACCTCTTCTTTAATAGGAACAAGTTTAGTCTCCCTTGTTATATAAACCCTAGTGATGGCCCAAAAATAACTCATAAATATTGCAAGCTTTAACTTGGTTATCGGGTGATTTCGTAAGAAATAGAGAGACAACAATTCGAAAAATGTTATTTGTCTCTATATCAATAACAAAGCATACTTAAAGAAATAATATTTAAAAAAATATTTAATGTACAGATTCGACTGTATTTCGACTGTATGTATCAATAAACATTATGCGTCATAATCTCGGATACAATTTATCCCGCGAAATATATATTGATGATGTATTCCCATGAAATAGGATATTATTGTATAGAAGTTCTATAGGTGGAGGGGACACACGAAATATATAAATTCCTAGTAAAATACGCGTGCAATAGTTGTTATCCACGATTTACAACATAATGCTGCAGCCGCTCCTGTTATATTATTTTTTTTCGAAACGAAGCAAGCGCCGGTTACTGAGGCGTTATAAATAAATGTAATTTCCACAGTTACTTGTTGGGGGTGAAATTCAACTCTCTCCTAGTTATTGCATTAATGCGGGTTTGCACAAGGCACGGAATTTCAAACTCTCCGGTAATCAGTGCCTGCAAACGCTAAACAAGCTGCCGGTATTGTTGCTGGTTATTTCATTATGAGATGTTTTTGAGACGGTATTCGGGATGCCATTACATTAATTGATATGAATATACAGATTGTTTTCATGATCATGAGATAGAGTAGGACTTTTGCGGTCTATCATTCATTTTCATCTCAATGTCCGACTCCTACTGTTAACCATAGGTGATCGGCCGAGATAAGCAACTCCGGATGTGGTTAGCAGATGTATGGGTGATCGCTAGTAGCAGAATTCTGTGAATACTTTCGTGTTCACTTCGAATAGTGTATTTCAATATTAATAACATTTTAATGTTTTGTTTCAGGTATAGAGATAGGTATAGTTATAGGTAATAAGAAGACGAGATCGATTGGATTAAGTGTTTGGTATTTGAACTAACTTTCCAAATATTTTGAATATATAAAAATATTTATATTAAATAAATCCACGATAAAACAAATATAAATACTAATATTAAGGAACTAAGAGGAGATAGAGAGGTGATGATGTAATGCTAACGTAATTAGTCCTGCATGGTGGAGTATAGCCATAACCAATTGTTATAAATACCCAAGTCCACTGTGATATGGTTAGACTTAAATATCGAAATACTTGTCAGAAACATGTAGAGGCACGTTGAAATATTTGCCTTTTAAGCGAAAGCACTCGAGACTAGCGTTCGCATTTGTGAGACACTCACTCATCGGTCCACCGGGCTAGCGACACGACGAGAGCAAAGAACGCGGCTATTTCCCATTTCAGAACTCACTGTGTGAAGCATTCGTCTGTCTAAAGTGACGAATGCGTAAAGGAACTCCTTACCTTACGAATTTACCAGTATGTGTATAAAAACAAACAATGACTTTAAATTTTGTGAATTATATTTGACTTTGAATTTATCAAACTTAGGGAATACCTATCAAGTTAACTTTTAATAGCTTTCAATATTAACATTAAATCGCTCACGTTCACTGTTGACGTCCCTGGGTAACCCAGTTATATTGAACGAATGTTGTTGTTATTAATTAATGCACTGCCAGAGGAAGGGTCCCGAATTCAGTTTCCAGTTGTGGCAAATATTTTTGTGCCTTCTTGTACGAATGTAATGTGAGCCGATAACTTCATAATAATCTGTGGATAGTTGATATGGAAAACAGCTGGAAAATAGTAAATTTCAATCTTATTTTAACTTGTATGCACTGGTTTGTTTCTTAATTGTCCGTTTTCACTAGTTTCTTTATATGCTTCTGGAACGACGTTCGAGTTATTTATCTCACAGATAGTATATATTATCTAGACTCTCACGAATTGCATTTATATCGTTTTTCTGTTATTTTTTTTTTTTAATACGCTTTTATTAGCTCGGGTTGTATCTATGTATGTATGTAGCGGAATCTTTGAGCTTAATTTTCACTGGT
>PDGT01000048.1:2358380-2382125 GCA_003671415.1 Megathymus violae | reverse complement strand
GTGAGACTGCCGCCACTATGTTCGGTCGGAAGCGTGTCTGGCCGACGCCGTTGAGGCTGCGAGGTCGTGATATAGCGTGGTATAATACGATCGCGTTGCGCTCCACGTATGTACTAGGGAAGTTGCGAATATTCGCATTCGCATCCGTAATCGCGAAACTTCTGCATTAATTTAGACATACGCATCTGCTTACGCATCCGCAATAATCAATGCGGAGTTTCATGCGAATGCGAATGTCGCATAAGTTGGTACAAGAAAGAAATTAGGCGGGGCCCAAGACTCGCGTGCCGTCTATATGTGCTCATTGACCAATGGGAGCAAGATTTCATTCGGCGACAGGTTCCGACGCGTTTGTTATTGTGTATCATTTGTTTCCAGTAAATCAATTTTCAAGTGTTCAATTTCGCCTAACGCATGAACGATTATTGAGTGTTATTGTAAATAAACAGTGTTTGTTGGGTTTTAAGGGAGATTTTTATAGTTTGTTTATTAGAATATTTCGACGTGAATTACAATATCACTGCCGATACAAAGTGGTATTTGGATCTCTTTTAAACCAAATGAACATGGCCACGATAAGTTTTATTGTAAAATATGCAACAAAATCTACTCTCGCAAGGGTCGTTCCACATCGTCTTTAAAAAATCATCTGAAATCGATGCACCCAGAACCCAGAAGAGTTTACTTTATTTGAAAGTTCAAGTAAAGAAAAACAATTGCGGAATTAGCAAACTGACATAGGTAAGTTTCATCATAAAAAATATTAAGATTTCGACTGAAAAGTAAAAATCAAGATCTGCATCCGCATTCGCGGATATATCCGCGGCCGCATTCGCATCCACGGATGTGGAAAAATCTACATCCGCAACATCCCTGGTATATACGATCGAGCGGACAACGAACGTCATCCACACCTTAGAGTGTTCCCGCCCTTCCACAGTCGACCATCTGACGGGGATTTTCATCCCCCTCGAGAAACTGCTCGGGCACGGAGGATTCCCTCGAGACCCGAACTGCCCACACATTGGCCAGCGCTTTCAAGGGCCGCACGTCTACAGTTGATTGATTGATTGATATAGTATTGTTTTTGTTGCGAACGACAACACACGTACGCAAATGAGACATCCACAGCTCTATAATATTTATTGTGTTTTCTATTCTCTGTTTTTTGTGTATTTTATTATGTTCAGCTGCGGCTTTAGACTACGAATAAACATTTTTTTCATTTAATTTTCATTTCATTTCATATATGTTCTAGTGTTACGGATTTCCCTGCGCTGCGTCACCCACCATTATTAATATACAACAAATTTACGATTAGGTTTCAGATACCTCCTAAGTGACGAGTTACCGGTTTTAATAAATCTACACAGATATTTATGAGTCAGATAAATGAATCCCGTCGGTTTTTGGTTGTTTGTAATGTTTTAATTTTGTTTGCATCACACGCAACGCCGAGAATCATGTGAATGTCCTTGTTTACGTATACGTATACGTTCATAGTATATATTTTTGTATACTGTAAGCTAGGCACAGGGTAACTACAGTGTATAGAGTATGTAATCTTACGTTAATTCGGGCTTAATACATCACAGTTACACGTTTATATTATAATGTATGTATATAAATTGAGAACGACATTCAAACGCCGTTGGAAGTAGCAAATCAAGTTCACGTTCCGGTAATTTAATCATGCGACTTACGAAATTGACGTGCAAATTCATATATCGGAGAGTTGTGGGAAGTCGAGCCCTTACAAGGTGCGTTGTATTAAATTTATAGTGTACTGAAATGCGGTTAGCATATGTACGTTTGTATGCGAAATGATTTACCTTAGGTTCTGGATGGTGAGGTAAATGTTTGCTGAGCACCGTGGCGGCTCACCGGGGAGTAACATCTTAAAAGGGTTATTGACTAAGGATAGTTTGATGTTTCGTTGTTTCGCCGTTTAACTGACTAATTACTTTGTCACACTTACTGGCCTACTAACGTAATAAAAATGTATTGAAGTACAATTCGGTATCGGCTACGATTCGTGCTAATATATACTAGCGTTTTATCCAGTATTGTTTTCAGAAGTGTTATTTAGAGAATTTTAAGTTATAAAATTTTCCTTGGATAAATATTATAGAAGAGTAAGAATACTAAGACATGATAATTTCCAGGAAAATAGCTTTTGGGTTAACATACAGTATTTTTTTTTTTCTATAGTTGAAACTACTGATTTTACAAATTACCCAATAATCCCCTGATGCTCCAGAATAAATCGCCCCACTCGGAATTACTTTGATAATGACATACGTTACCGACCAACAGAATGTACACGAGTATAGTATAGATTTTGTTTCAAAATTAACTTTTCCAGTAGATTTAGAGAAAATACCATGCGGCTGATGGAGCGACAGACAGACATGCATGCGCGTGTTATGAGGGCTCCATATTTTTCTTCTGAGGGACGGTACCCAAAAACTGGTAATTTATAAATGTGTTAAAGTATCTATGAAATCACGGACGCATACTAGTTAAATTAGTTTAATTTTAAATTCACTATCTTTATTAATATTATAAAGAAAGTGTGCGAATTTTGTGTGTTTCTGTGTATGGGGAACATAATGTACGGCCCCTAATTTTTTTTTGAAGTTAATAGCCGACAAACGAGCAGACGATATGTTTATAGGATCATCATTTTTCAATTTACAATTAGGTAATCGTTCAACCTGAACAAAGTCGGGGCGGGTCGCTAGTATAATATAAGATAAGGTCCTCAAATCTTTGTTTGGACAACGTGGTGGACTTTGGCCTTAAGCTCCTTCATTGTGAGAGGAGATCCTAGGTCAACAGTGGGACAGTTATGCATTACAATGATAATAATAATCAAATCCATTATTAAATATTAATAATAAATTAATAATCTTTGTGTTAATATTAGAACATTTCCTTATTTTATCTTCCTTAAGAATTGACGGGACACCGTTCGTCATTCGAACAAGACGCAAAGTTTATTCGGAAGAGACGAGGGAACGCCAAATCCCCGGGCAAATTAAAACCAGTGTACCAAGTAGAACTATGGGGAATAAACCGAATTCCTCGCGTCGCGTTGCTTAACCGAAATTGAATTAAACAAACTTGGGATTTTATATCTATTAGGGAAATGTACGTCGGTCCCGAAGGCTACGATTTAGGCACGGAGAACTTTCACATTTCGTACGAGCGTTGGTGCGTTGCTTTAAACATCTATGAACGTGGAGTACGCTCGCAAAACCTCGTTAGGAGATTTGAATAGATAGATGATAAAGGTATCAGAAGTCATCATAAGAGGTTATTTGTTATTAATTTACCGTTCATAATTTATAATATCAAAGAAAAATCCTTTGCAATGTGGAGTCCATACATTAGGAGTGCTAAGTTTAACTGAACCAAAGTGTCTCGAGTGTAGTAAAATTTATATCCGGCACTTAAATAGGAGTTACTTTCACAGTGATACTGTGGGATAAATATATCAGAGGTATGACATGGGGCTTCGCAAGAAAAGATGTGGAATGATGTCTTTTTCATGGGCTTTTGCGCTTTTACGATTCTTTTTGTGTTGTCAATGTTAATAGTGATCTCTTACCATTACGCGATTCTTCGGCTTTGTTGATTTATCTTCAGACTATAAAAATATACGTACAAACACAGTACGTTTTATGAGAGTGACACCACGGGTCGCTTCACGTCAACGAGAAAGGCTAGAGTGTGCCCTACCACGCCGATTCTTTGGACATTTGTGAAAGTGGTAGTGGCCAATTCAGATGTCTGAGGTTCTTATTATGTCGACAGAGTGTTTTTAATAACAAACAATTTATGTTGAGAATAAGTTTCTAAAATTTTTTATATTTTAACTATAGCACATTTTTTTCATTTAACTAAACCAACTACCTATATATGAAATATACCAGCTTTTCAATTATCTATTTAAATTTTAGTTAAACACTATAAACTTTATTTTAAACTATTCAAAATCCTCCACGATTGCTTCCGTAACCTGAACACGCATTAATGTTCGAAGTGTCTCGAAAATGCTGAAAACTAGAACTAAACACTATTGAGCTCCCTAGCGGATCGCTTAAGGCGTCATTGCTGTAAATTACTCGGAATCGCAAAGCCGTCATCTTGGAAGCACTACATTTAATGCATTGCAAATTTGTGCAGCAGGAACTTATAAGCTGCTAAAGACTCGTAGAGCGAGAAAATTATACTCAAAGCAGAGCATTGCCTGTACTCGTATACCCGAGGATGTTTGAAGCGAGATCGCTGCGACAGTTACAAACGTGCAGTTCTGTTTACGTGCTATACGAGTACATGTTTGGTGACAGATAATATTTATGTAACGTATTGTGTAATTTATGTCACTTTAGAAAGTCATGCTTATTCTAATCGGTATTTTTATAACTGTAATAGTAATGTAATGGGCCATGGACGGAGGTTAGCATTTGGTGGTGATCCACTATCGACAGTTTTTTTTTCGGTTATAAAACAATAAACTGTAGGCATGATCTATGACATGTGTCTATTTGTTTCATACATGAAGAATTCGTTTTACATATACAACTAATTACAATCGGTGAACCATCAATGACTTTATACGTTTTTTTTTATGTTAATAGCTGACAAACGAGCAGACGAGTCACCTGACGGTAAGTGGTCACCGTCGCCCATGGACATCAGCAAGATCAATGGTATCACTGATGCGTTGTCGGCCGGGAAATGAATGATGAAATGATGAAGGTGAGAAAGAAAATATTGGCTTTCAGCCCTCAGCTGGAAAACGACAAGTCCCTTGACGGCTGACTCTAGCAAGAGGGTGTTAGCTAGCCAGGCAGGCTTTACGTTAAGATAATAATACTAGTAATAATATGAATGACAATTATAATACTGATAATATAATTCTTACGCGAAGCCCTGCCACCAAGCAGGCTAGCTTCTATCGCACCTTACGACACCCTGTTCTGCCAGCATGGGATTAGGAGGGGGGGGGAGGTATTCCACGCCGCCCCGACACGGCCGGGATACATTTTACAGACTAGATATATGAGGCAATGTCGCCTGTTTCTTTTATTTTAAAAGGCCGTTCGGTTGCCCATTTACCCCGTTGGTACTGAAATAATAATGTTTAGGTATGTGGGATAAACACGAAAAAATTATAAAACGCTTGAGATCAACGACTACGAATTATTTTTTGGCGCTCTTTGACAAACTTAAGGCATAGGTTTTGGAAAACATATTTAAATTTACATGTACAGACATCTAAACTGGATCAATCCCGTAGGTACTTGCAATACTACGTATACCTAGGATTTTCTATTAAAGGTATAACAGATTCTTAGAAGTGTACATCACAGGACAAAGCGGATCAAAGGTATGATCAGTTCGATAAATTCACGTCTGTGTTCTGATCCGATAGAAGGAACGCCGCAGTCGTAGTTCAGTTTGAATTGAACGCCCCGATAGAGCAGGTATCGAGTCTGCTAGTTCAATTCTGCGGTTTGATCTAAATTCCGCTTTCAACTTAGTGGGAATATGCTAATGGAAGTGATGTATGAAATGTACAGGCGAAGACAAAATTTTATGATCCTTTATGAACATAACTGATTATTAAAAAAAATCGATACACATGTTCTTTCGTATCGAGTATATAACTTGGATCGTTTATTATCATAACAAATTTACTTTAAATTAGTTTAATAAAACATGGACGATTGTATATCGCTTAGGATTAGGGAATTTATCATTACTGACATTTTAAAATCGGATATGACTTTATTTTATATTAATTACCTTCTTACAAATCAAAAATTATACTTACTACAAATATAGTGTGCATGATAACGGTGGGGAAATACATAGAAAGCTAAATGAAGATACTCCATTTTGTTATATTTTTTTCAAATTTATAATAATAATCTTTATTGTACGGCATAGCACGGAAATGATAAAACTAACAGTCTGGACAATGTTTTATAGTGTCTGGGCGGTCTTGCCGCGAAAAAGTGATTTTTCTAGACAGCCTTAGGATGAAAGATATAGGAATGTTTATTTTAATATTTTAATTTATTTAAATATTTATATTTCTATTTTTAGATTCCTATGTTTTTCTATGTAAAAGCTAAACACCGAAAGTACTGTGATTTATATATTTAATGATAACAAAATATATGGTTCCCTCTCTCCTTTCTGCCCATCGATGCGTCAGTGGCGGTTGCTGAAATTGATATCCATATATTGTGACGACTTACCATTAGCTAGCTGGATTGTCAGGAATTAATTAAAATGAGAATCCCAAAATTAACCATTCAGAGTGTTTATTGTGCAGTTTTAAAGTGCCTATTTTATAATTTGCATTGCACTATTTATACCAAATTTTTACGAAACCACCTAATTTCATAGAATGAAGATTTCTATGTAAACTTTAATATCGAAATTTGGAAAATTCTTATGTGACATTATCTCACTGCAAGGCTCTTCTTAGTGTTTGATATAGTTGTATTCCACGAAGCTAAGTGTGGATTGGGGCACACTACACAAAGTTTTGAAAAAACCTACGCACTAGTTTCCTTATGATTTTATCCTGTACAGAAACAAGTAATAATTTATTATACGCACTTAACTTTAAAAAATTATAATAAGTAAAAAGGGACCCCAGCCGGGTTTTTAAATTGCCGTTAAATCACTGCTTTATGCGCTTTTAGTGTATTTCAAATATAATGCAACACATCACCTATGACTGTTTACTACGTATCTCGGTCAGCACACAAATTGTATCCGGATTGCTAAGTGCATGTAAATGGCTTTCTGTCCTCTGTCTTACGGAATAGCCAGGGGGAGACAGTTGACTTTGCCTCAAAACCCTTTGTAATGCACTCAATCAATCATTCAGTACGGTACTCACACCATATTGGCCTTTATTTGCTGTGTCGGATAGTATCTGCGATCGATATGTATGATGCGATTTGATAATACAGAACGGATTGGACAGTTTAACGCTCTCTAAAGCATAAGCTCTCCAAAGCATCTAAGCAGGCGAGGTTATGATTTAGTTGCTATCGGTTAATTATAGCTGTAGGCTAGTTGCGTAATTCATTCAATACGTAGACGTGTCTGCTAGTATTTAAACGTTTGCTTACCGCGCTCGCTAGCCGCCCTAAACGTTAAAACGAGCGATTCGCGGCGTGTATGTGACGAACGAGTTTGTTCGGTAAACGAGATTTTCGAACTTTTGCTCGTACGCTTCACAGCTATGTGAGTGCGAATTGACACTCAAATTCATTAAGTGCTGGCGAATGGTTTGGAAATAAAACACTTAGATATTAGATCATAAATCTTCAGACATGAAACCGAGGCGGTCGTATCTTTTCAGTTTTTATACCACGGAAAAGTGCATATATACGCATCTCATCCTACATCGGGGAAAGTATGTGAGATTTGCATAACAACCCACTAAAACTAAGCGGTTGTTTTCTTTTATCTTTGTAACGGGATGTCATGAGGTTGTTGCATTCTACCGAGTCCAACTGAGAACGTCTGGAATAGTGAATGATTTTTGTGAGGAATAAGGGGCTTCGTTCATCCGTGAGCTAACTTTCCCTGTTTGTATACCTGCGGTGCAACGTTTACACGTCGTTAGATTTAATTCCGACCGCCTGTTAAATCCGATGGTACTCTTGCGTAGGGTATTTTCCTTCACGGCTAGATTTAGCTACCACATAATAATAACCGAGACATAATGTCGGAAAGCTCGACTATGGACAGAAGAAAAACTTTAACCACGCTGTTGCAACGAGAACTGGTGAATATATCCCACTATAATTAGCAATTTTTAAAAATCGTTTCAAAGTGTATTTTGGCTTCGATCACTCTGACTTCTAGAACTTCTTCAGTGCTGGTAGTCCAAAGTAGAACTGTAAAAGACTTCTTGTTTTGCATAAAAAACCTGTACGGTTAAAACAGAGTCAAACGGATTTTTGGGTCACTGTACGACTCTTTTTTTTATGGAATTAGATTTCGTATCCGCATTTGTTTTGACCCGCGGTCAGCGAGGTGGATATTGTAGTTGCGTGTGCTTGAAGAATGATAGGGGATTGTGAATTGATTGTGAACTTTTCGGCACGTGATATATGAAATTCTACAATGTATGTTGTATGTATACATATGTAAGCTATGCTGGAGTCAAGAAACAAATATTTACATGCTCATTCATTTGTATAGCTACAAAAAATTGTTGTCACAATGATAACTGCTCATAGCTCAACATGTATCTAGGTGTCTCTCTTATGGTAGAAGAACTGCTTCTCGTGTCCTTCAAATAAGAATGCGAAAAAATCACGGCTCGATTTTTTTAAAGTACGCC
The DNA here is from genome assembly GCA_003671415.1 of Megathymus violae. Lineage (NCBI taxonomy): Eukaryota > Metazoa > Arthropoda > Insecta > Lepidoptera > Hesperiidae > Megathymus > Megathymus violae. The sequence continues at coordinate 2,373,739 of PDGT01000048.1, read as the reverse complement.
CGAGATTTGTAGATATTTGAAATATATTATCTTACTTAATATATTATAATTCTACTGCGTTTTGTAATAAATGCAACAAATAAGTGTAAAAGGATGCACGTTGCGCAATCGAGGTATTATTTGCACCATCGGCAACGTTCACTGGGCGTTAAATTCGCTCAGAGCAATTCGCGACGGGCTGCGAGTATCGACTTGCGTAATGTATGCGGAACGAGCTAATAAAACCGAGCGAATGGTGTTGTAAATTTAAAAACAGTTGACGTTCATCCTGGATCAGTCTTTAAAAAGGAGGTGGTGTTGCAATATCGTTTTGTGTTGCAGAGATAATCGTTACTTTTTTGTTTTTATGTTTGTGGTATTATTTGTTGGTAGTGTACTCGTATCTCGTACATCCTGTCCGAAGTGCAAGGGTTCTCATTGAACCAATCAATGAAGATCCTAAAGTCGAATCCATTTGCCACCTGTTCTTGGAAACGCAAGGTTAATCGCCGAGGAATAATTTAATTATGTTCAGCTGAATTGATATCTTGTAAAATCATAGTTTAAAAAGTTGACATAAAAAGTTTGCTGCTCATAGGAGCCTGATATATCAGTCCATTAGTCAAATTCTGTTGGAAATATTAGTATGTTACGTTAAATGCAGTAGAAGTAACCATTTGTAAAAAATTATATCTCCGCATACTTTACGCAAAACTGGATGGTAATAGAAGCGAGTACTAGGTGTCGCGGTAAATTCGAGCGAAGTTGACGTTTATCTCGAGTCATATCCTCAACAATAATATGAGCAGAACAACGCAACACCGACTACGATGTAAGAAGCATTGTCGGCTAAAACAAATTCTTGCTTCGGATTATAATTTTATTATGTTTTTGGTAAAATAAATAACATGGAATTCCGTTTGAGATCCTGTACGTATCTTTAAAATGAATATTACAACATTGTAATATTTATACTATATAATATTATGTAATATTTATAAATTTGTAACGGGGTCTAATCTGCAGGGATGTTATGGATATGAAATTTCAGATATGGATACGAATAATATTTTACCGGGTTCACTTACGGTTACGGTTATGAGATTATTTCGGATGGTCGATGGTTTCGGATTACTTCACTTATAGATGTTAGATAATTGAGGACTTCGAACAAAAATGTATTTACAAGGAAATTATGTGGACTTTATTTTTAGATATTGCTTGGTATTACAGAAAAAAAACCTAATAAATTATTAATAAAAATTGTCTAAAAAATGAGAGCGACGCAAGGAGTGTCTATCGGCTGGGTCGACGAAATCCTGACACAAGGTCGTGTTTCATTTAGACAGCATGTATCCGAAATTATTGGAAATATTTTATCGGATTCGGTTACGGTTTCGGATATATGTTTGTTTTGGATACCCGATAGTTCCAGTTACGGTTACGGAGCACCGTAACATCCCTGCTAATCTGTACACAGAATATTTTTGAAATTTAAATGTAGGTAGAATTTGTTATCGATATACATGTAAAAACATGTTTTTTTTATTTTCGTCTGTCTGTCTGTCGGTCTGTTTTACCACGTATTTCAATGATGATTTGAATGATGCTTGTCCATTTCATAGCTTTTATTAGGAAATAAAATTAATAACGTTTCTAATTTACAGAACTAGATAAAAAAACTATTCGTAAATTAATGCGGGTGCTATTTATAAACGTAAGGTTTTCTCAAGCGAAGTGAGGGCGGATTTGCTGTTCTAATGGGATAGGACCTACATATATGGTGGTTTTTAGAATTCTTCGTGCCGTGTTAACTGTGTGCGTTTCTATTTACTATGGATTTCATGGGGGCATTGATCTCGGCGTCACTTTATTGTATTGATTTCCTTGCTTTTGTCAATATGCGCATATCTACTCTATTGGTCTTCTAAGATTTATTCAGGAAAACGTCTCCGATGATTGGAATCCTGTATGTAATAGAAGAATAAAACATACACAGTATAATTATTCATATTCGAATGTTTTTCATCATTTTGTTAACTATCATTTCGCAATATGGAAGCTTTTAAAAAGTTTTAGGGATAGGGTCGGGGATCACCCGTCCAAGCTCCGATCGCGTCCGATTTTTGCATACTTATATAAGTTGAGTGATGCGGGATATTTCTTTAATCAAAGTATTTGTATGGGAATGGTAATCCGTAATGTTGCAATATTTCAAAGGAGCGTCTCTAAATTTCTCATAGGGAACCTTCTAGAAACTTTGGAGCTTTAAGCAATTCATCTTGGTCGAAGCTTAAAAAAAATAAATAAAAAAAAAAAAACAACAAGTAACGCACTAGTGCGTAGTGGCGCAGTAAATTGGAGCGTAGGTAGGTGACGTTTATACGAAGTCGCGTCCTTTACAATAACCGTCGCCGCTGTGATATCGTTTCCCATTTGTTCTCGTTCCGCCCCGCTTGCTGCAGCACACGTCGTGTTGCGTAACTCCATTTTTATTATACTTCACTGCAAACCTTTTTTGTATACTCACAGAATCACATGAATTCAAGAAGAACCTTGGACGTACATGTAATTTAATTTCAATATTTCATTGGCGATCGATGGTAAATTTGTAAAGGCAAAGGTGGATTTTTACTTTGAAAATTACTTCTAGGATTCGCAAATATTTGATTTGCTATTCTTGTCTTGAACTCAAAAGATATTGTGATAAGAATTGAAGACACGAATGAATCAGCGCTGACGCAGATAAACGCGATCTTTGAGCCGTAACAAGAAAATACCCAAACAATGTACGCTATGCGGTTGCATAGTTTTATAAATTTACAAAACTAATTTAATAAATTACAAATACAAATGATCTTTTAGTATTGAAATACAACCGGAGTAAATAACTTAACAATCGGGCTCCAATTGTTACTTGTTCGCTGGTAGCTTGTAGGTGGCCGGTCTGTTTGTTTGGCGGATGTTAACATCATATAATTTGTGCAAGTGGCACAAAATTCATATCAAAGTCGAGGTTGTTACAAACAACCGAGCTCGTGGATTAGTCGCCGGCGAAGCAGTCGCGCACCTAGCTTTAAAATGTAATTAAAATTCAAAACACAAGCACTTCGGCGCCCCAAAGGAACTTTCCGAACTGTTTACTGTACCGGGATGGAATTTAGCGAGTCTTGTTTGGGGATTTCATTACTAGAGGGTTAATAGGTTAATTGTAAATGGTTATATTTCTTTACAAAGTAATTGATCGTAGCTTTGTTCACTCAAATATATATATATATATATACATATGCTTCTTTTTTACACCCGATATCGGTCCTTACCCATTGTTTACAGAAATAGCTTCTCGTATTTGAAAATCCTAATTCTTGGGAACCAGATTGTGAGAGATTCGGATATTGATTACACGGTATAACTCCCGATTTTCGGTAATGACATGGGTTTGAGACAATGCAAAAAAAAATCTTTTAAAGTGCTCACACAAAATATAGTACTCGTTTGCCGGTGGGGAGGTGTAGGTCTATGTTAGTTTTCATCGATAAATATGTTGCTTCACGAGTTTTCTCTGATTAAAAAATCGTAACATGATCTACTACTATTGACGGACGTACAGTCGTCTTTTTCTTGACGAAGATGAAGTGGGGGGAAGTACAGTGGGGCTCTCCGCCGGGCTGCATCCTTTTCCACTCCAAATATAATAAAATAATACATTTTTTTCATCGAACTACTAAATCTCTACTAACACTAAATTTACATTCTAAATCTTCTTCTATCTTCCAGTTTGGACTCGGTCAAGTCGTCGTGTAATTACAAATACAAAAATTTTATTCGTCTATTACAGTTTCATAACACTAAACCGTGTTTGAGATCATACCAAACGAACATGGGTAACTATGTTTGCAGCAGGTGACTTCGCTCTTCCTCAATGTATAATTATTATATCAGATCTTTATCTACCTCTGTGTGTGTGTGTGTGTGTTGTTCGTTATGTGTATAAAAGATAGTGTTTCCATATTTTCCATATTATTTTATAAGTTCTTCTATAGCATATCTTTATATCTCAATGGCTGAACCCATCGTACCAATATCTTTTTGCGGTTATACATATAATTTTTTCGTTGTAGATAGTCAGTTTTACATTAATGTTATTGTAAATAATCGCCGATTAAGAGACATATCGTTTGAAGTTGATATTTTTTGGTTGTATATGTCGTATATATATTGCAGCAATTTGAACTCTATTTTATGTAAAATGGGTAACTCTGTATCATCATTACAAGCCATATTTGTCCCGTACTGGGCTCGTATCTTCTCTCACAATATGAGTAGTTAAGGAAGGTCTCTGTGTATAATAAATTTTATAAAATATCATTATTAATGTGTTACTTGTCAAGCTGATAGCAAAAATTTACATCCGTAGATAAAATGTAATAAAAATATGTATGGAATAAGACTTTCACCGTGAGACGTTGAATATTTGTTATATGTATAACAAATTTTTTAACGACCTACCATTTACCGTTTGTTACCTGATTTTTTTTATTAAAAATACCAAGTGACATGTTACGACGTTACTTGTTATTATGGCATCTCCCAGTGTCATGTTTCTTATTTATATACTTATGTGGAAGACAATATATAACCGAAAAGGATTTTACTTAACGCGTTTGCTAATACGTTCACACAGTACAGCTGTCTACCGAGTAATGTGCACCGCTGCGACTTCAAAGTGCAGCGCACACATATTATTATTTTCATTTTCTACCCTCGTATTCAAAACTCACTACAATTGTCTATAGACAATTCATTACACATATTCATGTAAATACACGTTTCAATATTATCCATTTACAAACACGTAATACGAAATACGACATTGAACAAATATTCAAATATATTCCGGTACATACAGTCTAGGAGGCATAACGATCGTAAGAATGTAAACAAAAGATATGATTCAAACGATATTGCTTTTATTATTTGTATTGGCTGAAGACGCTTCGATTTGGATACAATTCCATCGATGTATGTTCGATTTGTACGAAGAATGGTTTAGTCTTATGGAATTATTTACTATCATTACATGACATAAATGATTCATTGGGCCTTTCTTAGGAATTATAGAAGATGTAAAAAGGCCAAGTGAGTCCAGAGAAAAATTAAAGATGAGGAATTAGCGTTTAGGTATGACATATTGGTTTCACAAGTTTAATTCAGTATCCAATTGTGAAGTCTATTTGAATTAGTTGGTTTTCCAAGTATTTAACTTTAGATAGCTAGATAATTATAGAAAAATGTATAGACAAATATGGAAACCTACAAATGAATACCGACTCTAATACAATTTTGGTTCACGTATGACGTACATTCTGAATCGTAGTGCACAGAAGAAATGACAAGTAAGAAACAGCAGATAATAGTAAAAATATTTTTTTGAGACCTCTATAATGAGTTTCACTGTGTATTATTATATTTCATATACGGATAACCTTATTAACGTAATAGGAAATGACCAATTAAAAAAAATAAAATAAATTATTCGGATACGATCGAGCAAGCGTGTTGTCGACATTAATTTGGAAAATTCAACATTAAATATCTACCAAGATTATTTATAAACCCTTGACAAAACAAAGGTTCTATTGTACTTTTGATGACTCATGAGATTACTACGTTGGTTTTACTTAATTTTACATATGTATATCCACGTATTGATATAATAAAAAATATAAAAGACTAATAATCGTTTTAGAAAAGAATAAAAAAGTATCAAATATTTTTCTTGAATTTATCGTTCAAAGAGATATGTGTTGATAGAGAGCGCAGCCTCAAAAAGCTTCCACAGGCTTACAATAGCATGGAAAGACGATACTGGATAGTCACAAAAACAGTTTTTACTTATTTACTTATATATACATGGCCCTTAGAACGTAGACTGCGGCGTAGCAGTCGAGCGTAGCATCGGGCTACAAGCTACGAGCCTCATGTCATACCTCGTGCTCCGGCATAATAAGCCATCTTAACAATTCCTTTTGTTTTCAATGGACAGTTGGTTTCCGTATATACGAGTAACATTGCGTATTTTTTGGCAGCCTAATAGCATAGAAGCTGTTATTAATATGCTTTATTTTCCTACTATACTTGTGCGAGAAACCATGTTTACTTTTACGAGTACTAGGTGAATGTAATTGTGTTTGCTCGCGTTCTTGTTTGCCATTCTGTATTTATTGCTAGGAAATAACAGGAATCGTAATATAGTAGGTAATTCGAAAGTAGTAACAAAAATGATAAAATCATCGACTCTGTTTCATATTATTTTGTTACGTATTTATAAAAATAATATCTTTTAAACATCGTAATTTACTGACTATATATTTTTAATAAATAGTCTAAGTAGAATACAACGTGATCATTCTTACTTAATCTTTCTGTTCATATTTCGGAAAAGTTGTTTCGTAACTTTCGGAGACGAAAAATTGTTCCATATTTCAAATTAACATTTTTCACGGAATTTCATTCACCAAGTACTAAAACTTGGCGCCTACAATTTAATCTGAAATCTGAAAAATGGCTCTGTTCCATCAGTTTTATGTTCCTTTATTACCCACTAAGATATACCTAAAGTTACCGCCACGGCAACTTTCCTGCGTTTATTATTGCTCTTATCGAGCTCGCTAATATTCAACTCAAACAACAAGATATTTATGCATATTTTCTACATTGTATTTTCAAGTAATTTTCTTACTTACGACCCACAGTAAACAAACTCGACGCAGACAGGTTGCTTTAGTGTTTCTAAGTATTTAACAAATTTGCTTATAATTTTATCTACATTGAAATTTCTTAATTTTGTGTCTGAGGCGGTTAAAATGCGGCTGCAAATTTATGTATATATATTAAAATTGATGATCATATTTGGTGATGGTTTAACATGTAATAGTTTCGTTACGATAAAGGGCAAACATATAATATAGTATTCGTTGTAACGTTGAGTTTTGAGGATATTCGTTGAATCCACTCTTACCCTTGACGCTAGATGCTGACCAATAAAGAGCAAATACACTGTAGAGTAACAAAATCGTCTCACTTTACATTTTTACATTGAAAAGGCTCTAGCACATAAATTAAAACCAAATGTTCATTTTTGGTCTTAAATTCTTTAAGTTTTAGGTCTAGCCTATATGGTGATTGAAGTATGAAGTATTATGTTTAGTCTGAACAAAGCACTCCTTTTGTCAACACGTGTCAGTATTTCATGATATCTCTACACCTCCTGGTACCCCGCTCACCGCACCTCAAAAAGATAAGCAATAATTGCAGTGCTGTATTTTAAAATACCTAACAATAACTGTACTCCTTTTTAAATACCTTTATAAAAGTACGTATTGCGCGACATTAGGACGTATAAAAAGCAACTTACCCCTTTCAACTTTATCAGTTGACCGTGAAACGTTAACAGGTACACATCTTTGCAATTTTCAACCAAGACCGTTCCCCTAAAATGGACCCTACACATAAAGCAGCGGCTCAAGCAGTCACGTTATTGTAACAAGACCTTAGTCAACATCATAGAATAATGAAATACCGTTAATTTTTAATTTTATGTTTCATGCCTCGTAACCAGGATTTGAACCCACTGAAATATTTAGAGTTAAAATTATCAAAACACATCGTAAGTAACATTATTCGATACGGTGTTATGGAGGGTATGATTTTAGTTTCTCGATCAGAACGAAATATATTCAGAGCCAAGTTGACGTTTGCCAGTCAATCTATTTCAGACAAATAGAGCTTCAATTTCTGAATTGTTTACTCGCGTCCACTCACACAGAGCACTTTGTTATACCTAATAAACTCTTTCATGCAGTCGGCCAATGGAAACACATGGGCTAGTTTAACGTTTGGAGCGTACGGAGCGAAATGTGTTCCCTAATATGTAAAAGTGTTTGAGGGAGAACGTTAACGGTTAATCATATTGTTGATTTGTGGACACTTGGATGGATTTATTTGGTTAATTTGACAACCCTACCAAATATGACGCAATAATATATGTAGACGTTGTCGGCTTTCTTCCGACATCAAAGGCAACGGGACACCGTAACTTCTACATGGTGAATGTGTTACTCTGTATTCATACACACGGTGGTTCGGAGCATACTACAAATTCTCTTTAGAAAACGTACATTGTTTGCTACGTTTTGTTTGCCGCGGTTTTGTTTGCGATCGGGATTTCTGCGGGCAAACGTGGTCGCATCTGGGGCGGATGAATTGAACGTTGACTAATACGCTACGACTGAAATTCAGTTCAAGTAATTTGACCGATGTTTTTATCTTTATTCAATTCGGTTTGTTTTTGTTACCGGTTTGTTTAAAAGTTGTATCGGAGCTGTTGTATGTATTGTGTTCGGACATTACTAGATTTCGTGTTAAATGTCAAGTTTAAGACTACCTTTTGACGGTACAAGTACGACAGGACAAAATTACATAAAATATACAATAACATTCAAATACTTAAGTGTACTAGAATATTGTGTTATTTACGCATATAATCCTTGGTGTGTTGTAAGTGATCTAATTTCTGAATATTGCAATGCTTTTAGATTTTTTCCCATTTAATTTTGTACAAGAACAAAAGGTGTATTCAATGCCAAAAGCTGCCAAGCTCACCGCAGCAGAAAAATAACGTAGAATAGAAAATACACAATACATAAATGTATGTAAACATATTGGAATAATTGTTTGTTTCTCGTTTGTTTTATTTTCTCGAAACGGTTAATCCTTATTTGAGGAACCGAGTGATGACGCGTAGGTGAACTGGTTCTGTATTCAAATTTATTGCAGAAAAGCCATTCTACCTAGTTCATACTAATATTATGAAGATATATGGCGGACGTTGTGAGTTTGTGTGTATATATATATGGAAGATAATCTCCTGAAGATATATGGCGGACGTTGTGAGTTTGTGTGTATATATGGAATATAATCTCCATATCATGTGTATATATGGAAGATAATCTCCGAAATCACGGGCAACTGTTCGAAAAATTATTTTACCATTTGAAAGTTACATTATTCCAGTAGGATATGGGGTATACATTATATAAATATATGTGTAAACTAGTCATGATAATATTCATCAACTGTGCCACTATTTGAGTTAATTTAAATCTTCATACTTCAACCTGAAGGAGGTCGGGACGCACTGCTAGTGAAACATGCAACTTTTGTGAATATAATTTTTATTTGCTGTCTACCACTGTTTTAGAATTTATTTCTTGGTTTATTTTTATAGTCATTAATTTATTAGGGTCCTGCAGTTTGATCTCTAATTTTTGATCTTCTAAATTTGAACTTATACCGTAGTCATTGATATTTTGTACCCGTATCTGGGGCCATGCTGCAGTTTAAATATTGCATATAATGTTAATAAAACTTATTAAATTGAAAAAATTGATATTGAAAAATTTACCCACAAATAAATTTTACACTAAATAAATTTTTTTGATGGCTATTTCCAGACGTGCTTATAAAACCTATATTTTATAGTGTTCTTCGCTGCGTAGACTTTTGTTTGCAGTGGGTCTGTTTGCTTACAGCTAGGGGCAAACGGGGTCTCCCCGGCCCAAAATATCCTTTACCCTGATCGTTTGATCTGTAAGGCAAAGTGAAGTGTCAGCTTAAATTGGTTATTGACGGTAGTCCTATTCCGTGAAAGATGTTTTATTCATGCCGCGAAGTTCGCCCGCTGCGAATAACCGGCTAATTGTTGAGGTGTTCGACGGTGAGGTTTTGCGCCTCTAGGAATCTATCGATAATGTGGTTAGGGACGGCCGGTATATGGGCAATGTTGGTGAATGGCTTAATTGGCAATTGCGAACGGAAAGACAATTTTCAGCCGAATTGACTGTGCCGCGATGATAGAATAACGGGTAAGCTTTGCTTCGTGTTGCTACCGTAGTTGGTGATATATAGGTGTTTTCGATGTTGGACAATTTTAATTATATCAGTATGATGCTTTTAAAATATGCTTTTTGTCGATTCAATTGAATGTATGCTATAATAAAATGATCAACCCGATTCGTAACTTTATTTTGTCAATCAAAACACTTAAAACACAATTAATGGTTCATTATTTTAAACATAGGTAGGTAGGCAGGTAAAAATTCTTGTATCCATGCACGAATGTTGTTGAGTAATCTAAATTAAATGCTCTTAGACTATGGTAACTGACAATCATATGAGATGGACAGGGTCAAACAACTTTCGACGCGGACGAAAGTTGGACAGGTCATGACTAGGAGGAGGCATTCCCAATCGGTTCAAAGCCATTGAGTAGCGCAGTGAACTTCAGAAAGAGACCTGGAGATGCGTCAAATTGAGCCTTAAACCGTTAGCAGGCGGTTAGGTATTGAAGGGGTTTTCGTTAGTGATACAACCATAAGATTTGTATGTCTATGCCACACACAGCAACACAGGGAATCCTAGTGTGGGGGTGTGAGTGTGTAAACGTTTATTATTATTATCATTTTAAATAGTTTCGTCGATTCGTTAAAGATGATTTGAAGATTCCGATCGTAAGAAGTGGTCCATAATGTATTCGTCATGTATATAAAACAGAACGTTAGCCCTTTTTTAACGCTTGTTACGTGTGAACACGGGGTGCAGTAGTCAGTTAACTACAGTAACCTTCATGCAATACTTCGTAATTGATGTATGATGTATAACGGCGTAATGAAGATATCATAATAATTTATGATACTACTATACTATCAAAAATGGTTTATCTTGGCTACGTTGCAAAATAAAGTTTTTATCGAATTACAAATTCACCAACCATGAAATGAAAAATTAATGAAAAAATTTAATGTACCATGGTACAAAATTCAATTAATTAAAATCCGGAGAGCACCTTTTACTTTAATATATTCGACGATAATAAGGAGCCCAGTATTTAATAATAACTCGTGATAGAAATTTAATGAAGTTCCCCTTCAAGTTCCATAGTATTCAATAACAATTTTATTTATATACGTACCAGGTTTTTTATAGGAATGGCTGGGTAGCGAGTGAACGGACCGAGTGACGGTGATGGCCTGTAATGGTGTGACCGCAAAGTGGTCCCCGCCACCTTTGCACATTTGTAACAGTCGTGTATTGCCACGAAAGAAGAAAGAATTACCCCGCTTCTTGACTGACTCCCTGGCGCCGCAACTAAATAATATTAAAAAAATTCCTGGTTGATTTTTAGAACGCGTTACGTTATTTGTGTAAATGAAACTAAGAAATAGCTCTTTATGCATAAAAGTATATAGTTAAGCTGTTTTAGTTCTATAAAGGGCTTTGTCCACTGTACAGTCCAAAATATCTTGACCGTGACGGTCAACAAACGAGACAAAGGCATAAATAAATAAAACTTTAAAATTTCCGATTACTAGGCTTTAAGATCATGTAATGAAATTCTGGCGATTATATTTAATTTTATTATTATTAAAATCAAATAGGTATTTCGTTTAAAAATTTGTGGTCAGTTAAGAATCGGCTTCATCGATTACTTATCGACCCGCAACGAGACAACGACGCCTCACATAGATGGCGATGACTTGTCTATTCGTTTGATACATGTGTAAGACAAACAGCGCTGCTTGGGTCATAGTCTTGAGGCATTACTCTCCAATGCGGTTAAAATATTAAGTGAGGCTTGCCTGTCCCTAAATTAGGCTCCTTTGAAGACCGATTTGCCAGGTGTTGAGTCGTAGCGACGGTGCTACCCTCATCCGGATTATCGTTCCGTTTAGCAATCGATTCAGAACGGTCTCCGACACACACACTCACACACATGTTGTGTGTGTATACTCGTATGAAGTTAATACGGTTAGATTTGATTATAATCTATATTTTGTCTTTAAGCTACGAGTAAGTAGAAAAGGCACTATAAATCTAACAAAGCAAAATACACTTATTCTTCTGCCACTTACTTTTGTTATTATATGAGTCAGTGATTCAATAAAGCCCATACAATATTGGGTTCGTGAGACTGGCGGTGTTATCCTTATACGCCTTGTTATTATGTGAACCTGGTGCTCTGTTGCTGCTGAGCTTCGACAGCTGGCGATACGCGATAATGTATCGTTGTAAGTTATTTAGAAACGCATTGTACCGGTTTGTTGATATTAGTTTTTTCTGTGTTGAAATGATAGTTATGTCACAGGTCAAACTCATTTTTTGTTTGGTTAAACTTGTGTTTTATATATCGGATACCTAACCGCCAGACTGGTAGGAATCAGCGAGATGCTTTAGAGCCTTTTTTTATGTTAATAGCCGACAAACGAGCAGACGAGCCACCTGATGGTAAGTGGTCACCGTCGCCCATGGACATCAGCAAGACCAAAGGTATCACTGATGCGTTGTCGGCCAGGAAATGAGAAGAAGGTTAGACAGAAGGTACTGGCTCTCAAGCTCCCAGCCGGAACACGACGAGTCGCTTGGCGGTTGATTCAAGCAGGAGTGTTGTAGCTAGCTGGGCAGGCTTCACAACAAGATAATAATACCAGTAATAATACTAATGACTTAATATTAATACTGATGCGCTTAAAACTGGGCGGATTATCTCCACACACAGAAGATTTACCCATCTAGCAGTGGACTTGTAAAAGTTGAACGGTGAATGCACGATCGTCAACAAGTAATTATTTGTCAAATAGTTTTGTTCATTCGGGTTCTTTTCTATATTCTTCTAAATATTTAATTTTTCTCCTCCTCATAACAAGCTTTCTTTCTTTATATTAATGAAATGAAATGAAATAATATTTTATTCCAAGTTGGTTTTTACAAACACTTTTCGAACGGCAAACTACGCCATCGCTTCAACAAATCGATTAGGTTTTCTTACAATACAGTATTTGTTATCGTGTCTCATGTTGAGTGGGTGAAGTCTTTAAATTGGATAGAAGTCGTGTACGGTCTAATGGGTGGCTATTTGACGTCATAATCACGTTCGTTAATAAGGTTTGGGATAACATTCTAAAGCTTCTAAAATATTACGATATTCTGTCAAATAGCTTGTTCATTTGTTACCGTTGCTTATATCGATTAGAATATTAGTATCTCAGTTAATTAGAATCTTGCATGTTCTCACAAGGCAAATGAAGATGAGAATTGTTTCATGCATGAAAGAGTGAGATAAATAGACTATACAATAAACAAAGGACAGGACAGACAACACCAGCCCGTGCGCGAAGTTAGTCCCGTGTATAATCTTGCCGTGCCCTATTTTAATTTACTCTAAATTGTACCAATAGCAATCTGTAACGTTGAAGATGTATAAATTCCAGATTCAAATCCTTAAATCCAAATCCTTAGTATAAGTCCTTATTTTACATCAATTACAATTTCATGAATGAATGAATGAAATATTTATTCGATGTTGGTTTTTACAAACACTTTTCGAACGTCAAACTATGCCAACGCTACAACAAATTTCTACCATAGAAACTCCCAAGGAGGTTTTTTTTCTTCTCATCTCAGTTACAGAACGCACTAATGGCTATATATTGTGATGCTACATTTATTACATCAATTTCATTAAAGAGATCTCTAAGCGAGTCTCTAGGCCTGAAGTTGCAAATGGCGCGTATTGCTCGTTTCTGTAATATAATGGTCAATTATAACCTTTAACCTACGCTAAATTATCGTTAGTGTGTCATTTGGTTTCGCCGTTATGACGTCAGCCGTGCGTCGGTTCCATCGTGTCCCTAATAATACAATGCTACTTTCTCGTCAAGTTAATAAAATTCAATGTTGCATTATATGAAGTCGTCCGTTTGTTCGGCCGTACCATCTTCAGCTGCCGCTGAAACAAATTATGGTAACGATCATCTCATGTCAAACGTAACAGTTAGCCGGTGACAGTAACAAACAATGAATATTTTCTAACGAATTTTGCCCTTTTAGTAGAATACTCAATGGGCTGTCTTCAAGAAGTTTCCGCTAGATCATACTTCAGAAGGTCAGTCCTTTATTATATTTCTTTTTATCAACTTACTAAGAGAATTTAAATTTGCTACAACGTACCAATTTTTTATGCGTTACGGATATATTAAGTTATTTTTGACATATTTGACTTATTTTCTGTTTTAGATTGATTTCGTAATCATTTTGTAAAATTGAATTTGTCATAAAAATCTTCAAGTAGCATCTGTAAAGTTTGCCTGTATTTGAATAAAAACACAAATATTATTGATTTTATTTGATTATTTGATATTATCTGCCTGTCCAAGTACCATGTATCAAATAAAAAAACAACGATTGTGTTCCAAAGATGGTACAAGTTATAAATTTCCGTTCGTGATGTTATGATTGTTCGGATAGAATCGGAGTAGCAACTTTATAAGATACAATAGAGAAAAAATTATTAAATTGACGCTCACTCACAACGCCGTGATACTATTCACGCGTTAGGTACGAGTAGGTACAGCTATTCAGGACACCACGAATACATTTACGTAGAGACACGTTATATAAATGTCTATCCCGGTTGGAAATTGAACCTGTCATCTTTCGCTCGGCAGACAGGGTCCCCACCGAGGGGGTACGGTCGTTAGTAGAGATATAGAAGGTATTTAAAGAACAGAAACTATTCAAAGGGCCTGGTTAACATGAAGCGGATAAATTTACTAGCAAAATGCACTTAGATAAAAAAAAATAACGAAATTCAAAATATTTAAATGTCCCCAGAAGTATTTTCAATACCGACGCTAAATAAACAGGTGACCAATGGTTATGAAGTTGTAAATATTTCGCGTCGACGCGCCGCGCCGCAATCTCGGGGCGAATTCAATTACACGTTCGATCGGATACAATTAATTTGGGTACCTATGAAGTCCCTTTTTGACATTGTCCCCTGTGGAAGGTCGTGTGTGACCCGTATTAACAAATATTGCCTTTATATTTGTGTGGGTTGTAATAATTTAAAGATATTTATTTAATTTTATATAGAAATAAAAAATACGAAAATCGCACTTACAACGTGTTAGAATTTTTTTAAAGATATGAAAGTTTTAACGTAAAATCAAACAACAATATTTCGTTGTTCGTAAACAAACTGAATATGTGTCAATTAAAGAGTCAAGGTGAAATAATATGCTATAAGTTCTAAACCTGTCATCGGTTAATTCTAGAGATCATAAAACATATTGGTGAGAATACCAAGCTATTGGTTTGTTATTTTTGTACATCTCTCACCAGTTTTAAATCATATTAAAACAATCCACTTCATTCATTCGTACAAACATACACAACAAACTATGCTAATATTATAAAGAGAGAATGCGAATTTTGTAACTTTATTTGAAAGCTATATCATTCCGGATGGACATATGCTATAT
>PDGT01000048.1:2346855-2358362 GCA_003671415.1 Megathymus violae | reverse complement strand
TTTCAACCTGAGCGAAATCGATACCAATTGTTAATATAAGTGTATACTACGAATTTAATGCCTAGCGTTTCTGAAATTATCTCATTTCTATGCAAACTGCGAAAGATAGGTATGCGTAGAGTACTACGTGGTCTTTAAGTTTTACTCCATTCCAGATACATAGAATACCTCGTTTACAGCCGTTAATATCCTATTAACACACACACTTTGATGTTTCATCCGAGAGTTTCTGAACTATTCGGTAGGTGCTTGGTTGAGTGTAAAAGAAGTAACAAGTTATATTTTAAACCAGCCGTCGTAACGTACCATCATCATAGAATCGAGGGTTAACTATAACTTTAGGTATGGTGATTTGCTGTAGTTGTTTTCAAAGAAAACATTAAATAAATATAGAATAAAGCACCTAACTATCTTTGAAATGTTCGTCAATGTTGCCTGCAACTATTGTGAAACTTGATTCGTGCTCAGTTCCTCTTAGCGCAATAGCAATGTTCAGATCACCATCATCATTATCATCATCTGCATGGGGTCTGGTCTCCTCTCAGAATGGGAGGTAATGAGGCCACCATGCTGGCGAACGGCGGGTTGGCAGAATTCACACACCTTTGAGAACATTACGGAGAACTCTCAGGTGTGCGTGCAGGTGTCCTCGCGATGTTTCCGTTCACCGACGCAAGTGATAACTAATTTGTAACACGGTTGATAGTGTTCAGATCTCTAATTCATACAGCAATATAGGTATTAAGTCAGTGATACGGATATTCAGAAAAAATGTGATAATTTCAACTAGTCAAGTCGTACATTAATTATTATACATAATATAATATTATATTGAGTAAACGGTCCTCGCTTCGTTTCAGGAATCTATTATCTTACTTCACACTCCTCACTTAAATAATATTTAGTTATTTTTATCAGTGATTAAAAACAAATACACCTTTGTAATGTTATAGGAATGGTTTTCCTACTTTTGTGAATTTGAAATATATTCATACATTCCAGCAACTTCTCGAAAGTAGTCAAAACTTTGTAAATCTTACCCTCTTAAAATAATGTTGATTATACCTTTTATTTTCTATTTCGCGGTCATAAATTAATTTTCCACAATTAAATGAATCCCAGATGACCCATAATAATAAGTTACAAATATGTCAAGTATTATCTAAATCTCTTCATTCTGATGATAAAGACAAACGCCGAGACACAGACACAAAAAACCTAAAAAAATTTTTTTTACCTCAATATAGATAACGAAGCCTTCCAATATATCAAATGTTCGAAATATTTTTATAAAAAAATTGTCCCACTGTTATTGTATGAATAAGAGATATAATTTAAACATTTTTCTTCTACCTTCTCTCATTCATGCACACGTATCTAAAATTACAAACGGTACGTACCCAAGCGTTTCAAATACCAACACTGTACGTACTCGCGCGTGCACTGAAATGTCAGTGTTGATATGTTCGACATCGCCCTCATAAATATTAATACCTCAAGCCGCTATTACTGAGCTCCAAAAGTGGAAGGTGAGCTAACCTTGAGCGGGTGACGTATGTAGATATGTACGTACGATCCATTCGATCCTTATTATCCCCGTCACTGCGACAATGTACAGGAGTCTGCCGGGAATATTACTCGAGAAGTGGACGTGTTAGAGTACTACGAGAGTCGTTTTAACAATTGTTATACAAACAAAATCTGTTTACATAGACTAAACGTATTTTAAAGCATCGTTTGGTAAGTGATATTTTGTAATTTTTATATTAATAGCCGCATAACGAACCTACAGGTTGCATGATGGTCATCAATCACGTGAGAGGGGCTAATCGTATAATGGCGTTCTTAACGCCAGAACTTAAGATAGGAACATAGGGCACATGAAGGTTTACCAGGCAACGTTGGAGTGATTCCGCTGGTTAGTTACCTTTCTAACATTTAAACTGAAAGGGTTAATAACATTTAATGGCTGATTTAGTTCGATGATAGTTAGCCAGGTAGGTTAAACAATACGCTCACATACGACCATCTATAGTGTGGATTATATTCAGAGGTACAGAGACCCTAGCAACTTGTAGCAGTTGTAAATCAAGATTTGAAGAATTCATAGCTATAGAGAGTTCATACTGGGGTAACTTTAAGTTAATGGATGTGAGTAGAAACACTCACAGATGAGATAGACTCACGATTTTTTTCTTTCTGTATGAGAACGCGTCTACGTTTCGCGAAATTGAAGATGCGTGTACGATTCAAACCGCGCTCTCCAAAACAGGAGACCGAGTTTTAAACCATTACAATATTGCTTCGTGATCTATTTTTGATACTCGTAGCTGATTCACGATGCTCGAAGGGAACGTGTAGTCATAAACAACTTGAAAAATCTGAGAACGACTTATCCCAAAGGATTTTATGGGAGCAATCCTGACGAACAGGATATTAGAATTCCGCGAATCTGGCGGGGACACCTCCCCGCTTTTAAAACCATAATCGTAAAGAGTCGAGTCTGCAATGCGGGTACGACGCGGTGGTATTCCTTTAAAATGTATTCACATATCAAATGTATCGTAAACGTATTCCAGCTCTTGTGGGAAAGGATTTTGTGAGAATTGCTCGTGGCGTGACAAATTAGTATTGTTAACAGTATCAGACGTCGCTTTGTGGAAATCCGTCGTTATCGAGTATTAGCCGCATATGATTATTGTTGAGACGATTTACACCTGATTCCTATAATATATCGAAGCTGGAAAGCGATCTAGTTGTATCTAGAAAAATGCAGTTATGAGTTTTCAGGGTTGCTGGAAAAGTCGTCTTTGATAATTAAGGACGTCATTAAGCAAGTCATTAATGATGGATTTGACTCCGTAATTTGCTATCCGAAAGTTAACCGGTTTTCTGTTATTTGACGTTTATTAATCGAATAATCGATAATTTTTTTTATATATTTTTTTTATTTCAATTTCATCTTTAAAAAACTGAGCTCGTATTATTTGCTGTTTTTAACTAGAAGGTGTTACAATTTATAAAAATCATTAATTCATTTCGAAATAACAGCCATCAGTGTAAAGTGGCTGCTTAATAACTATTTGAATTATATATTTTCACTAAGTGTTTCACGGCATTCTAAAATGAATAAGTTCTATGAAAGTTATTCTGCAGTCTAAAAACTTATAAATCTAGTTAGCCCTCCAAAAATGATGATAACTACACTTTTTCTTTTTTTGAAACAATTTTGTTAAAAAAATTATATGCAATTATTCACAAGAAGTATTAAAAAATTATTTACTAATCATAAATCATGTTTTACACGACCACCTCTACTTTTAATACAAATCCCCAAGCGCTTTAGTAACCCACATTTTAGGACCGCAATTGTATGATTCCGTCTCATTTCATCAGCCTTGTTATTTATTTTTTGTTTTAAAACGTCTATATTTTCAATTGGGGTTCTCTGGCTATAAAGCAGGGATTTCATATGCCCCCACTCATAAAAATCCATGGGCGTTAAATCAGGGCTGGCCACAGTATGCGTCCAACTCTATCGATCCATTTAGGTTATTGGAATCGGCCGTCACTCAGCTGCTCCGTTTCGCATCCGAAACACGTGTTAGTCCGAGTAAGAAAGTTGAATTTTTACATGTACATATTTATTTTATCGTTTTTACGTTTTACGTTGTGAGGTTGCGGTTTTTTTAAAGTAATTTAATACTTTCTTTCCTACCCTCTTCTCATTTCCTGGCCGACAACGCATCGGTGATACCTTTAGTCTTGCTGATGTCCATGGGTGACGGTGACCACTTACCGTGGCTCGTATGCTCGGTTGTCAGCTATTAACATAAAAAAAAAATCTAAAAAAATACTAAAAATAATAAAAAAATAACCTACTATCTAAAATAATATTGGGCCCAACCTAAACTTCACTGCTCAGACCAGTGCTCGGTCTATTATCGAAATTGATAATTGATGAAGCTACGCGTACGCTACCACGACGCTCGGTTGTACTTATAACTGGGGTATCGGAATCCGTCAATAAACTCGAGCGACGGTTAACATTCACTCCGAAGCACAGAATCGCTTAAGTAATTATGTTACCCGCGACCTCTTGCCTAACTAAATCGATAATCAATCACACACAAATCATGCGGGTATAACTGACAAAGAACAACTGTGGATTAAAAAAAATATTGGAAATCTTAATCTTCATTTTTTATGATAGCTATGTGTATCGCTGTGAGGTTTGACTTGAGAGATGCCTTCGCTGTATTTGAAAATTCCGTACTGAATCACATTTGCTTTACAGCAAAGACAACGTGTGAAAATCAGCATTCATAAGAATTCTTCACGATGTTCTTAAAGGTGTATGAAATCTGTAAATTTTCACTTGGACTGTTTGCTAGATTTTGTCCTCCTTTCATTCTAAAAGAACACTCGTTTGAACTTCTTGATGTGAGACTATTTTTGATGACGTATTTCGTTTTGTATAGAAAAATTATGTCTCATAAATTTGTCGGTGTCTTCAGACAAATACGCCAACGTAAACATCAAAACAAATTTTGCCGTTTTCTATGACCACTTTATCAGACAAAACTCTTTCACATTTTTATAATAGCTAAGCATAGAAGCGCTTAAAACTATTCGCGGGAGTTATCGAAAAAATGTCTCAAAGGGTAACCGACCGACTCCGCAAAGAATCCTGGCAAAGGTTCACTCGCGCACAGTGCGGACGGCGTATAAATTTCCAAATGAAATTTCATAAATATTTTTGATATATTCACGGTCAGGCTTTTCATTCTTTGCCAGCGTGGCTTATCTGGATTATCCCGGGGATTTTGTTCGGAATTTTTTTACCTTGTTTGTTCGCGTTTGTGTGTCTTTATTTCGTGTATCTGGCCTTTGATTTCACTTGTCTGTACTTTTCCCGAAAGCTAAATAACAACGTGGCACCTGGTCTACAATCAACATCTTCGAATAACGTTATAAAGATTCTATGTATGGGACTATAGAATATCTATATCGACAATAAGACAGAGTACCATCTCAGTTCAAAATCGCTTGCTCGTTCGTTAATCAAATAGAGCCCTAAAAAATAAAACCCCTTACTGATGTTTTCCTAAAAATCATGAGTATTGGAATGCTGAAATTGATTATGCGCTTCAAATATTGAAGTTGCTTGTCTCTGTGTGTGTAATGAGTAAATTTGTTTATTCAAAAACAAATCTTACTTTTGAGATAGCAGCTGGCAAATAGGTAGAAGGGCCATAAGCAACATTAGGAGCGCCGCCGTACCGTCGCCCGCTAAGAAGAAAGTGAGGAAGTGTCAAACACGACTGTTAACAAGATATTCAAATTTACCGTTAAAACGTTTCTCAGTGGACTCAGGTGAAAGAATATAGTTTTCCGGGCAGGTAAATATACCCAATGCCATATATGAGTACCATCGTAATTTACCTGTGAAGCACACAGCCCAGCGATGTCCTAAAACATCTTACCCCGGTCACTCACATGCGCGCAAAGGTTTGAAATTTGTACGAATGTTTGCACGAATGTGAGGGACTGATAAGCAAATGGGTTCCCATATGAGTATGCAAATCTATTTGCGCACCCCCCTACACTTCATCCATTTCCAATATAAAGAGTAGCTGGAACTACTACTATAGTACGTATTAGTAGTTAAGTATATAGTAATTATAGTAGACGCTGCAAACTATGAAAAATGAAGACATCTATCACCTATGCAATCGTGTGCGCAACTGGTCGCACGAGTGTGTGGGAGACTACGCGAATGTTCGAAGTTCGCACGCTTTGATATGCGACAAAAACCGACACAGCTTGGAAAACCACGAATGCATCAAAAACTTCGCATCGCATAATCATTTGCGAAGGTCGTCCTACACTTGTAGGTTCGCGTATTCGCGCGAATGTGAGTGACCGGCATTAGACGTGATTGCTATATCTGTTCTTACATGAGAGCTTGACATAGGACTAAAGAATGGAAAGAACCCTTTAAAACCTACTTATGAAACAAATCAATCTATACATATATAATAAAATCCTAACTGACCGCTATCTCTAAATGAAGGATTTATGAGAAATATTATTTTTAGGGGCCTTTATTAACGCAATAAAATCCAAAACAATGGTTGTTAGAATTTTTGTTTGTTTGTCCGTTTGTCTGTGCCTTTGGTTGCGCTAATCTCAGAAATGGTTTAAACGATTTCGTTATGGTTTTCACTAACGTATTGTGAGAAGCATCAAGTAATATTTTAAGTTCATTTCATATCAATCTAAATTAATATATGCAGAACGTGAAAAACCAAGTCCTAGAACAATGCAGGTGCTATTTCTAAGCGTAAGGCGTATTTTTTCTGAAGCTAAACGAGGGCAGTTTGCTACATAAAACTTAATACATAAAACCAAACCTCAATTCCCACTTCCGCCACTGGTAAAATTAGAGATATGTTCAATCTCATCAAACCACGGCTATAATAGGCATGTATGTCACACATGCATTACAATACACATATATTTGCTATTTTGTTCTATAATGAGCATGTGTAAGATACCTATTTGTAATCAATCTGAAATTTTGCGCCGTTTGAAATCGGTTTGTACAATTTACTCGTCTATACTATTAAAATTATACGGTGCACGCTCGCACGTTAAAACTGCGGATGGTAAACGCGCGTTAGTCACCTGACAAGGTATATCTTTATTAAAATTGAATATCTTTCGCCTCTGATGGTAAATGGGGGCACGTTTTAATTACCCGCACACGTGTATACACATACTGTTCTGCACCAATGGCTCAAAAATCGTTGTTTTGCCGCCGTAGCTGATGTCATGTTACGAACATAGAATGTTCATATTATATTTATATGTCGATTGTGAAATGCAAAAAAATCTCTTTACTCTTTTGTACGTGTGCGTATATGGTTGAACTCCTTCTAAACGGCTCGGTCGATTTTGATGATTGATTGACGGTATGTTTTTATGTTTTTTTTTTTGCGTGTGCGCACACATGCACGCACGCACGCGCACACACGACATAACTGCATTAAATAATTTTACATTGTTTATACAAAATGTTATATTTTTACTTTAGTGCTATTATTAAAGGAATAATCTTTTTACAAATTAGTTTTAACTACTACATTGCGCTCGCGTTGCTCTTGAAGACTCCATGGGAACAGATACATTTCCGGGGTGAAAAGTAATGAAAAGTATTCTAGATTATGATCCATTATATAAGTTTTATATCATCCACGATGAAAGAAAGCAAAGAATCATCTAGTTATGTGCAGTGGTTTTAATTACATACGGACGGACACAGAGTTCCAAAATGTTAAGGCTTTTGTATCGATGACAAAATCTACCAACATTAAAATTCCCAAAAACATATTTCACGTACAAATACGGCACCATTAAAAATTTATTGACGACATGTATGTAAATAAATGACATGACATGTATGTAAATAGTGTCAGGATACACGGGTTCTTCATAACGATAAATTACTCGTAGTTTCGCAGAAATATTATTGCACTTTAACAGTTGCAGTCGCACGCACGCTTATTATTTCGCTTCGTAGATAGAGAACGCTTCGCTTTCGTATTCAAGATCCGAAAGACCCGCGGGTTTTTTTTTGTGCCCCGACAATTGGAAAAAGGGCTACCCTCCGGAAAAGCGCGGGAGGGGGGTGGTGAATGCTCATAGCCGGCTGCGCCGGTTATGTGGGACTCCCATGAAACCTAGGGGCCTACCCACTAAACACTACCCGAAGTTGGCTTTGGCCTTTTGGGCTCTAAGACTTCATTTGAGGCGACCCCCTTAGAGAAGGGGGCGCTAGGCCCGCGGGTGACCACTACTCGCTATTTATATCGATTTCCGGGCCTACCAGAATTTTCTACGCCTTTCGCGTCAAATCAATAATAATACCCGGAAATCGTTAAAAATAGAGGCTCTGGTTAAGACGACCCGTATGCGATATTTGTCCGATGTACTTGGGGTAGATCTTATCACTCCCTGTTTTTTTATATAGCAGCTATTGTTTTCTGCTGACCCTTCGAGAACCTTCGTAACAATATAAAGAAAAATTGGTATATTAGTAATAGATCAACAAAAATCGTTGAAACATATTTAAAGCATCAGATCTTTTTCATTATTACACATGCATATTTAAATAAGCTTAATCTAATTTAACTCAACATATTTAGTATTTGGTAGACAAGATCACTGTCCAAAGAGCAGTTTAAGTTTAAGTCGGGATCCAACATTACCCTGAAACTCCCCCAGCAGTCCGGGTATATTTTGAAGATTTTCTATCGATAAAAAAGGTGCTAAAGCAAATCCCATTTTGATTTCAGATTGCGAGTGATGACACCGACCGGCCCCGCGTAACACTTAACACGGTGATGGTAAAGTGCTTATCCAGTGTCCAGTGTCAAACAGTATAGTGTTTGTAGGGCATGTGGTTGTGATCGCGGACGCTGACGTCATCTGTCATGGTGCTATCATGGCGCGTGCTGGCGCTGCTGGCCGCGCTGCGCGCGTGCGCGTGTCTGCCGGAGGTGGTGTACCACAACCATTTCGCCGTCCACGTGCCGGCCGGCGAGGAGCACGTGGATGATATCGCGAGGAGGCACGGCTTCGTCAACCATGGACAGGTAAGTCATGACTCTGTTTTTTTTTCGGGACGTATGTCACTTTAGAAATATTTAAGTTTAAGTTTTGTCTTTATCAATTTAAACTATTTTTTACTAAATAGTCGGTGACGACACGGCAATACTTAATTGTGGTAAGCTGTATTGTAAAACTCTAGGTTATTTTATCTACACCGAATGTAGACTTACCGAACTTTTTCTCACCTGTACTTGAATTAAAGATATGCGATCAGTGAAATAATTAATTTTTTTGAGAAAATCCTTTACGAGAACTCGATTCAGTCGATTTCAGTGTGTGTGATACACTCGTATACTGCTTGTATGTTGTTGATTGCTCGCAGTAGTTTGTTAATTTCCGCCTACATCTACACGAATAGCGAAAATGTGGAACACTGATAGGTAGAACTTCATAGGGAAATCTACCTAGTGTGCACTCGGGTCACTTGTTTAAATGTCATGTCGGGGACAGGTGCTGTAAAAGGTATTTTTGAATCTCCGGAACGAGCTCATTAGGCATTGCGCGGACGAAGCACCCGCGCGTTCACAATACTCTCAGGGGTTCCGGCCCTCGGTCACGATCCTGATCCGATCTTTTATGTGTCGTACATCTGCTATTGTATTTGTTGAAGGGTTTTTTATTGGGTGAGAATGCGAGTGGTCACATTATCTCTTTATACTGTTACTTTTTTCCATTACTTCAAAAATTTCCCTCGATAAAATATTTCTATTCATAGACAGGTAATATAAGCTTCAATGTACATACTTATGCTTTTGTCTATAGCGGGCGGCCAATTTGGCGTAGGAGTATTTCGTTAAAATATGTTATGGAAATTCTGTCCACAGTGGGTGGAATGTTCAACGCTCAATAGGCGAAAGTAATGCGGTTCAGATATTAATAAATAGAGGACGCTGTATTGATTTTTGAATCACGCTGTTGAATTTTATTGTGGAATAAGTAAATAAGGAGCAAGTGCGTATAGTCATGCGACTGTAGAGACGTTTGAAAAGAAAATTGTAGCTGTGCGCTAATAGAAGGGCGTCGTCCAGCTGGGATGGTGACTGTAAAGGCTCTTTTGAGTTTAAATTAACATTCGCCTACTTGATCCCCGCAAGATGCTATGAACGCATTGCTTTAGAAAAAAATACATTCCGGAAGAAGATAGAATTTTTTGTACGGTTCGCCTGAAATGGTTGTTACCAATGTTATACTTACTCTAATTTTACCATGAAACTACGAGTATAACGACAGCGGCAATACAATTGGTGCGGTCCATCTCAGTTCAAGTTGAGCGATAACCTAAATTGTAGTTGTTTATTACCTACCTGTCTTGTAAAAGTTTCATTCACATTGCGACTCAGAAGTCTTTAATGTCTCATAATAAGTGAGAAAAGTACAAACTTACTGTCATAATTGTCAAGAAGCAAAGTTAGACTGCGTCATAACGTTGAAATAAGCACTATTTGGTAGTAGGAAGTCTTGTATAGTGAAACGGCTACAATGTGTACTAAAAGTAAGCTGATGATGGATATTAAACAAATAAAAGTAGCGCAAAAATATTGAACGTATTAATTAATAAATCATGTTCTGTCGACGACACCGTAGCCTACGAGTGGTTGGTAGTGACTCTGCCGAGTGAGAGTTGGTGCGTTCAGTTCCCGGCCGGGATAGACATATAAGTGACAGATAAGTTTGTTATTGGGTTCATGAGTGTTTGTAATGTTATATTTGTGTACCCTGTGTGTGGTGATGTAAGTATGTGAACCTCAACTATTTTTATCTATAACCTTTTCAATGTTGGGCTCAGGTCTTTTATCACATGAATTTGGGTGGTGCCATGCTAGTCACCTTTAAAATACTCAATAGTGAGTGAAGGGAACAGATGAAACTGAAATATGTTGGTTTCGTCACGTTATTTTTTTTTTTATATTAAAAGCCGACCAATGTGCAGACGAGCCACTTGATGGTAAGTAGTCACCGTCGCCCATGTACATCAATAAGACCAAAAGTATCACTGATGCATTGTCGGCCAGGAAATGAGATGAAGGTGAGGGGAGGACCTGGCGGTGCAGCCGTACGGCACACGCGTTACGGCTGCGTTGCGCCCGGTTCTTGAGCGGTGGATGCGCAGAAAACGCAAGCCCCTCACCTTCCGTCTGACGCAGGTTCTCACCGGGCACGGTTGCTTTGGTGACTACCTGTGTCGGACGGCCCAAAGGGAGCCGACGACTGAATGCCACGATTGTGGCGCGGCGGTGGACTCTGCCCAGCACACCCTCGAGGTGTGCCCGAGATGGGCGGCGCTGCGTCGGGATCTGACGTCAGTCCTCGGAGGGGACTTATCGCTTCCGAGCATCATCACCGCGATGCTCGGCGACGACGAGTCCTGGAAGGCGATGGTCTCCTTCTGCGAGACAGTAATGTCCCAGAAGGAGGCCGACGAGCGGGTGAGAGAGGAGGCCCCGACGTGGCCTCCATCCGCGGGCGACGAATGGGGGTGCGTAGGAGGCGCTATTAATGCGCCTCCAGTAACGCCCCTGTGCCCGTGTCGGGCCGGGATGGGAACCCGGCCCTGCTAGACACGGCGTCGTTGGGACTGTTCAGAGGTGAGCCGGACAGTCCCCATGGAGGAGAAGTCTGGCCTTTTCGCCGAGGCCAGCTTGTCGCTGGAGAGATCCTGTTGCCTGCAGATCCGGGACCCTCCAATGAAAGCGGCTGAAGGCTCCCGCAAGGGTTTAGTACAGTATTGCACTCCCAAAGTACCGAGTCCGACATAGGTCTAGGACTGCCACCCGGGCGTCCTGGATATCATCCGTAAATGGATTCCCCTGCGATAAAAAAAAAAAAGGAAA
>PDGT01000048.1:2332276-2345134 GCA_003671415.1 Megathymus violae | reverse complement strand
TTATCACTTAATAGTACAAATATAGATAACAACCTATTCTCAGACCTACTTAACATACATATATAATTTCATCAAAATCGGTCAAGCCGTTTCGGAGGAGTATGGTAACTAAAACTGTGACACAAAAATTTTATATATTAGATACATATATATGTAATGTCACATCAAGGTTTTGACAAAAGTTTTTATTTCTCACTTTTTCTTTAGTTTTATTTCTCAAATTTACTCCTAAAACTTATAGTGTATATTGGAATTATTTCATTACACACATGCATTATTGAGTTACATTACTCTATGTGTGTACTAAATCTCTGTCTGTCAAATTGATTCGGAAAAAATTGTTTGTGTTTCACTGGGAAACATAGGAATGATCATATAAGGATTCCGTTTTTTCGTCAGATAAATAGAACCCGAAAAATGTAATCTATGACGGTGTTGAGAAGCCACGCGCGCCGTTGCATCAACACATAATGTGGCCTGGCTTTTCGTTTATAACTTGTTGTTTAATTTACCAGTTTTTAAGCAAATTGTATAGTAATAAATTGAATAATTGTGTTTCGTTAATATAATTATTATTTACTAAAGAACGACTCTGTTATATAACGATTCATGTGTGAAAGGCCTAAGATGAGTTAATTGCGAGCAGAGAAACAATACTGGTGATAAACAGACAAATTAAAAAAAAGGTTAATTTCCACATAAAACTTGAACGCTTGTCGGTCTACAAGAGGATAATAGGTGCAATAAAACCAGTTGTGTCTGAGTTTGGCCTCGCGCCAGGCTCCCGGAGGCCTTCACTAAGCCATGGCCAGTAGTGCTAAAAGCCTCGTGTTAGACCAGCTTAATTCTTGCCAAGTTCTTAACCCATTCATTGTGGGGGACAAAATGTTTTGAAATATCGGCACGTATTGTTATATTTTGACTGAAATGGCAAACCTGCCTGGTAGTTGGTTTTGGAGAGGCGTATGATATTAAATTTACATTCTTAATAATATAACTGTTGGTAACTTCTCTGCCTACGAAGTAAAGCGTTCGCGGTTTAGTTGTTCTGCAAAGACATAAAATTACGTAGAACATTAATGTTTGTTCTTGGGCCTTTTTTAATCTTAATAATATAAAAAAAATCTTTTTAAGTCAATTCCTACTTACTTAAAAATTTTTTTTAGTAACTTTTAATTAACTAATTACAATTAATATAAATATGTATTCCTATACATTTGTATCCTGCTAAATATATTTTAAAAGAGTTTTTTTTTTCTCCCCCATGAAAAACTAAAATTAATTAATTAAAGGAGATGTTTCATAAATGTCTGTAGCCTTGAAAAGTAGATCATATTATTCGAAAGCATTCCTTACTATTCAAATTCTAGATCCGAGCTTGGTTTAGGGTCAATAATTCAATTTGTAAATAACATATGTATTGTAACACTGGAACATTACGGCGGACGGCGGACGGCGGACGGCGGACGGCGGACGGCGGACGGCGGACGGCGGACGGCGGGTGGTCAGTCGGGTGGCTATGGCGGTTATTGATATAACACATCATCACTGTCAAACGGCAATATTGTATGTAAATATATCGAATTAATAACTAAATATATGTTATTTATTTATTTATCTATCTATCTCACTGAAAATCTAACCTAATAAAATATGCCAATTCATAAATAAAAATGTACCTAAAGTAAAATCGAATTATTGTGTAGCGTAAATATAGATTTTCAAACTCCACAGATAATTCATCAAAGGCATGATATTTGACAGTTCCAATTGCCACCATACCATACGTACCACCACCATGTCATACGTAAAAACTTAAAAATAATTTATTTAAAATAATTTATCAGAGGATAACAGCTCCTTGAATATTTATTTTCAATATTTTTTATCAGTTTATTTTTCTATAAATTATGCTAGACTGTACATAGTCGCGCCCAAAATAATACATGTCATTTAATTAATGAATTAATATTAAAAAAAAACTGTAATAACATCAAGTCATCTACTCCAGGTTGAAAAAAAAGTATTGGAACTTGAGTGAATGAATAAAAAGGAAAGGAATGAATAAAATTAAGGTAAATTTATTAACGATTGAAACTTTTAACAAGATAAATAACTATAAAGAGGGAGAGTGTAATCTAATAGTAGGAATTTAATAAAATTATCGCGGTACAAATGCATTCTCCTACTACCTAATACCACTAACTACTGAGGTGAATAGTGTCTCCAAATATACCTGCAACCCATTCACAATACAGGGAATTTTAATAAGTATTTGTGTGTGCGTGCGTGTAAGCTTTTATTTTATAAATTATTGGTCATCTACTTTGTTGTTGCTTATACTACAGAACACGTTGTAAAAATACATATGACGTGTTTCAAAATTATACACAATCATTCAAGAAGTATGGCTAACCTAAAACGCAAAACCAAACCAAATCGAACAAATCACTCAACTAAAAGATATAACATCCAAATCAGCTTTGGATCATAATGAGTGTAAATAGAAATATTACGTTGTACAGAAATATTAAAGTCAATATACTATTTTTCAGCACTACAAATTATCGACACGAGATATTGGCTGGTGGACTTAAGCTTTAAAGAAAATGTTACAGCCTCCGACCTCGGGTTAATTTGTATACAAATAGTGCATTACATGTTTTTGAATATGTCGCTGTTCGTTTAAAATTAGGAGGTTGGGACTCGTCCAAAGTAATAATTCCTCCCTTGACGTCTGATGTATGTTCGTGCGAGTCAGTTATATGACCAAACAGGTTGTTTGTAAAGCTACTAACAGCGCGGGTAGGGAACGATATTACAGTTGCCTGTTAAACAATGAACTATAGTTTTTAGGGCGCTTGAAGTACAGTAATTATTTATATTGTTAGAAACTTACACAGAAATGTATTTATTACTATGAACTCGTAACAAAATGTGCACTCTTCACTCTCGCCTTGATCGTATCGGTGATGCCTTTGCTTGTTTACCATCTATGGATATGATTTTTTGATCATACTTTTTTTTAGAGATGCGCGCAGGATTCGAGATTCAGATCCCGTACAGAAGAGGGCGACCGACGGTCAAACCACTGCCTATTGGTAGTCCTATCATTACTAGTAATGTAGCAGTTAGAAATGTATTGTAAAATAAATGATACATATCGATTTTTCTTCTGCTGAAACCATAGCTCTCAACATGTAAAATAGTGTAAAATAAAGATTGGTTTAAATAGTTTGTAATAACAAGACAGTACTAGGTAACAGGTATGACATTTGTAACTTATCTAGCCAAATTTCAGTAGAAAATGGTATACGCCATATTTTTTTTATTCGGTTTTTAAACCTTGCGTAAATGTATTTAAATTGGACGCAAGTTGATCAAGTAACGTCCTTAAAATTTAGCTCTTCGCCAGCTTGTTTGTAAAAATATCTTGGGTATAACAATTAATTACGTTTTTTGTAATTTATAGCAGTATTTCTATAGATTTATGATGAGAGATTCATCTGTCATTAGTGTCTGTCAAATGTCAATCTTGCCAAGATTTTATCTCCGCCACCGTAGCCTATAATTTTGTCGAAATTCAGTATAACATATAGAATCGCCTGTATTCATTTAATTTATAAGTATGCGGTACGATATACATTTAAAAAATTATCCCGGATGTAATAAACAGCCCATCTAACACATACCTACCAAACTAACAAGTATTAACTCATAGCTAACTAGTAATATAGCTGACGATTGGAAAGTCGGCCCTAAAATGTATTGTTTACTTGCTTGTTATATGTATATGAAAACGTTTAGTAAGTTTGCGAGTTGAATTCAGGAGTTAACTCGCCGCGGTTTACTCGTAGATGGTTTAGTCTGGCGCAACGCCAGCGTGCGATGCGTCCCCTGGCGGTTGATACGTGTACACTGCGACTTAGTTTTATTGCCAAGTAAATTGTCTTCGGAAATAATTTAACATTTTTAATAGCGCCTTTTTTAAATTAATTTTTTACAGCGCGTTATGAAAAATAATGAAAAGTTAAATTTCACGATACAACGAAACTTGTAAGCTGATTTAAAGATTTTTTTACACACTCACTACAACCTATACCGTCCAACTGCTGGGCTCGAGTCTCTTCTCATAATGATAAGGTTTAAGGCCGTAGTCTGCGACGCTGGCCGACTGCTGGTTGGCAGACTTCGCATTCCTTTGAGAACATCATGGAGAACTCTCAGCTATGCAGGTGTCCTCACGATGTTTTCCTTCACTGTAACAAGTGATAATAGATTTGTAGTAAAATTGAATTCGCGTCTCTCGTGCGGGAGACCCACGTTCAAACCATTAGGCCAGCACTGCTATATGTGCGTTATTAATGTGAAGTTATCCCCTGAATAGTACGAGTCTTAAGTGATGTGTCATTTGTGCACACAGTTCATATTTGACTCCGAAGATACGGTGATATCTTAAAATATCGCACAAAGCTCAAATGGCTCCTAATGCGTCTTCGCCGAAATTCTCACATTCTCATTATTTTCGTTAGTACTTTAACTGATCCAAAAATCGTCCCTATCTTAACCTGAAAATTTCTCCATTTAACCTTTGATCAGTTCCTCCGCTCCTCGAAAAACCTTGTTCTCAGTATTACGACATATTCTACCTCATTTTGTCAAAATTCCTTTCGAGTTGCTGACGTACGCTTTTGGAATTCGCTACCTCAAACTATTCGTCACGCTGGTTCCTTAAACTCTTTTAAAGTAGAAGTTAAATACTTACAACTTTTCACGCTAAGGTTGTCTCAATGAAATAGGTTTTTAGCGATAAAACTGCCTATTGTATTATGTTTAAAATGTTTTTCCATGATGTCGTGCTAAAGTGTACATTAAAGAGTATTATTGGTATCAAATTTTATTTCGTGATATGTGAATTTATTAAAACTTTTGTGAAAGATATTTATTGTTAAATTAAATCTACTTAAATATAAATGAAGTGCCGTATCTCTGAAAATCCATGACTTAATAACTCTACTGATTTGGCTCATACTGTCAGTACAAGGTTTGTATGAAATAAAATTTTTGACAATTCACAGAAAAAAGTTAGAAAGTTGAATAATATTTTTTATGAAAACTTCAATGAAACAATGCGATGTTTACTTTGAGAGTTCTGTTCAATGAAAGATTCTGTTGGATGAATCCATTGTCGACGAACTGACTGACTATCAGTCAACGCACAGTCTAATTTAAATTTTGTATCTGAAAAATAAAATACTCGGGATCTTAAAAATACGGATTTTTAATTTTTTATATTTAAATTTCGAATTTGAACATGTTGTTTTATTATATGTGAAAATATTGTGATGATGATATGTTACAATTATATAAAAGTATAAATTCTACCATTTATGCAGCTTCGCTTAAATATTAAGCCGCCGCGAGCCGCGTATCGTGTTAATTAATAATTTAATTCAACTCCAACTTACAGTTGTACTTAAGTAGTTTATTGTTGTTCCACGGTCGGGTGAATAGAAGCATTGCTGTCGCTGACTTTATACTGTTTGTATTGTACTTGAGTTGAGATCACTTTAGGGCACCGAAGTAAGTTCAGTTGTTTGTCGACGACCACCAGGGAGGCCGGTTAGTTATTACGTGTATAACTTAGTCCGAGGTTCGGCTTAATGGAAAAATTACCCTAGCGTAGGCTACCTGTTGGTAGCAATTGTCGGTAGTCAAATTCAAATTTATATTCGAATTTATATTTAATTCGATTTTGTTGGTAGCAATTGTCGGTAGTGAACGTCACCATCGGACGAAAGGTGCCGCGTTCGAATCCTGGTCGAAACGAGTTTAAGCGACATTTAAATGCTTGTTGGCGAGTCTTTATGTTTTATGATATCTCTATTTGTGTGCGCACTG
Source organism: Megathymus violae (assembly GCA_003671415.1). NCBI lineage: Eukaryota > Metazoa > Arthropoda > Insecta > Lepidoptera > Hesperiidae > Megathymus > Megathymus violae. The sequence continues at coordinate 2,339,233 of PDGT01000048.1, read as the reverse complement.
CATCGCCATCGTAGCTGTAGGAATTAGAATTATATATGTACCTACTATTGTTACTAAAATGGTATTCGATATTCTTTTTCTTTATTCATAAGAAAATATCTTTACACTAATACATTTACCCCGCCAAAGTGCAAGGCAGTTTGTAGGCGGTGGAAATCGCTCTTATCTACAGTAATAAATGAAATGATATAAAATGAAATAATATAATATTTTGTTCGAAGTTGGTTTTTACAAACACTTTTCGAACGTCAAACTACGCCATCGCTTAAACAAATCCCTACTGTGAGTGGTCTCGGAAGAAGAAGCGGCAAGAAAATCCCGAGGAGTTTTTTTTCCTACTCACAGTCACAGAACGCACTTAAACTGGCTTAATATTAAACTCATGTCCAAGCAGTCTTATCCTGAAAGTAATCATCAAGTTTGTAATAACCTTTCCGCATAAGAACGCCTTTGACGTGAGTTTTAAATTTACAATATGGCATTTCTGTCAATTTTAATGGAATTTTATTATAAATATTTACACATCTACCCATGAAAGAGCCACCAGTTTTGTTAGTCTGAATTTTGGAACAATCAGTTTAGCCTTACTCCTAGTATTAATACTGTGAACATTACTCTTCGTAAGAAAACTATCAGAGTATTTTTTAACGTACATAATATTATCTAAAATATATTGTGATGCTACAGTTAATATATCAATTTCTTTAAAGAGATCTATCTCCAAGGGAATCCCTAGGCCTGAGGTTGTAAATGGCGCGTACTGCTCTTTTCTGTAATATAAAAATCGACTTAATATCTGCAGCTGAGCCCCACAACAACAGACCATAAGACATCACACTGTGAAAGTAGCTAAAATAAACTAATCTTGCTGTTTCTACGTCCGTTAAGAGCCTCACTTTCTTAACAGCGTAGGCAGCAGAGCTAAGTTTCCCTGACAAGATTTCAATATGAGGACTCCATTGGAGTCGTGAGTCTATAGTGATTCCAAGAAATGTGGTAGAATTCACTAGTTCAAGCACTTCCCTATTTAAAACAATATGAGATGGCACTTGTCTAAAATTTGGTAAAGTGAATTTAATACATTTTGTTTTCTTAGCGTTTAACACAAGGTTATTACATGTAAACCAGTGCAACATTTGCTATATACTATAATAAGTAATACAATTATACATTGCAACATTTATGATGCACGTGTGTTTAACATAACAAATAATGCAACTACCTAACACTTATATAAACGCTTACGTAACCATGCCTTCGTGCCAGGTCATCCCGTGTCACAGGTGGCATGGACATGCACACTGAGATAAAAAAAGGAAAAAAAAATAACAAAATTAAATAAATAACCATCTAAGACCCGAGAACACATACAAATTTGTCACATAAATGTCCGCTCTGGCCGGGATCCGAACCCAGAACCCCTCGCTCGGCAGGCAGGGTCACTACCGCCGGGCCGGGGAGCCGCCTACGTAATAATGGCAACCGCCACTATAAAACCCACGTCCTCCATACCGCAACAAAAACAGTCATGCCTAATAGCTAATATTTCTTTAGTAAAGGTGTGGTCAAGCGTATTGCAGATAGTCTCAATATCATTATGCTTTCTTAAGTGGTTTATAATTGTCTGACCTATATTGTTGGTTTCGCGTTCTAACCAATTATTTACTTTCTACCATATTTTCCTTATATCTTACCTTAACCTTACACTCGTTAATTTCATTCTGTTTATATTCATTTTTTATTATATTTATGTATTTATTGTTTTTTTCCTATATCGTGTATATTCTAAATCTATAGTTCATGTTTTTTGGCATTGGTTTCTATCTGCGTAAGAGTTAATTTATTCTGTCTATCATATTAATTATCTTGCTATTTATCCATGGATGTGTTGTACTTCTCCTCATTACCATTGCTACTTCCGAGTTATTACAAAATCACGTGAAATCTGAATGTAGTCTTTTGTATATTTCAATAGAACACTTTAAGGTCATATATGCGGTCCAGTCTATTGCGTCTAGCTGCATCCTAACCTGTGTATTACTTATAATGCACTTACGTTTTACCGTGTCACCTTTGTCATTGTAAACATACGTCTCATTGTGCCCGCCTAAGATAATGATCGGATATCTTGCACGCGAGCAGATGGGCGCGCACGTCATAACTACTGCGTGCCCACAGATTATCGATGCACGATGTCACAGCCCGCCCACTCACCACCTCCTCCCGCGTCGCCCCTCTCACTATACACCTAAAGCCCAGCTCACACATCATATTCATGTACTTCTGTTTATGTTTGCAACACTTTCTTTGGCCATATTAATATTAACATCTCCTATGATAATAACATCCTTGGTAGATGGTATGTCTTCTATTATTGAGGCAAGCTCCTCTATAAATTTTATTTTACTAGACTGGGGAGGTCTATAAATGGCCAATATATAACATTCGTATGAGTTATAATTCGTCTTGAATCTTATCGCTTCCATGTGTACTACATGTGTATTTTCTACCTTTACATCTTACCTTTTATATATTAGTATCCCTCCCCCTCTTTGTCCATTTCTTGTGCATGGGTGCATATTATATCCTTCAATTTTATACATTAGCAGTTATGCCTTTTTTACATTTATTTCCTTTAATATACCTACTTTAACTATGTGTTTACAGGTTTCAATTATCACTAAACATTCTGCAAATTTTTTGCGTAATGACCGTATATTTAAATGCATAAGGTTGAAATTTGACCCTTGCTTGACATATGCTCTGTCCTCGTATTTATCAAGAGTGCATGTTGCATGTACATTCCATTAGCAGTTCAGATTCCTGATCGTTGTTTCTTGTCATCGCAGTTATCATGTGATGTGTGACCTATGCTTTACTTTATGCACTGCTATCGATTCCCGCATTCTTCGATGTCCATTTCCGACCTTATATTATGTATTTTGATATCCACCTCATCCTTTTTCACGGGTATTCTAGAATTTTGAATCCAAATATATTTAAATTTATGTTTAAGTTTTGTTTTAGTTAGCCAAAATAACTGTTGCAAAGCGGGCGTAAGGTATTCGTTGATATACAACAGTTTTATTTGTATTTCCTAATATATTGTGGTTTGTTATTAGCTTTTTAGTTGCTTATTCTGAATGACTTGCACAATATTTTTACTGCTTGTCCAGCCCACTTATTTCTATATTGTTCTCTTTTTTTTTTCAATTCCACCACAGCTCGTCTTCTAGAGCTTTGTTAAATTTTTCTGGGTATATGTTTTTATTTTCTAAACTGATAATTTTCTTTACCGCCGTCTCTTGAAATTCTATCATGCCTTGATATCGTTCTGCATAATTATCTATCACGGTGGAAATCTCTTCCATCTTTTTCTCTATTTTGTATATTATCTCCATTTTGCTATTTAGCTCTGCTAGAAGAATTTCGATATTCTTTTTCCCGGTGTCCTCATTCTGTAATTGGCTCTGCTCATCCTGACTGTCTTTACCCCTATATTCTTCACATACTCCGCTTTGTAGATACTTTTTCGGGTTTTTCAGGTACCTCTAATGAATGACCACTTCACAATTACCTTTACACTGTATAACATCATCCTTGAGTGTGGTATGAATTGTTTACACTTTTTACACTGCACCATAGTTACAAATATAATCATTGACTACTTTTTAATATTACCATTTTTTTTATTAACTGGCTTTCTTGTATGTCCGGGTGGAATTTTGTAATTGATTTTAAACAAACTTCCCGATGAGCTAGATACATGAAATTTGGTCCATAGCTCAGAAGTGGATGACAATGCATAATAATAAAAACATTTTTTTAATTTGTAAGTATTTAAATTAATGTGACGTAAATAACTCAATGTTTGTTTCCGTGTTACGAATGTTTTTTGTTTTATGTGTGCATGTTTGTTTTATGCGGAGGCTCATCACGTGCAGAGTCCGGTGGGGCACGCGCTCAGGACTCCGGTTGCGTTCCGTTGGAGATCCCGGAGTTCTGTACGTAGCGCTGAGGAAGGCCACCGGGGTGAGTTTTTGTGCGGTAAAAATCCCACATAATCCGGTGTCGCCCCCACTGCACCAGGCACCTTTTGAAGGTTTCCCCCTACGAAAACAAAAAAAAAGGATATATACATTAAAAAAATTCATCTATTTACCTCTAGCCTCTTACGTTACTACGCACCTCTTTGCATTAAAATTATGTTGAAGTGTTATTGAATGTTCTTGTTTAGTGTCAAAACACTGAAGTGGCTCCAGCCGGAGGGACTCGATCTCAAACGATCTAATCGTATTAAACCGTCGTTCGCCCGAGTGCTCTCAATAAGATTATTCTGACTCAAAATTATCGTGGTGTGGTTTTAAGGTGAATTGTATTATCAACGTCCGCGGTTTGTTTTTTAATGTGGAAGATAATGTATATTAAATTACATATAACGGTAGGAGAAGAACATTTCACCGATCAGAAACTATTTTGTTTCATCAATATATTGTATTGTTGATTAACGACGATACTTACCGTCTAATGAAAATGGTTACCACCGCTCATGGTTATCCGTAACACAAAAGGTATAATTGGCACGTTGAACGCCGGGAATTTGAAGGGGTATTGGACCCCTTGTATTGGAGGTCGCGCTTTTTAAGTAGGACTCTGACTTACCCAATCACACATGGATCATGGTCAGTGCCGTGAAGTTTAACATTTTACTGAAATTGTGTGGCCGAAGTATCGATAAAGAAATATAATTCAACCACGTTAAAAAATTATGGTATATTCTAGAAGGAAATTGATTGGTTTGATTTCCCCTTATCCTGTTTGCTTTCGGCATTTGATATTTTTTTTCTTTCTGCCATATTTTTACCAGTGTTAAAATATGGCCCTGCTGGTTTTTTTTTAATTAGAAATTTGTATTCCATTATTTTGTTACTTTTTCTGTGTAAGTATATATAAATGTGCAAAGAATATCTGGGGTGTTCATTGAAATCAGGCATCTGGCTTTATTTTTTCTGTTTGAAGATGATTATTTGGCTCGTTTATTTTTAATTTGTTACATCTTGGAACAGAGCTAGTAAGTTAGGCAAAACTTGTTAGTAGATATCGTAATACTTGTACCCATTCATGGATGGATGATCAGGACACACACAAGACATACAGACAATCTTGATCCGAAAACGAAAATTTATCTGTCGCATAAATGTCTACTTCAACCGGAAATCAAACCCGGAAACTTGTTCACCCAGAAAGTTCACTCCAGAGTAGTGTACAGGGTCGTCTCTTTCGATGCAATTCTATATCTAATTTTAAATGAAACTGTTAATTCGTTACTTTTACAAATTGGAAGCTATTACGTATTCCTTATAAAAGTGCAGTCTTATTAAAAACGCTATTACTGAACATTTAAATTAAATTTTCACCAGCTTTCACAAATTCTCGTACGAATGGAAGTGATGTGGATTTCATTGCTTTTTGAATACGGTACGCGGGTTCGTATGATTTTATAGTAGGTGGTAATAGTTAGTGAATTTATTTACGAAGTGTGCACGACGACGGTTTGAAAATATTTTTATTTCCAGGTTACGCTGCAAATAGAGAGGTTGAAACTACCCATTATGGGGCAATAAAGAAACAGCGCGGGTTTAATTTATAGTTGCATTCGGTGAGTGTGCGAAGGTTGGTTCCCAATAATTATGGTAGAGGCGCTGCAGTCAAAGGCGGTATGGAAAATAAAACGTAAAAAGAAAAACATTTCGCCAACTAGACGTAAAGTTGACTGGCTCGTCTGTCATTAGAGTCTGTCATGTGTCAACTGTCAAGAGTTTTCCCCACCACCGCAGTCCCGCCGTGACAATACAAAAACAGCGAGTACCTGTTACCGTTAAAATGATGTCCATTATTTTCAATATTAAGATGGATTGAATGTTTCGAGTACTGCTCTCGTCATCACAAGAAATTAATTCTGCTTCGAATATTCTCGATCAGCGTATAATAAAATTTTCTTTCTATGTACCAAGAATCATTACCGACACGCAGCGTCGTCTCCGTCACGTCGGCATGACAGGTCGACGACAAGTGCGATAGATTCATTTGGGGAGGCCAGACGCCTTACGGAGGAACCCTTTGAAAGACGTAATGTAATATTCCTCGGTGAAAGGCGACAGGTGCTCCTAGCGTTGGTTGTATACGGATCTCGCTATGAAAAATGCGCCGCTCCCCTCGGAATAACGTAATGCACGAATGTGTCAACGCGTGACAATAGACGCGAGACGCGAATAAACTTTTCGTTTTCTTTGTGTTCGTAATAACGCGCAAATATACCAGATGCTCGCCGGAGTAACGGAAATTCATACGACAGGAATGTGCCCGCCGTTCTTCAAGCGCATGTGTTTATTATGTCTCTCGTGTTGGATAAATATGATTTTCATCGTGCGTAATAAAGTCATAATGAAGGCGGGCGCGGGACGGAACGAAGGCCACGCATTTCCTATGGGATGGGTGCCGCGTCCGACCGGAATATCGGGCGGAATACGGCCGCGCCCGGCACCTTAATGTGCCTTGTGTGAGCTGAGTTAAGGACGCGGAAAAGGTTCGTTAAAAATATTTTATTGCCAACGTTCCCTGTATACGTGATTCGGGTTTTGGGGACAATTATTTGCATTTGTTTATCTTCTGTGACGATTATGCCAGGGATGGATGAAATATCTATATCTTTGAGTTCGAGCTAACGTTCTGAACTCGAATGCTTAAGCACCAACACAAATCAATAATGGATAAAGAACGAGGCACGAGGAAGAGACATCAGGTCTCTTCTGCTGGAGATACCTGTGCTTTGTACCAAGTACAATTGCGACAGTAATAGCCTATAGTGTAAGGTCGTCTAACTGGATTCCAGTATCCTTTGTCTAAAAGAACCTTTTAGTCGGTATTAACCAAGGATTGACTGGGGTCACCAACAGA
>PDGT01000048.1:2306971-2331950 GCA_003671415.1 Megathymus violae | reverse complement strand
ACTATAAAAACATGATAGAAAATAAGGAGTATATATACCTATTTACTACACTAAACACAAATAAGGCGGCCTTTCTGTTGTATAAAAATGTACGAGTATTCCTCTATTCACAAGTAGTACACGATCGTTACTCGCTAAGCGGATCTGTACGAGAAAGGCGACCCCTACAACTATGTATTGTCTTTTAGTTCAAAATGGATTACGCGCGAACCAGATCTATTGAACTCCTATCTCGCGACAATTTAACGAGTCAAGGAGCGGCCTTATCGTCTTTCAAGGGTCTGTGTTTAATGGCTTTAAGTTTTTAAACTATTAGCTGCCACTAATTTTATTGATTCGTTCTTTAATGGTTGTTTTAAATTTTTTTTTAATTTTAGCACTTGTTAAACAAATGTGAACTTATATGAATACTTTATTATATTTATTAAGCTTTATGGAAAACTGAAGTTTTTAATGCTAATAGTAATTATGTGAAAATGGAAATAAATTTAACATTTTAATAAAATTTCTTTAAAGTGTAAAACCACATCAGGTCAAGACCGAATTGGATTCGCGTGGGCTTCATATTTATGTATCCAGATGTTTTTTCTATTCCTGGTAACATTTCAGGGCATAGAATTTTCTATAAATGGTACAGACCTATATTGTGTTTTTTTCATCATAGGTTCTGTGGTGTCGGAGATTAAGGGATCCCTCTTCGGTTCATTTATCGTTATCATATTCTTGAATTAAAATATATAAATTAAAAATATATAAATTTCTTAATATTTGAAGACGAATAAAGTGATCAACAACTTTTTAATCTGTCATTTATACGTCACTCCACATCCAATTTTTTTGTTGCATCACACGACGCACTTGAAATTGGTAATAGTCGTTTTTATTTTCTTATTTATCCTCGGAAATTAAACCCCTAAAAATTAAATCACTTTTTTTACGGTATGCATTCTTCACTGGATCACCAAACTAAACTCATGAACAAAATTAGAGGAACGCAAAAAAAAGTGCGTGTAAAACAAAATATCATGGAAATTTGTGACAATTAATATAGTAATTTGTATTTTGCTTATTTTTCGTTATTTTAAAAATGCGAAAGTCGAAAAAACAAAGTTAAAGGATAAAAATTCACAAAATTCAGAAAAAAAGAAAAAATTACATTAAAGAAACATTTTTATACTTAACATTAAATTTTTTTTTATTCATAAATGCTTAAAAAGGCTATAATGTGGGCTGTAATCAGTACTTAGTGTTGCCCCCTCTAGCTCTTCGAACTGCTTCCAGTCTTCTTGGCATACTTCTAATCAAGTTATCAATAAAATCTTGAGGGATGGCCGTCCATTCTTCTTGTAACGCGTTTTTGAGATCTCTCAAATTAGCGGGGACAGGAATTCTTTTCTTTATTTGTTTTCCAAGCTTGTCCCAGACATGCTCTATGGGGTTTAAGTCGGGTGAGCGCGCTGGCCACCCCATAGTGTTGATTTCAAGGTCTCGAAGGTATTCAACAACCACGGCCGCAGTATGGGGTCGTGCATTATCATGCATAAAAACAAATCCGTCTCCTATGAAAGGGGCAAATGGCACTACAACTTGTTCCAAAATCTCAGTTATATATCGTACTGCTGTTAATGATCCATTTTCAATGACTTGCAGTTCCGTACGTGCCCCCATACAAATACCTCCCCATACCATAACTGACCCTCCACCATATGCCTCTTTTCCAATAATGTTGCACTGAGCATAACGCTCACCCGAGCGTCTCCACACTTTCACCCTTCCATCATCTGGTTTCAGGCAAAATCTGGATTCATCAGTGAATAGAACCTGACTCCAAGCTTCGTCATTCCAATTTTAGTGATTGCGAGCAAAATTAAGTCTAGCTACTCGATGGCATGTTGTAAGAAGGGGGCCTCTGGCAGGCACATGTGATTTTATTCCGGCCGATTTCAGTCTTCTTCTCACAGTTTTTGTGCTTACTGTAACCCCTCGAACTTCTTGGAGCTCCGTTCTTACCTCAGAAGAAGTTAAAGTCCTGTTCCTGAGCACCCGGTTAACAAGGAAACGGCCACGTCGGTGGTTAACAAGGTGGTCGACGGTTAACAAGGAAAAGTCATCTCTCGCCACAGTTTTCCGTTTACGACCCTGTCCTGCGAGTCTCGTATATCGTCCGGTCTGCCGATACCTCTTGACAACTCGGTGTACCACAGATTTGGATACTTGTTACGTTTGGGCCACATGTGTAGGTGTGCCCAGTTTCAATTAAAGTAACAGCCCTGGCAACTTGAGTGGCGTTTAGGTCTGGCATTTTCAGTTTATTAGCAGTAACAATTTACACTTTACACGATAAATAAGGAAGCCAAGGCAAAAATTTAAACAAAACCAAAATTTTCATTCAAATTCAAAAGTTGGCAAATTTTTTCGCAGTACGAAAGAACGTAATATTACGCAATAATGACAGAAAAACAAATGAAATTCGAAAAAAGAACATTTCAAAACTTTTTTTATTTTCATAGAGTATATTAATGTATGTGGCCAATACGCACGATAATTATAACACGAGATATTAAACCTTTTTTTTTGCGTTCCTCTAATTTTGTCCACGAGTGTATATGCTTACTAAATTTCCTCCTTTACGTCCTCAACATTGTGGACTGAAGTAGAAAGAACTTGATTAATTGGCAGAATTCTCTTAATCGATGTAATGAATTATAAAATAAATATATCCTAATACTTGGATTACGTACAATCCTAATACTTGGATTACGTACATTTTCCGTACTCACTATTCAACCAACTCACATGTACACTACCGGTCAAAAGTTTGAGACCACTAATAAAAGATTTTTGTTATTAGTAAATATTCTTAAAATATTGGTGATAAAAAGTAATCTGCACACCTGCATATTCTATTGTTTTTAAAGATTGCCTAAAAGCTAATTCTTTTGTATATAAGCCAAGGAAAGGGCCATAAACCAGCATTGTTTCCAAACTGCAATGTGAGCCGAAGAAGAGCTAGTCCGATAATCGATTGTAAAAATTTTATTACCTCATTACCGCAGCTGACACTTCGTTTTTTTTACATCATCTTACAATGCGATTGTTCTATATTTTTAAAATATGTTTTTAAGTTTATTTTAACCCGATATTTTCATGGTTATCTACGAATATCCGCTGTTAGTCTGATTTTGTGATTCCTACAGTCAAGACGTCTCTAAAATGGGAAAAGTTTGCGAAATTAGTATCGAAACGCGATCTGCCATCGTTGTTCTCCATAATGAAGGCAAATCTGAACGTGAGATTGCATCTCAACTCAAGTTATCAAAGACTTGTGTTCATCGCACTATTGTGCGGTACAAACAAACTAGCAGTAATCAAGATCGTCCGCGCTCCGGGAGACCAAGAGCTACGACTTCTAGTGAAGACAAATTTATTGTGGTAACCAGTAAGCGAAACAGACGCCTAACAGCCCCAGAAATCCGCGTTGAAGTCAACAAATCTCGGGAAAAACCTGTGTCAGTGTCTACAGTGAAAAGACGATTGCGAGACGCCAAGTTGTATGGTCGCGTTGCTGTTCGAAAACTTCTTCTAAAACCGCAGAATAAGAAAAAACGGTTGCAGTGGGCCCTAGCCCATCGAGACTGGACCGAAGAAGATTTCAAAAAAGTACTTTGGAGTGACGAATCTAAATTTGAAATATTTGGTTGAAAAAGAAGAATTTTCGTTCGACGTTCCGCCGAAGAAAAGATGATGCCACAGTGTGTAGTCCCGACTGTCAAACATGGTGGCGGATCTGTTATGGTCTGGGGTTGTTTCTCAGGCTATGGGACTGGAAATCTGGTCCAAATTAAAGGAATTATGAAAAAGGAGGAGTATAAAGTAATTTTGGAGAAAAATGCTATTCCCTCCGGACTAAAGTTAATCGGCAAAGGATTTATTTTCCAACAAGATAATGATCCAAAGCATAGTTCAAAATTATGTAGGGGCTATTTAGACGAGAAACAGTCAGAAAAAGTGTTGGAAAACATGACATGGCCACCCCAAAGTCCCGATCTTAACCCCATAGAGCTTTTGTGGGAAGAACTTGACCGAAACGTTCGGGAACAATATCCTTCTTCACAGCAGGCCATGTGGAATGCCTAAGAAGACAGCTGGAAGAATATCTCGCAAGAGACAATAAATAAGTTAATTGCTCGCATGCCAAGATTGGTAAAACAAATAATAAAATGCAAAGGAGGATATTTTGATGAAAAGTCTGTGTAAACTCTCTTGTTTGTATTTTCTTTAGTAATTTAGTAATATCTTTTGTATTCGTAATTTTTTAATTTTAAATATTGTGTATAACATGGAAATAAAAACTGTATTTCATAATGATTTAAATATGTTGACTTTTATTTGTTTTCTTAATTTTTTTATAGTGGTCTCAAACTTTTGACCGGTAGTGTACGTTGAGCCGGTCCGGCTATCAACAGGAGCACCTGATCGTTCGCACGCCGCCACTCGCGTGTCCCACTGAATAAGTAATATTGAACGCTTCCCGCTGGTTACACACGCATCGATGTATCCCATGTGTTTGAGTTATAGACAAAGATTTATTGACGCGTAAATTGTCGATGGAAAATAAACATAAATTGGTTGAGATTTTTTGCGAATAGACTTAGTGCCTTATCTAATTCTTCTAATACCTACAATAAAATTATGGTCTTCATTCTGATATTGTTATGTATTTAATATTTATGAAATTGAGTATATTACTTACAATTAACTGCGTCAGGGCTGGGTTTTAATGCGGGGAGGGGGAGGGATCAATTTGGAGTTCCGTTTCAACCTGTTGATAAAATAAAGCATATTTAAATACTATTTAATCGAGTGTTGATACGAAAGTATGTAATGGTAAAGCACATAAGAAATTGTTTCATGCAAGTACCGACCGCGGCCGTAATTCGCTTATAACTCGGTTGATCATTTGCGATTGTTACCAACCATCAGGCAGAGCGTACGATCATAATAATAGAACACTGACTTAATAAAAATGTCAATTTACAATAGTGGTGCAACGCCATTGTTAATATTTTTCATTGTCCAAACGGGTGTTTTTGCTTACACCGCTGGGGGGACAACAAGCGGCACACTGTCTGGCTAATTGTAAATGGTTTGTGGATTCGTTCCATTATATTAATTTGCATAAATAAAGATATGCTATTCGAGTTTTCATACTTTTCATTATCTTAATGGCCGGAGATGGAGTCAGCGGCTCGGATACGGCAGTGCGCCGGCCATTGTAGAGAGGAAAGGTGCAGCTTTTTCTATAAGATGTATTCATTCATTGTAAATCAGTATTTTTTATATTTTAACCGGTAAGCTTTGAAAACAATGTTGATTTCGACGTCACTGGAATGATGAAGTGACTTCTAAATTAAATTGAAAATACAATTTATTCGTTAATACGCGTCGCCCGTTGAAATGTTATATATTTGTTTTTGCAATCAATATGTTTAGGCAATATTAATTTACAGCCTTGATTTTTTTTCCAAGTTGCATATTTCCATATTCATTCTGGAAAAAAAATTAAAATATTGACATTAAAATATTGATATTACTCGAAAATGATTCATAATTGCATATGGGTGATAAGAGGTTATTTGGATGCATATGACCTCCCCTACATCCCCCTAACGGATTGCCAATATTTCCAGTCAACCTGTATAAATATTACTAGCGGCCCGCCCCGGCCTCGTTCGATTTGAACAATTATACATGTACCTATACTTTTTATTTAAGCGTATAGCCATCCGGTATAATATACCTTTCAGATGGTTAAAGAATTTTTCAAAAAGGTGCCATGGTTCCGGAGATTACCCACCTGTTATACACTCACAAAGTTCGCAATTTCTCTTAATAATATTAGTATAGATTAAAATAACAAAACGCAGTCAATCTTAGGGATCGTGGAATTTATAAACAATTCGATAGACCTAAGCTCATTAACACCATGCAATATATGTATTCTCTTGCTCAGGTCTATGGATGACTTATGATCCGATACGATCGAATAATTACAGTCGTAGTAATGTATTAACATATATATTCTAATTTGAAAATTCAAAATTTCACATTTAAATATTATTCCATAAAAATCTTATGCAACATACATTATTGTACAAAGCTTAATAAAATGTATAAATTAATCTATACGCTCTGATTGCTATAGTAGTGATTTCAACATTTAGGATACAGGACATAAACGTAGAAAGAGGTTCAATCAAAGGTACAAACGTTGTTATCTATTATTCGTTTAATATAATGACCGTCTATTCGACCGTCATACGGTTTATAACCAGTACGGAGGGCAGTGCAAATTGATTTTCGCGCGATTACAATCTCGCAGTTATGTAACAAAGATAGTAAATATGTTTTAAGTACAACTTGTAATATTCATAGTTTTATGTGTAAGTATGAGAGATTGTAACTTTATTATATAAATAAATAAATATAAATATAATTTTTGGCCGTATTGGGGCGGCCTAGAATTTTCTTCCCAATCCCATGCTGGTAGAAAAGGGTGTCGTAAGAGGCGACAGAAACCAGGTGGTAGGGCTTCGCGTCAGGATTATATTATCGGTATTATTATTAAGTCATTAATATTTTTACTGGTATTATTATCTTTCCGTGAAGCCTGCCTAGCTAGCTACTACCCTCCTGCTTGAGTCAGCTGCCAAACGACTCGTCGTGTTCCGGTTGGGAGCTTTAGAGCCAGAACCTTCTTTCTTACCTTCTTCTCATTTACTGGCCGATAACGCATCATTGATACCTTTGGTCTTGCTTATGTCCATGGGCGACGGTGACCACTTACCATCAGCTGGCTCGTCTGCTCGTTTATCGGCTATTAACATTAAAAAAAAACATAGCAGATAAGGCACCTAGCAGACGACCAAGCGGGTCGCCTTCAGAATTCAGTAACACCAAAAGAATACCAGACGTGTAGCCCACCGAAAAAGAAGCGGGGAGGGACCCGCATTGTTATGCTCTGTCAAACATTAAAGTCACATAAACGTGTGTTTAATAAATTAAATAAAAATACAAATGCATATTGCAAATAAATACCATACAATTTTGTTTAAACATGTTTCTCTTCTGATCTTAACCTATATTCAAAAAGGTTCCGGTTGTTTTCAAGTGCGTAATGGTTTATCGAAAAATTCCACTCGTTGCTACCCTCGCCCCAACAGCAAACACGTTAAGAGGGTCAAACATGTGTACCGAGCTCATAACATAATACATAGCGTGGATGGTGTTAGCTTTACGGAGCGGCCGTACGCCTCTTAGATGATAAAATAAATACTATTTTATTGACATGGACTTACAGTCATGTAGTGCAACTTATGTGGATCATTGAAACCATTAGTTTTATGTTACAGTGCTCCTATGTTAGACTCTAAGGTGTCTCTGCGAGGCATCGCTCCGAGGAGATGAAAGGTTCCAAGGGAACGAGAGGGGTTTAAATTATTTTAATTTTATTTAATTGTTAAAATACTGTATTACACCACGCTATTGCTAAGGTTGTGCCAATTGCCAGATTTCAGATATCTTAAAAACGCAAAGGAAGATTTGCCCGTGCAGGTTTCCTCGATAATGAGAAAATGATATCAATTTCAGCAACGACCTAGCTTATACAAATTTCAGATAGAATATTAACTTTGATGTCCTGGACGTTGGACCGACTATTAGGTTATAATTAATAGGTTGCAGCAAGAGTACTGGTGCTTTCATGATTTATGAAAGCATTCATGCAGTGCTTACATTTACGTCGAATAGATATCGAGGATGCCGAGGAGAAGTACTGTATTACACGGTCAATTTCCGAAGACACACTTTTTATTAAACCACTGGTTGGATACAAGACAACAGGGCTAATAACAATATGAAAATACATAATAATACATATAAATAAAAAATACAGAGTTTAATATTTCGTAGAGGTAAAAGGCTATTAGAGATAAATATGTAGTTTTAAACAACAGTGGAATTGTTGGCATGCTACAAACCCATATCTGTGACTGGCTTAATCGGTCAATTCTAAACTTTAATTCGTGTAATCTGTAATATAACCACAGTGTAGATAACACAATTACACAAATTACTCCCGGTGCGCGGTCGATTTTTACACGTGCCCACGTTAATTATAACGCTAATGGCGGTTAAAGCGCCATTAAACGGGGCTAGTCTGATAGTCTGACTTTTGTGTAGTGTTTCGTTTCATTGCTAATTAAAATTGTCACGGATCGTGACATTTCCGTGACGTGCCGTTAATGTGTTTAGTTTATTGATGTTCAAAAAGATAAATAGGTGCATTTACTGTTTGTGGATGCGTTGAATGATACGTATTTGAAATTGCTAATTATTTTGTGGATTTCTGATTGACAAGATATAAAGCAATCATTCGTATTAAAATTGGCTATGATGGAAATTTTAAGGGTTTAATGAGTTATTTTTATAATTGCTTAGAATATTTTAAAAGTACACCTCGACTTCAGTAGTGGTTTACTTGGTAACTTAATGTTATACTATCTGTATTCAACCGTGATAATAATTTAATACTGTGTGACGGTAAAGAATGCTGTAACATAAAACAAAATTAAACAGCCACATTCATTTACTTTTCATGTTACATTATCACTTCTATATTCTAACTGTTGCTTAATCATGTCAATTGTTTGACAATAAAGTTACATACCGAGTAAAATATAACATCCTGTAGCATAACAAGCTGTATTTTTGCTAGTACCGCAGTATACGTACGATATTACAGAGGTCCATGCCATGCAGGTTTATCATATGATACAAAATAATATAAAGTTAAAGCGAAAACGCTAAAAGATGATGAAATTATACATTCCGTCTAGGGTTGGTGAACATTAAAAATGCATTTTTATTAACTACTTTTTCACAGACTCCGATATAAAGCATGATGCTCTAGTAACTCCACATTTCTGGGAACAAATTATGTACAAATTTTTGGAAACCTTACAATGTATCCTTACAACCATATTGTACGTTACAATAATTTATAGTAATATGACGAAACGATTTCTCGGTAAGTGAAATGGACGAGATAGATGTGTTATAGTATCCGTTCACTTGGCTGGACATAAATAATCTAGTTTTGTATATGCCAAATTTTATTCGAATTCGTCGAGTCGTTCGAGGCCTTTGATAGGAGTAACATTGAATAAATTACATATACATTCATATTGGCCAATAGAATATACTCATTATTTTATTCAATGAACCTATTTTGTTTGAAAGCATAATTCACCTGCTACCTTTGAATGTAAAACTTAATAAACATTAACAAATGATCACGGTGTCGGTTTAGCCTTTCAACAAAAAAGTATTATTTCCACTTAAGTTTTCCACCTTCCTCACACTTTTAACACATACATATGAATGGCGGATATTTTGAATATTCATCAACGTTCCGCCAACAAACGAATGCCTGCTGCTGGAGGGGGGAGGGTGGGGAAGTTAGAGCAACGTTAATATCGGTACTGTTGAAAAGAGGTGGTATTTTTTTAACTAAAAATCACGAGTGGACGCACCGTATCAGTTGAATGGCCATATTCATTCATCGGCAACAATAAACGTTCGATACGAGTAGGTATCTCGAGTGTAAATGTACAAAGATATAATCGAAACGAAAACATACTGATACATGTATTTGGAGGGTAGAAAAAAAATCGTCGAAATTGAGAACGGTTTATCGATTTTCATGTTGGCTATTGTTGAAAAGTTTTTGAAAGAAACTAAAATAATTTTGTTTATTGTTGTTTTTTATTTTAATTTGTAGCTTTTTTATTAAATAGCCGACAAACGAGCCAACAAGGCACCTCATGGTAAGTTTTCACCATCGCCCATGGACATTAGTGACACTAAGGCATCACTGACGCGTTGTCGGAAAGAAGAAGAAAGAAGGCACTGGCTTTCAGGCCCCCAGCCGGAACACGACGAATCGTTTGGCGGCTGACACAAGCGGGAAGGTGGTAGCTAGCCAGGCAAGCTTCACGGAAAGATTATAAAACCAGTAAAAATATTAATGACTTAATGATAAAAATGATAATAATAATGTTTACGCGAAATCCTACCACCAAGCAGGCCGGCATCTGTAGCCACTTACAACACCGTGTTCTACCAGCACGGGATTGAGGCGTACGGCTCGTTTTAAAATTATAAAAATATAATATAAAATATAAAAAGAATATTTTTTAAAATCACACGATTCACTAAATAATCTGTAGTTATAAGAAAATTGTACCCGCGTCGAATCTGTATATTAAATGTTTATTACAAATATTGAATGTAGGTAGGCTGTGTTTTTGACATAGAGGTCAAAACATGTCGTCTATCTGTCTGACCACGTATCACAAATGTATCACGTATCATGAAATGGAGCTGTTCCAACGGAATGGAAAATATCAGTTAATATGATATATATCTGATTAAGAGAGCAGTAGGTAAATAAAATTTTGACTGCCTGGCTGATAATATTATAATAAATTAAGAAGTTCCTAATTCTCAAAAAACGTTGAGAAATCTATTCCTAAAACAACCCGAATACTATTTCTAAACGTAACGCGTACGTTTTCTGAGGAATAGTGGGGAGTGGAGTGGTGAGGAATAGGGGGAAAATCAGTAACCCGGTTTTTTTTTATAATTTATCAGTCTAAAATAATTCAAAAGTAAAATTAATTTAATTACTCAGGTTACAAAATTCTACATGTGTAACAAATATAAAATTTTCCTTCCATAAGATGCAGAAGAAATCGGCTACGTTGTATGTTAATATGGGGTCCGATTGCGTCAATGGATGCATATAGGTCTAAAAATATGAAAATCTCAATACAATGATTGATTGCAGATTGGAAAGTAGGCGGATATGAAAAAAAATTAATCGTAAAGTATTGGTAGATTAATACAGGAAGAACGATAATAGCGAGATATTGTACTCGTTCATATAAATATAAAAAAACAGATTGGAGTTTTGTAATGAGTTTCCTTTTAAATGTTCTATTATGAGTATTGTGCGATTGAAAACTACCATATATTTTAATACAACGATTTTTAAATAAAGCTATTCAAGTCAAAAATCTATTGACGTGGCTTTGGGTTCCGTACACTAAAATTCAATTCAGGAATCAAGGATTTTTGTATACATTTTCTTATAATTTATGGCTGACAGATCGAGTTAATTTTTATATAATATATTTATTTTGTTAAAGTGATCGTTCATATTGAATGTTTATATATTTGGATCCGACGGGTTTCGCTGTAGTTATTAAATTCAATTATTTCGGTAAAATGTAATTGATTTAAAATACATTTACAATTACGTTTGGCGTTGCTAGCTGCAATTTCGAATTTCGAAATTTGAAATTTCGGATATGTATATGGATACGGATACGGATATATAAATAATATTTTACCGGTTTCGGTTAAGGTCACGGATATGAAATAATTTCAGATTATCCGATTGTTTTGTATAATTTCGTTTACGGATATTAGATTACTTAAAACCTTTAAACATATTTAATTTATATACAAGGTGACATTTGACTTTCTTTCTAGGGATTATTTTTATTATAATCTTGGAAAAAACCTAAAATAATAAGTGTATCGGCTCAAACAGCGAAAACTTGTATAATTTAGATTCTGCCCCTATCCGAAAATGTTCGAAACTTTTATGTAATTTAGCTACGGTTTCGGATATATTTTGATTATAGATATTTGATAGTTTCGGTTACGGTTACGGAACTCCATAACATCCCTGATCCGTAATATCAAAGATTGTAGACGCGCTGCCACGCAAAACGGGTACTCACGATTTTATGTCTACCAATATTTCGACTCAATTACATGGATCATAGTTACAGCGAGTTGGATAAAATTAAAAAATCGTCACAGGCCGGCATCGCCACCACTACAGGTCCCTATACAAATAAAGTATACAAGGGGGCAGTCGGGATTAAATTGGGTGGTACTGAGACCAGTGAAATTGTCGTATTTCGCTCGATCCGTCCCGCTAGCGACCCCGGGAAGAACGACAGCATGTGTGGCCGCGTACCGTCGTTAAGATCGGATGCTGCGGGCAAGGCTCGATAGGGACACCGCGCTCAGTCACCGGGTGGGTTTTGGTGCGGTAAAAACCCCACATAATCCGGCGTCGTTCCCACGGAACCGGGTTCCTTCGGAAAGTTTCCCCCTCGAAATCAAACAAAAAAGCTTGACTTGGATTATAGAAAACGTACAGACTAACTTTTAAATTTGTTTACAATTAACCACGCATTCGTTATTTTAAAACACCGGTGCGAATACGCGAGATCGCCAAGCGTCCACTCAACCAAGCGGCCGGCCATATTACGCTCACTAGATAAGCCACGCCTCGTAAAGCCGTAAATTTACGCTTATCTCTCAATTCCCCGTGTAACAGCGATGTCATAAAACTTTCCCGCGCCTAAAAATCACCGTTTTATTTGTTGCCCCGTTTTTATGTTATAAAAAAAATTTGCGCTGTAGACATGTTTTGTCAAGTTGATATTTCGCTGGTTAGCGTTTTCGTACATGAGTTTTGTTCACTAATATTTTTGCACGAACATGTCAACTCTGTATTTTAAACATACAGCTGTTTGTTCTTTTCTAAACAGGCTTATCTTTCGGTATTGGAATAGAGCAGTAAATCGATCGCATGTCACTTGTTCGACAGAACTACACGCATCTGAGGGTGGAACTACTCATAACAATTTCTGAGTATGAAAGCTTCTTGTGTTTGATATTGCGGAATGTAATGTTAGCATGAGAAGCGTTTTATTATGACGGAATAAATATTTTTTTTTTTCCTAAGTTTTGAGGAGATCAAAAGAAGAAAAAGACAACACAACCAAGTTTACATGTTTACACGCGGGTTTTTTTCTCGGCTGGTCGTTCTCATTACCTAAGTCGAAAGAAAAATCGAAGAGTAAGAAATCGAACTGGGGACCCCTCCCTCGGCTGACTGGGTAACAACCAACTGGACTAAAGGGATCGCTTGTAACAATGACTTCCATTCACATGATATTGGTACTAGCGAATATTATACGAGCACATATCATTTGTCTAACCCGACCACTGTTTCCTTATCACAGCATCATGCATCTTACCGTATTAAGATCTGTACCTAAGTGATGTCGCGTTTAGAAACCGTTTAATATCCTTGATATCGGTCTGTATTGATAGATAGTCAAACATCAGACTCGGGATGAAACGGACCATACTGTATCAGAGTAGGGAGATATGTTATCCGTTCATGGTACGGACAGCTGATGCATATACGCTACACATGCAAATAATATATGTGAATCGCACCATACATACAAAATAAAACCGGAATAAAAAATAAATTACTAAAAATAAGGTCGGTATCTTCAAAAGACGGCCAAATAACTTTTAATAATAAAAGATGAACGTAACAGGGCATTGAATTTGAATTTTTCACAGCCTTTATAACCAGCCTGTACAATAAACAACGGTATTACCTATTCATAGCGTCACGTTGAAGCAAGCGACAGCGTCGTCTCTTAAGCCGTAGAATATCGTAACTGAGCAATTCGAAGTACTGAATGATTATCTTAATCTCCTTTGAATGTATAAAGTATAATATTGAAATATAAATATTCTGTACTTTGACTGAGCTTTCTGAAGCTACTTAGTGTAATATAGGTCTAATCGACAAAGATAAGCGGTATACGATATAAAAATATGTTGTTCGCAATGAGTTTATTATATTGTTACAAGAAGAGTTTTATTGTATTTTCTATGCTCTTGCTAAAAGTGGAAATAACCTTTTTTTCGTTATTTTTCTATATTTAAGTTGTCTTTTTGGTTTGAAAATTATATAATAACAAGTTTTCATAGTGTTTGCTTGAAACTCGTTTATTTCTATACAAAATTTCAATCCCTGTATAACCCCTTTAGGGATAGAATATCTCTAAGGTGGGATCTTAGTGATTGATTCTTCATACTCCATGTATCTACCTTCAGGAGTTTAGGCTCTTCGATGATGAATCAGCCCGTCAGTCAGACAATGATTATATACCTGTATATACAGTTATATTTTTTTGTTGTTTCCGACATCCGTTATTGTGTGTCTGTGTATCCGTCTGTTATACCAGATGTCCTTCAAATCTACTGGACTCATATTATTGAAATGGATGATACACAATTGTACTAACAGATTGTAAATGACGTATATATACGAGTATAAATGTTAAAAAATTTAGGATTTTGAAGGCGTGCACTAAAGTTTGTTTTTAGAAAAACTTTTAAATGAAATGAAATGTTTAAATGAAATAGTTTTGAACGAACTACAATATGCCTTTAAGAACTAAACTCTACTTAAAGTTAAGTATTTGAGACGTAATAGTAAAGTTTAAACACCATCTAAAGGTATAGTTAAAATTAACTGTCAGTGTTGTCTATGTGGGTGACACTAAGTATAATCTTTTTTACTTCCCTGCTTCACCGGTTGAAGAAGACTTTTGACTGTTCATCCTCTAGTCGCCGGATCTGATACAGATGAATAAACAACGTGAGTCATTATGTTGCAAAGTTGTGGCTTGCGAGAGGGGGTGGGACTGGAGTAATTTGCCAAATTTAATTTCACCGGAGAACGCTTTAACACCGTTTCGAGTCTCACATCAGGGGGGCCTATTTTTACTCGGAGGACCCCCCATAATGAGATATTCATTTATTTTATTTCCCGCCGGATGGGCGCGCGTCGGTAGCTCACTCGGAGGAAACAAAGCCATTTCCGAGCAGACGTCGAGCGGCAACCGGCGTTGCGCCAAACGGGCGCGCCGATATTGTTTTATTGTTATTGACATTACTACGTTCTCTCCGTAAGCTGGCGAGTGCCGTGCGGACGTCGTTGTGATAACTTCTTATTGTTTGCGTATCGTGGTGTCGTTTGATGCATTGAAACTGCATCGGCCCGTCGACTGAACGGCTACAACTTTGCCTTTTGTTTATACTAATTGTTTGTCAGTTTTCAAAATTAACATTTCTGTTATCGGTCACGGTTCGATTTATTTTTAATTAATCTTGTATTTTTGTATGTTAGTAGGATATGTGGTAATTATGCAAAAATTTTATCTATTCATTCATAAAGGCTTCCAGAATGATCAGTTCTCTTCTTAACTGTCACTATTCGGAATAGCTCTAAACATTTCGAATGTAACGTCCTTTTTGAAGTAATCATTACACCTGGTCTGGGACGTTCCCTATTAGTTTTTAGTTACATACGGTCACCATCTGAGAATATTGTTTTAACAATCGACCTTTTGTAATGTGACGAGCAAGTTTATTGACACTTTAGCCAGTCCTTCTTCTCGTAAAGGTTTCATCGTTTTCATAATAGATTGACGAATAATACCGAGCATGCTTCAGTTCAACGCATTCTGCGCGATTTCGACCTTAGTTACATCTCAGATACTAGGACACCCAGCGCGCTCGCACTTCAGCGGTTTATAAATGCTCGTTTGTATCTCACCTTTGGCTACCGAGGACAAGACGTTGGAAATGCGTCGATTTAGTATTCCGAGTGAATTTGACAGCCACGATGTTTATCGGCCTCCTTTGTACGAATCTTTTTGTTGGGAATAATTCATGTAATAAGGAACAATGATGCATAACCGTGGCGCTTATCGTGCGAAGAAACCATTTTCGCCTGTTTTCTGATCTCTCAATGCTATTACCGTTTTCCCTTTTCTTTCCCTTTGAAATGTTCTCATATTTTTTATGTTGTTATACATAAAACTGGTCTCATTGATGAAAATGTTTTGAAACTGTATTTATTGTTATGTGTCAAAGAAAAAAAAAACGTTTTAAATGTAATTATTGAAAAAATAATGATTGGTCGCTTTAAACTTAATGTTTAATATGCATGTACGAGTATACATCCTGAAGTTTATAAGTCGGTTCCTGTTGCCCGTATTATTAATATATACTTATCCATTTTTGTTGTAACTGAAAAGATGATCACTATAAAAATAATCGTGCAGATAGGTAATTGAGAGATTTTTATGGTTAACCTTTAGTGACACCAGTATTCGTTGTATCTGATCGTAGTTCAAAGAGAAGATGCTTAATTAAGGAAATTTTATTGAAATACCAAATTATTCTAAGCTAACTGAAATAACAAAAATTCTATATCTTATATATTTAACTTTTACTGTGATTTTTACAAAATAAAAAAAGGTACAGTTTAGAACTTGCATTTACGATATTATTATAGGATTGAATATATTATAGTACCTACTACGGTTGCTGCCTACCCTCTGGGATAAAATTTGAGATATGTAGATTATAATAGTATAAAGGTAAAGTGAGATATAACGATTACTTTGGTAATTATAATAACAGCAGGTAATTTGTAGGCTGATAACAAACTATATTGATATCGTTACAAAATTTTATCATTTTACACTTTAGCTATAAATCTACTTACATTAACATTTTAATGCTCTGTTGCTTTTTTAAATTTGTAACTAAAGGTTTTTTGTATATTTTATGATTAATTGTTTTAATGAAAAGCAAAGAGTAAGAAAAAATATATTTAGAAAGCATTTTTTAAAAAGGAACGACGAGGATGGGATTCGAACCCACGCGTGCAGAGCACATTGGATTAGCAGTCCAACGCCTTAACCTCTCGGCCACCTCGTCTTGTGGTTGCGTGTTGAAATCGCAAGAGATTCTCTTGGGACATCATAAGGTCGTATACAAAAGTAGATGCGGCCGTAGGTAACTTTGTCATTTTTTTTTATTCACAAAAAATATTTTATATCGTATTAATTGTAGTTTAACTTATAACACATTTCTTGGGAGGTCCGAGTGATGGACACGAGTGTCAATCACTCGAGATGTGCTCGAGCGATTTGGCCAATTTCTTGTGATGTGTTAGTAACAGTAATTAGTAATGTTCGTAACGAGGTTGGTTTGGAATGAAATTTTTGAATTATTTTAAATTTAGATGAAATTTTAATATTAATAATGTGCCTCCTAAGTGCACTTCCTATATTATATAATAATAAATATTTGAAAATTGCACCGATGCGAAGCCTGGATGAGACGATTGCCTATACTGACTAATATTATAAAGTGAGAGTAGGAATTTTGTGAGTTTTGTGTATATGCAGAAAATAATTTCTCGAACAACGGTACTTATATGGAAAATTATTTTACCCCTTTAAAGGTATGTAATTTCGGATGAACGTAGGCTATATATCATGTAAATAAAAAAAAATCAATAATAAAAGCAGACCACTTGCAGTGCCAGAAATATTTTAGATATATATTAGATACACAATATATGTCACGTACAGACAATCTTATTCACAAATATTACTATGAGATCGCACAGAGCCTCGAACATGCATAGGGTCATTCAAACCAATTCATGGCCAATACTCCAGTGAAGTGTGTTTGACAAAATCAACGCATAAGCAAAGTAGCTCGGTAAAGTGGATGTTTTGACATGAGGAGCTCACAGACAAATAGCGTCCTTTGCATAGTGCTACTTCAGTACTTAGGTATTTATGCATATTAAATGCGGGTGATTATGTACTCGTATTACTAGAAAGTCAGGCGGTCATACGAAATGACCGCTGTTCTAGAAATTATAAATTGTAACTAAAATGATTTGTGCAAGTTTGAGTGAACCTACCTGATGAGATGTACTACGCACAACTGGTTAGTTGGTTTCGTCTCCTTTTATTTCGCAAAGATTGCAAGTCTCTATCTAATTCATGTCTAAATATATGTAGTTAAATGCATAATAAGCAACAATTGTATGAATTAAAAATATTTAAATGTTCTTAATGACCATGACAATTTAATGAAAACAATGATAACTGCATATATGGTATCAGTGTATATGGATTATTTGAATGCCGTGGCAACTTCACCCCATTGGCTAGTACAGTTACGCAAGCAACCAATAACCTATCGGCGACAAACAGACATTTAAGCCACATATAGTAAAGAAGATAAGAATACAATCGAAACTATGGCGTTACTACTTACTTATATATAAGTATATTTTTATAAAATTGTGATGGCATAAAACTATGCATCCAATATTTATTAGAAATTTTAATGTATTGTATGAGAAGGCTTATAAAGATTTTTATTTTAAATTTTTGTCTGTCTAAAACCACTGAACAGATTGTGATGATTGGCTTATTTGGAACTTAGGTATATATTAAGAGGTAAAATGTAAGATACTATTCATTCTCAAAAATGAATCAGTTTTCGAGGGATTTTCCAAACTGAAGTTAGGGCGGGACACTAGCCGTATAATACAACCATTGAATAACTGAACGAATGAAAATAATATCAATCGCGCATCGGCGTTTTTTTTTGTGACATGTCGACAAACGAACAGACGAGTCATCTGATGGTAAGCTATCACCGCCGCCCTTAGACTATAGTAACACCAAAAGTGTTGCGGACTGAAAAGGAAGCGCGGAATTCGCATTATTACTGGCTCCCTGACACTGTGACCGAAATACGAGTGAAACATTTCACGGTCGATTTTAGTAGGAGAGTGGTAGCTCTCTAGCCGGATAAAATACCCTACCACGATACAATAACTATCGGGATTTTAATAATAACAATTTTAATTCCAATTTTTTGGTGATTAAGAGTCGAGCGACCTCCAACTGGAAGGGGGCCGTTTGCCATATCCTCGTCTGTTGTTCAACAGGGTGTACCACGTGCAGGAGAGGTTGGCTTGGACTCAAGGATGGATGGAGCCCTTTACACACCAAATCGCTTGCAGCTATAGTAATTTGATCTACAACTCGCAACTTCTTCATTCATATTCCTTTAGTGTTGTAATTATTCACCAGCGGAATCGCGTGCATTATGTAAGTTTTAATGAAAGAAAGCACAGGTCCATTAAGAGCGGAATATTCATTGTCCACCAGCGACTCGTTCTCGAATAATAATGCACGAAGTTATTGTTGGGGATGGACTCCGCCGTGGTCAGTGGAAAAAATCGCTTATCTCGGTACTTTCATAGTGCTGTTAATGTTGTTGCTAATTTTCACCGCTGGATAAGAGATGACGCCGCGGGAGATCTTGAATCGTGAATTCGAGGTTTTTTAAATGTAGTTAATATTTATGGAAGTGCCTTATCGAGAAGAATAGTAAGATACCTTTTGGTCATTTTTAAATTTAAGGCTATAACTCAGGATTTTACTTTTATATTTGTTTAGTCAGTGAATGATAAGGGTCATTTCAGTTTTTTATCCGACTCGAATAAATGGAGGAGGTTCTCAGTTCTTTTGCATTTTTTTATGTTTGTGACCTCAGAACTTTAGAACAATCGTTTATAATCCGATTTGAAAAATTTCTGTTTTGTTTGAGTGGTTTGGCTACCCACTTAAATTTGAAGAAAAAATACTAAAGATGAAATATGAAATGAAAAAGTACCAATGAAAAATGGGAAATGAAACCTAGAAATTCATAGATGTCGTTTTTTTTTGTTAAAACATTTATTTTATGCCAAATGTGTTTTTTATATCATTTGAAAAAAGATTAGATGAGCCTTCGCGTAGTATGTGGGCACCGCCGCTCATGCATATCCGTAATATCATAGACACGTTGGCAAAAGAAATACCGAGACAAATGACACTTGCCTTTATATTTATATCAGGAAAATATCAACTGATCAATGACTAACTGACATAAAACGAGTACTATGATTCTGTTTAAGGCTTTGACAGATGTGTATTTACAATGGCTATTTAATATCAGATTGACTGAACGCGTCTAGCAACTTCAACGTCAAAAAATTGAGAAATTTCGCAAGTAAACCCATGGTGTATTCCACTGGTACGAACTATTCACGTACCTTAAATAGCAATTTGCACCGACCATAGCACGGAGCTCAACAAAGACGATCACAGCGCGGTAACGCCGCACTCGAATCGCCAATTTGGACGTTTACCAATCAATGACAAGCCCGTATACAGCCCACGGAGGGTGTGCGAGGGATTATCTTAATGGGCGCCGACATCGCGCGCACGAATTATGTATTCGTGAGGCACAATCGGCCCAAATGAGAGGCCAATCAGGCGCCCGCGCCCGCGTCGTCGGTAAACGGCGATGACGGACGTGACGACAAACCTAATCGATATTTACGTTGACGTGCCCCCGTTAACGGCCGGCTGGGGAGATATTTGGCGTTTGTTTGGTGATGTACATTGTATTTTAAATAAAATCGATAGTTTCGGCCTTGCGTAGGATAGGGCTCAAACTAACGAAGTTTGGCCGATCTTATAATCTACGAATAAATTATAGTTAATATATAGTTTAACATAATCGTGCAGTTAAAAATTGTGAAATACCATGTTTTTATCCCTCTCAATGAGCCATTACATTATTTTCTTAATTAACCACCAAATGAACCCCCGACTTTATAACTTACATGTACGGTATAGGGCTGTGATTAGGATGTTTATTTTAAAATTACAAATTAACAAATTTTTATTTCTACATTTAGAAAACAATTCGGAGAATAAGGTTTCGGATGTGAAATTCAAATTTAAAATCATTTAATCATGTAGGTGTTCTGTAAATACACTTATGCACGTAATTTTTTGCTTCTACTACCGTTTCGAAAAGGTGCTTTAACATTTGAGGAGAAGAAACGGCAAAAGAAACTCCTCAGCACATCTTTTAAACAACACATGGTAATTACAAAAGTTAAAACCTGTGCGGAACTCGATTCGACACCATTATTTTTATGTGACCTATGAACAGGCATACAAAGGTGCTAGATCGGATAACACTAAAATAACTGTATTGTCAACGGTACTAAATACGTTTCGAAAAGTTTATACTATTCTTTTTACAACCAGAATTGCGTAAAAAATCAATAATTATTTTAAATATGACGTGTAATCAATATTTTTGTATTGTATACAGTTATTTCGGCAGAGTGAGGTTTCTGGGTGGAATACGGAGATAAACTTGTTATGTGACATTTCTGAGATGTGCAAAAGATTTATCTAGCAATCTCCATTTGGTTAGCGTGGTATGAGATTTAAAATATGGATCTCGAAGAATGCCAACCGAATATTGTGTCTGCAGTGTCTCCTTGCTTATATTGTAAATTATGCCATCACACACGTTGTTTTGAATTTAAAATTTATTCGCTTTTTGTTTCAGGTAACATTTATAGCTCTTGAAGACAGGCGCTCAGGCTAAAACGTGAGTTCATTGCACCATAAAGGCATATATGTACATATGTATATGCCCACTTGTGCGGAGTGGCTGTGAATGGAATAATTTCGATCCGTTGATTTTTTTCGCACAACAAAATATGTTCATTGCGCACACGAAAGATTGCCACTCAAGTCCGGTTCACGTCAGAGACTCAGTTGGGACAAGTGTCAATTGTATTATAGGACCACAAGGACAGTTGTAGGTATATATATGTATGTATATATGTATTTCATTTTAGTATGAACTAATTTCTGCTCGAGGTTCTGTTATTGATTCCCGCTCATATGATGAGAGTGTCAAAGGCGGGAATTAATAGGATTTTGCTAATTTCATGAGCTTTGTCAACCAAGGTTACATACCCATTTACCATATTATGGTATAATTATAGTCGATAATTAACGAACATAATGACTACTACGTTGCCCTGTTGATAATAACCCTTCAGTTGACCTGACCTTGTTTATATCGTATAGACATTTATGTGCCAGATGAATCTTTGTTTTTACGTTTATGAATGTTTCTCATGTCATATTTGTGTACATCCTTGCCACACGCAGCACAGGGAATCCCAGTGCGGGGGCGAGTGTGTGAATGTTTATTTCATCATCATCCTCCTGCCCTTATCCCAATATTATTTGGGGTCGGCGCAGCATGTATTTTTCTTCCATACTTCTCTATCAGACGTCATCTCACTAGTAACTTCCATTCTAGACATCAACTACACACAATCCATCCATCGCTTCTTTGGCTTTCCTCTACCTCTATAGCCATCTACGTTCATACTTAATACCTTCCGTACAACATGCTCTTCATTCCTACGCATAATATGACCATACCATGATAGCCGGTTTCCGCGTAGCCGTCTTTTCTTTTCGTTTTCTTTTGTGTGAATGTGTATTTATTATATATTATTAATTTATAATTATAAAATTAAAAAAATATAGTACTATGAATTCTTATTTCTAATTTTGTTAAATCCTGGTACCGAAGAAGTGACAATTATGAACAGCGTTTATTAATATAGTAAATTAGGTCGCGGTCGGTAGTTGGATGGGTAGCTAGTGGCAAAATTTAATGAGCGCGTTTATGTTAGGAGGGTATGTCTATGTAAAGGCTCTCCCGCCTTTAAAATTTGATTGTAGACGTTAACTCATATCAAAGGTCTTCAGGCGTCATAACAACTGCCGCCATTCTGTCCATTTTGTTTTTCTGTCCATTTCGTCGATGCAAATTGGAGTGGCTTGGTGGAGTATACACTAGATTCCCACAATAAAGACGAGAGACCAATGATGTGCATCTGGCGAATAATGCGTTCACATAATCACAACCCCACACTAGGATACTCTGTGTTGCGCAGGTGGTATTGTCTTGTACAAATAAGATATCATATACACCCATAAGCCAAGAACAACCTGCCGGCCGGGAGTCGAACCTAGGACTCCTCGATCGACAGGCCGTCACTACCTAATGGGCTACGGGGTCGATAATGAGTTAAAGCTAAGCTATCGCGCTGGTCAACTGTTGGTTAACAGACTTCATACGCCTTAGGGGAAATTACTGGGAGCTTGAAAAGTATATCTAGTAGCTTGTGCATTGTAGTCACCGTTTAAAAGTTTCCATTTGGTTATGTTTAGTGACCCGCGCAAAGTGCGCAGCGGTGTACTTATCGCCCCTAATGCCGGGGTATTTTTCTCCCAACGTAGCTTCACGTGGATGATGTTTTTATTATAAAGACGTGTTGGAACCGGGGGAATATTTACTGATGTCGTACATATGTGCCATAGAGTATAATAGCTATCAGAAATGGCATTCGTATTGGCGTCTTTTGAGCATGGTGTGCATTTCGCCTGAGATTTGAATAATGGCAAATGTCGTGTATTTAAAATCAGTTCATAGTATGAAAATAGTTTCTTGTTTGAATGCAATCAACTCAAATATTGCAGGATGTAAGGGTTATTCACTGGAAAGGTGTTTAAGAACTTTATTAAAAATATATGAAACGCTTGATAAAATAGAATAAATTTTTTAAATTCATATATTTTTTTAAATAATGAAGCTGAGCATCTCTTTCTCGAATATTCTACGATTTCTTACATCGACAGCCAAACGTAGTTAGAGACCTTAAATCTCGTTTCTCGATTTTTCAAGCCTAATTTTCTTCACTTTTCGTTCTGTGGATTCACGGATCGTGATGTTGTGAGAGCTTTATAATCCATATCCTTCGACTCAGTCGATAATAATAGCATTAGCCTTAGATGATACTCCCTTTCCTTGACCTCCTCGGTCCTACTATCACCTTTATTCTTAATGAATTTTTCATCCAAAAAAATTTTCCTATCACCTGGAAATATGCTAATATCTTCTTCCACCTCTCAATTTCGGCCAATTTCTGACCTCTCCTTTCTATCCATATTCCTTGAGCGTTTGTCGTGACACGCTCTTCCTATTCCTCTCGAATCTGGCTTTCGGTTGGGACATCGTAGGGAAACGGTTTTTCAGAAAATCACAGATGACATACGTTGAGGAATGGACTGTCAAAAACTTACAGTATTGACTTTGCTTCACTTCAGCAGTGCATTCAATTTATACGCATTGATAGCATATCTTCGACGTAGGGTCATTGTTTTCGTAATTACTTGAGCGGACAATGGCACAATTGCTGGAGTCCTACAAGGTGGAGTGTTGCCTCCTCTTCTTTTTTTTTTTCATAAATTCTGTAAATATCCATTTATCTTCTCTTTACCATCTATATGCAGATGATTTACAAATTTACCATCAAGCAACATTACGTGACGCTGCAGTGTGCTCTCTCAGAAGACTTACGAATGTTTTTCCTATTCCAACAAAAATTTATCTTTCTCTATCATTACATTTTACTACACTTGAATATGCCGATGTGTGCTATCTCGACATTACAGAGGAGAAATTAACAATCTTAAGCGCCTTCAAAATATGTATATACGGTACATATTTGGATTTAGAAAATGTGACCATATTTCAGCATATCACTGAAACTCAAGTGGCTCCCAATTCACCTTCGTCGATATGCTTACACTCTCACTCTTCTCTATAATGTCTTATTTAATCAGAAATGTCCTCTGTACCTCAAATAAAACTTCAAATTCCTCCATTTAATCCATAAACGAATCCTACGCTCCTCAAAAACACGTGTTTTCAATACTCCGACACGATCTACCTCGTTTAATCAAAATTCCTTTACAATTATGGCCGTACGCCTTAGGAATTACCTATCTCAAATTTTCTGTCACACTAATTCCCTAAACTCTTTTAAAACAAAAGTCAGAGAACGTTACTTAGTACTTTCATTTTGTGTTCTCCCTACTTCCCTAGTCTCATTTCATTCATTTCTAACTACAAGCTACCATATACTTAACCTGTTAATTATTTTTATTTTGTACACCCTGCCACTGGATTATATTACTACACTTATAACTTATCGCTTAAAGGTTATCTGAAAGAAATCGCTTTTCAGTGATAAGGCCCCTTATTGTATAATTATGTTGATCAAATTGTTCTTAAGTCATGTCGGTTGTTGGCTCTTAATATGGCAACATTATGTATTTTAATGGAGCATAACTGAATTGTATCGTTCAACTGATCCAGTCACTCCGGTCAAACTTTTTTTGTCTTTAACGTCCCCTTCCAA
>PDGT01000048.1:2266784-2304621 GCA_003671415.1 Megathymus violae | reverse complement strand
GTAAGCGACATATACGCGCCATAAATAAAGTATGTGTCTTACCAATACAGGATAATTTATTGTAGTTAATTATAACCATGAGAAATGTACATTATATCATATGGTATAAAAAAAAAAAATTATTTCACTATGTTCTAAGGTAATACATACACTTCAACAAGCAACGTTACGCACACGGTGCTATGGTGAACAATAAAGAGTATAATTATTATTATTGTTATTTTCTCAATATTTGACAAAGATACCAAGAAGGAAGCCAAATTAACTTATTGAGTATGAAATTTTCCATTTTATCCCATTTAATATTATTCCTTATCCATATACACGTACGTGGCTCTCATTCTTTGTTTTCATTTATATCCTGTGGAATCCAGTAAGTAAGTAAGTACACATTCTGCTTTATGGCGTTACATATTGACATTTCTATGTATTACGTGTTCTATGACGAGGCCTTGTGAGCTCGTGACGCAAACCGCTTTGCGTGAGTTGGATGTATTATTTGTTGAAAACATTCGACATGTTACTTCATGCTATCGACGTCGTACGGTATACCATAATCTTGTCGATACTTTGTGTACAAGGTTTTGAATTAGATATTATGAATTTACAGTTTTTTGTATCTCCGTTTTATTAAAAATCTTTGTAGGCATCCGTTTTCCCAAGCCAGAGGTGGTTCGGTTGTTCTTATATTGTAGATACATTGTATATTGTATAAATTATGTACATGTAACATGTGTACATTCATTATTTTTGCATAATGTTGTCAGTTTCGATTCGCATCAAGTCAACGGTCAAAACAATAGAAACGCGAAGAAAAACGAATATTGGTCGAGAGCCGTTGATAAAGTAGAGGCAATGAAAACCAAATGTTTTATCCAGTCTCAATAATTTATGCGACTTTATTAAAATATTATTGTATTGCATCAATTATCGCAAACTAAACTATGTTGGTTATAAGCTGATATATATCTATCTATACCTACATATAATAAATTGTAACTGTTTGCTTTCTATATATTAAGGATTAATGTGAAAAACTACTATTACGGGCCTTTATTAATGCAATAGAACTCAAAACAATAGTTGTTAGAATTTTTGTCTGTTTGTCTGTGCTCGCGTTAATCTTAGAAACTGTTTATTCGATTTCATTACTGTTTTACTAATGTACTGTAGTAAGCGTTAAAAGTTATTAATTAATTTTAAATAATGTAGGTACTATTTCATAGCTTAAGGCGTAGTTTTCCGCAGCGAAGCGAGGGAAGTTTGCTATTTTTATAATATGTATTCAGCCACTCACTATGTGAGGGAATTGGACTGGTTCGATGGTATAAAATAAATAAAACAATTGCTCGTTTTGACCCAGTTACAATTGCGATACAATAATACGTCGAGAGAGAACGCTTGTGAACGTGTTGATACACTGGAACATGTTGCCAAACAAAATGATTTTAAACTTATATCACCGCGAATAGTATACAAAACTCGTGTACATAAAAATCGTGAGTACCCGTTGAGGTTAAAATTCCGCCATACAAAATGTAAGTCGAGGGCGGTTGCTTCTCTTAAGAAAATCTACATGTAACGTTTGCATCTGAAACATTTATCTACTATTTACATTTTATCAAGAATTTTATTAATAATTATATTTACTCTATTTAAAAATATTTATTTATGGCAATAATAGCTCGACAAGACAGGCAGAACTTGTTTACAATACTACTAAACTAATTTTTATAACCTATTCCAAAAGTAGGGATCCATTTCTCAAATGAAAAGTGTTCTATTTAATAACCACAATGTAAGTTACAAATATACATATATAAGAAGAAGCATCACCTAAAACTATTCAGTGGTTTCCATCTAATATGATCAGGGGCAGATGGATAGTCGTTCGTCACGCAGCTTGAGTGTGATCGGGTGTGGGTGGTACGGGGGATAACGGATATTCAAAATATTTTTTGCTATCACCGCGGATTATTCCCAACTGAACAATACATTACAATGTCGTTATTTATGAATACACGTCTAATATTACTCGCGTTTACTTCAACCACCACCACGGATTGTTCAAGGGGATTAACAGTCAATCTCGGCCGGCCAATCATGACTGACACCAGACGTCGGGGTACGAAGGAACAACGTACGGATCCACCGTAAATGGAGTGTAAAACAAACAACCGGTGAACAGTCAACGAATCAAAGTTACCAGAATACTTTTGCGGCATAAATTTACGAATAAACCTTAACTACATTTGCATGAGGTTGTCAGTTTTTTTGCGATTTTCAAAGAGATATATTATAGAGTATGTTTTGAATTTTTTTGGACTAAAATCAGTTGCGTGTGAAAATTTTAATAATACATATAATTTTAATTTAAATAACATTTGTGTGATCTGTAAATTAAATAATTCCTATTTCATTGTTAAAATTTTTAGTAAAATTATAACGTACAGTACCGCGAAGACCGGAAGAGCATTTCCGTATCAATATTCGACTCCTTACATTTTGCATACTTTTTAAGTAGAGAGTGAATACATACGGCTTTTATTGAGTGCGTTTTACCATTGAAATTACATTGCCATTGACTATGAATACCATTGTACACAATGAGGAAGTTATAATAACAATCTACTAAAAACATGTCTGTGTGTTCCTAATGCTATCCTCTGTGTTATTGTACTGATATTTGTGACTAGGAATCTACTCAATCTGATTATAAAAATTCTAATTTCAGGGATGTGTACTATAGATATTGACTAATACGTTACACAATAACATCGATTACACTGAAAAATGGAATACGAAATTTTCCACGAGTCGACAGAGAACTATGGAAATAAAGAAATTTACAGTTTATTTCTCGTAATAAATGCATGCAGCGGATCTATGGAGAGGTGATACGGTTGTAAATTACACATCTTTATTTGATTTCGATGACTGTGCTTCGGTGTCCGGCGAACTCAATTACTCCGACGTGACGCTTGCGTTAATACGAACTTTTTTTATTTTAATAAGTACGTGATTTTTTACGTTGTGCACTAGGTATATTTGTTTCTGTGAGCGGGAGAAAAATGACTAGCGTTTTCTACACTGTGACCACAGCCAAAGAAACTCTTTGACACAGTCAAATGATAGAGAAGTTTATACAGGTAAATCCTGCGAAGAGTACGGGATGAAACTGTTTTTGATACTCGGAAATAATGTTGACGGTAAGTATTGTAACAGCTTGAAATGGTCTACATACCACCGAGACTATAATATTTTTTTTTGTTGTCTTTATTTGAATTGTGTGACAACCCTACCTAGTATATAAAAGATCTCGGGTTTTCATCCGACATCAAGCGATGGACCAATGTGTGTTTATGTTGATAGGTGAAAGGAAGATAACGGACTGCTTGAGACGGCACCATCACATAATCAGCCGAGATCAATCTCTCTCAAGGCGCAGTTCTGCTCCCAATTAGGTCTCTTCCATGACTTGTTAGGTCTGGTTCATGCCAGTGGTCAACCCTAATTAGTTTCAGACTTTTCTATACCATCTAAAGGTCTCCTATAAGGCTTTTTAATTGACGTCGGTATCTTCTTTGTAGTTTTTACCCCTCGGTACTGATGGTTAGATTTGTATGAAGTAAGGGAGTGCTTTCAGAACTTTACCAGTAGCGGTCTTCGATTCTACTCCTGCGCCTAATTATGCCTAATAATATAGTTACAAACTTTAATTACGTAAGAGCTGACAAACAGACAAATGTCACCATTACATGGTAAGTGATCTCATAGTGGCATGAAACAATGGCAACAAAATCGTTAATTTTGACATGAATTTTTAACAACAAGTACTTTGTAAGCGTTTTTGCCGCTGCAGCAGAGAAAGCAACAAAAACTTACGACTGACCCGAACTACTGCGACCATGATTTTGAGAATTAGTTTTTAAGGTAATTTTCAATTTCTTAAGGAATAAAAAGTAAAAAAAAATCATACCCTGGTCTAAGATTACCCGCGTGGTGGGCGGTATAAACAGTTAAGATATCACGAATGACAAAGACTAAGAAAGAAACATTTATGTGTCACATGTGTACCCTGCACGGGAGTCTGACTTTGGAACCCTCGTTCGTCAGGCAGGGTCATTCGCTACCAATCGGGTTAAAAGTCAACTAATATAAATTACTCAATCTATCGGAGTTTATTTTTATCCTACTACTTGTAAATAGTAGTAGGCTAGAGATTTCAAAATTAAATTTCTTGTAGTCTGCGGGACAGACAGATAACCATACGGTCACCTGATGGTCTGTTGATATAATACATAAAAATATAGAATAATGGAGAATATATGAAAAAAAAACTGTCACAAATGCCTGCCTCGGCCAGGAATCCATTGTGGAACCCCTCGCTGGCAAGCACAGCCACTACTAAGTGAGATATAAGGTCGTAATAATAAGGATCCTACAAATGTTACGGTCTATTGACACAAAAAGTAAACCGACCCTGTGCTGTCATTATCCATGTCACAAACATCATCGCTAGTCCAATGTAACCAAACATCGGGACGGTCCGCAACGTAGGTCACCGCGTGGTCAATCTGTTTGCGGTTAGCTGTGCATAAATTTGCGTGATCTAAATAAATGAATTTACCCGTCGCTTGTGTTGTGTTTCTGTATTCACAAACGCCACTGAAATTAGCCCGTCTAGATGCTAGTTGGTTATTTGTCTCGTCTAAATGAAACGGCGTTCGTGATTCTTATTTTATTAAATTTCATTTTCCAGCTTGGATAATATAATAATAATATAAGAAACGTTATTATTGTGATTTGTGATAATGAAAATTGTGATGGCATATTTTTATTGTGTATTATTTATACACGTGTACACCCAGTTTCCAGTTCACTTTAAAACAAACATACACAAACACTCATTGACACGTGCACACTACCTCCATATGTTTGACACACACGCGCCCAGGCGCGCGCTCTCTAACTTTCATTGTAAAGAAATATACATATACACAAATATATAAAATAAATATAAGGCTTTTTTTCTATACTTTTTTTCTCTATTCTCATTATTTTGTAGTGCAACATTCGTGAAATATTGTAACCAACCTCATCAGTAGAATTTCTATACTGTAAAAATGTCATTGGGATCCATAAAACAAATTTGATCTTAGCACGGGTACCGGAGTTTAATATGCTCTTATTTATGGACTACTTAAAAATTTATTGTATTTTTTGTAATTATACTCTGTTTGCAATTAAAAATTCTTTAATCCTTTAATTTATATATGTATACTTAGTATCAACATGCTGACGTCTATCAATATTGTTTCAATCAATACATCGTTTAAATTTTTCTTTACAACTCATAAGAGCTATAAAGTTGGTATGAAATTAATATAATGTTATAATTAATATTGAAATATGTTGTTAACATTTCGTACTTAAAGCAAGATTTCACTTCATATTTCGTAGCATCGGTGGTTCAGTGGTAGAATGCTCGCCTGCCACGCGGGCGGCCCGGGTTCGATTCCCGGCCGATGCATTGTTTTTTTATTAATATTATTATTATTTAATAGTCATTTAGTTATAATATAAATTCTTCGTATTTTTGTTACGTTTTTACGATTCACATTAAAATCTATCAAGTGTTAACGGTAAGCGTTAAATTAAATAAAAAATATTTGTTTTGTTTATATATTATAATAGTCATTAGATTATAAAATAATTTTAATATAATGTGCCCTAAACTTTTCGAAAAGAGAAATCTCGGTATAAATACAAAAAAGTTGATTTTTACACAGTCGATTAACAAATTTAACTTTGATTACGAAGCGAATATCAGTTAATTAGTTCAGAGAGCAAAGATTTTATATTACTTACAGATTAAGATGCATAGCACATTTAGTGTGGGCACGCAAATTGATTTAACAATATACATATAACATGCAGAATGTGGTACTCTACTGACATGTGTTAATTATAAATATCTTTAACAATATAAAAAAATGTATATATTCTATTAAATCGCGTGTAGGATTATCCGTAACAAATCGCCTAAGACGGGTAATACCATCTTATGAATTACTTTAACTTTTTCCTGACACGGTCCAAACAAATCTGCGACGTTGGACGAGTGAATAAGCCGAGGTGTGTTCGAGTCTGTCGTGTATACTTCGTCGACCGTTCTAGAACATTCTAGCGTGTCAGTTAATGACCTCGAACACTAAGTCCGGGATTATCCCGTCGAAAGCACACCAGGTGGGGATTACCCGTTGATGGCTGGGAATGAGTGGTGATAACTTTCGCATCGACTTTGCTCTTGTTTTTTGTTCGAGGTTGTTTGGAAATTGTTTTAAATTATTCATGGATTATTGAATTTGAAATATGCCTTTCCAAGATCACTGGTATGAATATATGTGCCGAGTCCTTTACATGTGACATTCTCCAAATCCAACGGGCAGAACAGTTGACATTTTGTATTCTTAAAAAAAAATTCTTAAAAAAAAACTAAAAAAAAAAACAACAACATCGTAATGATATTTAAATGGAAAACTCATTATGGCTGACAGAAATATATGTAATTTAGTATAATACATATGTATTAGCATTAATTAAATAAAATACGTTGATATTAAAAGTTATGCATCGGCCGGGAATCGAACCCGGGCCGCCCGCGTGGCAGGCGAGCATTCTTCCACTGAACCACCGATGCTTATGTATAGTGAGGTTAAATTAATTGTTCAGGTGTTTATTCGATTAGCAGTTCAATTGTTTGAGTAAATATTACGCAAATAGATGACATCGATTGTCGATTTATTGTTAATTTATTGTTAATTTTCTGTGATCGCTACGTAGAATAAAACAAAGTTCTGACTGTCTGTATTAATGCGATAATCTCAAATTACTAATAGATAGACCGATTGCCGGGAAAGGTTTAGGTATTTTGACATGAGGATATATGTATATAACGCCTGATAAAACTGAGAAGGGTCCTCGAATGGCGACCACTTCTTGGCAAACGAAGCGTAGGATGCCCCTCGACCAGATGGAGTGACTACCTGAAGAAGACAGCGGGTATCTGCTGGATTCAGAGTGCTCAGGACCGGTCAGAGTAGTGCATGTTAGGAGAGGTCTATGTCCAACAGTGGACTTCGATGGGCTGATGGATGAATGGATGATAAAACTGAGGGTTCGATTACTGTTTGTGAACGTAAAAATCAAGCTTTCCCAAAGAGTAGCGGGGGTTTGGTTACTAGTGTTTGTTAAATTGTTCAATCTTTGTCATAGTCGCTTGCGCGTGCGTTCGTGTTTCAACAGACCTTATGATTCGGTGTAAAATTGTAAATAATCATAGTAACTCAGTCATAAATAGTATCAGCTTGAACACAAACAAATAGCGGTCCACTATTGACTCTTTTGTTGATTTGTATTTGAGGAGGCCTACAGTATCTACTTATAGTTCCATTGTTTATTGGTAGACGCGCTAGTAGCCGCGGGCTCAGTATCGAACGTTTTGTGTAGTTTGAACACGTTCGATGAGGTTTAACGATTGCTAGAGTTAAAAATCTTACCCGTCAGACTTATGTTACCAATGCTCAAAATGTTTAAAGTTCAAATGATCGTTTTCATCAGACCGCGCACAAAGATACTGTAATCTACGATGTGCTGTACTTATGTGTGATATTGTATAAAATGTAAATGTATGACATTGTTGACGTCACAATGCCTCAATCGATACAACGCTGGTTATAGCCTACTTTTTAATTGCCGTGTGTTGTTTTAAAAGATGTGCTGATGAGGATGTTTTTTCTTTCGTCGTTTCTTCACCTCAATGTTATAGCACCTTTTCGAAACGGTAGTAGAAGCAAAAAATTACGTGCATAAGTGTATTTACGGAATACCTAATGATAGTTAGATTCCCGGCCAGGACTGTGATTTATGCGATTTATAATGTTTCTTCTGATTGGTGTGGTGATATCATGTTTGTGTACGTCCATGCCACCCGCAACGTGGGGCAATCTTAGTGCGAGGGTGTGAATGTGTGAACGATTGAAATTATTATTTAGTATTTTTGTACTAAACTAACTAGATAGCTTTCAGTATGTTCATCCATCATTCCATCACGAAAAGAATTTCTAAAGAAATAATAATAATGTGATTATAAAGTAAAATTGAACTGTAGGATTGGTTGAAGTGAAGCCATAATCAATGTGCTCTCAGTTAAATGTATCGTGTCATAAGCAGCACTTACATTCCGCAAACGATCACAGCTCAGTGCACCTGATACGATACAGTACAGCATTGACATAGTAAAACGAGAACGGTATGATATCGTCACACAAACACACTCTCACAGAAATGCATGTATTAATGTAGTGTACTGTGTGTGTCCAAGGATTAATAATTACATTAAACTCTGTAAAAAAAGTGATTGAGATGTAATGCAGGGTTTGTTATTTGTTATATAGTTGACTCCTATTTTTTTGTTTGTCCAAGAATGATGTACGAATACAGAACCGATTTGTTGAAATAAACACATCCACGTGTAATATAATGTATCATATAATAAGCGGTAGTTACATTCAGCAAACGGCCTTCCCTCGTGGCACTTGTAACTGATAAGATACAGTAAATCATATAAAACTGAACTGATTTTGACGCGGTTTTAACTCTCTGAAAATCCAAGGCTTAACTTCAAACTAGAGCAGCGATTTTATTAAATCTCTGCATCGCGGCAATTCAAGTTGGTAAAGGTAAGACTTATTTTACCTTTGTACCGTTTGACTGTGGTAATAATACCTCTCGCCGGAGTGTCACAGCGGCTCGCAAGAAGATAACTGCGACATGGAATTCAGTTGACTGGAGAAATAAGTGGCGTTGGGATTTTCTTTGGCTTTGTAGCTACTCCCGTCGGTACACTGATTCTCAGTAACGTACTGTCTCAAGCACATTCCTATAACAATATAAGCTTCCTGATAAATTGTAGAGGAAAAATACGTTTTCACCTCGCAAGCACTAAGAATGCTATTTTGTTACTTAAAACCAGCGGGTTTGAGCAGCTCTTGAAGTCGTTAATTTATTACATTGTGTTATTAAATTTAATACACAATATTTATCAAAGGAACTTCCTTCCTTCTATCTGGTTGTACTTCTTTTTTCAATAAAAAGTTGAATTTTAATATAAGGCGAAACAACGTGAATAGAATGATACTAAATAGGCCAACGTGAAACAAAATTAACAGTATATATAATCGATGCAGGACTCGTCGTCATGAGTTAGTATTGCCATAACACGCTGGTTGCATAGCGACCGCGGGGGCGCAGGTGCAGTGAAAGGGGGCCATTTACGAAATGCGATTGCTATTTGGTGCAATTATTAAAAGACAAATTTAAAATTTTCGATTTTTCTTTATTCACTGAGCTGTTAGTAAACAACCGCTTGTCAGCTTCCTGTGCATTTTTGCGCATCTCGTATCGTATATGCGTTAAGCAGTTATTTAAAGCATATTATGGTATATATCACAGTTCCCCAAACTTTTTTACCTTTTCGACTACTTGGCATGTTTCTCGGGTTTGAGTAGACCACCTGTTTATCTAGTATTTTTTTTGCAATGTCATCAACCTGAAATGTGTTTTTGATAACTACTTTAGTACTACTCGCTTTGAAAGTTTTAATTTGTAACAGTAGTGAAGTGTAGTGTAAAAATAAAAACTTAAGCCAAGAAATTTTTTTACTTGGTCCGAGATAATTTTAGGCTTCCTTACTTTTATCTTGAATCAAGAATATTTATACTGCAGCCAAGGTTTTCATTTCTTCTGTGCACTATAATATCCTTTATTCGCTAGTAATATTATAATTGTGAAAATAAGTTTTTATACCTAACCGTACAAGTAAGGTATGTCTGTTTGTTACGGTTTCACGTAAAAACTAAGCAACAGCCTTTTGCTCAGAAAAAATTGGTGGACAAAAGTTGACACAGGCTACAATTTACCGCGGAAGATTTTTTTTTTATATAAAAACTTACACGCGGAGAAAATACTAACGTAAGTTATACAGGTAGCTATATGTGTTAACTTATATATTTACTAGCTAACCTCGTAAACGTTGTTTTGCCATATAAATTATTAATTATACGTATCGCTAATTATCTCTTAACGCAATAGAGTGTACAATATTTTTTGTTATCCCATCTTTAGCTAACACAAACAAACTGGATGGTTTACCCAGTCGAAAGCATGCCACGTGTAATTGTCCGTGTGAAAAACATGGTGTGATATGAATTAATAATAAATTTATTTGAAAACAACACTGAAATAGTAAAATGATAATTGTAAACGACACTATTACGATTGATGAACAAACAATAATAATAATGGCCGAAAACTGTAGGTAGTGAGAAAAGAGATCTCATCCCTACTCCGTGCTGTTTACTGGGTCAGAAGTGACACCGGTACACGCCTGGCGGGGATAACTGATCAAGTGATAATTAAACAGTTATCGACCTGGGTTGAAAATTATTGAATTAATAATATCGCTATTAAAAAATAGGAGTTGATGATCATTGAACGTTAAATGGTATATGTTTGTTTGCCATTAACGTACTTTATCTATGTACGTATAAATAAGCAAAGACGAAACAGAATCTTTTCTCCTCTGTTTTTCAAAGGACTTTTCTTTTTTTTCACGATTATCGTCGAAATTGGGCGACAAGACGAAAACATGTACTCGTAAGTATCGTTGATCTATTCCAACACTTTATTTTTTAACTACGCAAAAAGATATATAATGCATTTTATAACATAATTTTAAGATTTTTTTCTAGGTGTAAATGTATTTAAATTACATTAAAAGTACTGGATCTTGCGACCAGCTGATGATAATATGTATAATTAAATAGATTCAGAAGTAACAACATTTACATTTTGCAATTAGCAATTTTCTGTGTCAAGCAAATACGACGCAGGCATCCTTTGAAATTTGAGTCGGCAAAAACAAGAGTAACCTGAAAAAATTATGCTTACAAAAATAGTTCAAAAAAGTAATGTTAGTTTAGTTGATTCATGGCAAATTCACCGTTTTATTTATTTAGATTCAAGAAGCGCGTTTCGGATTCCGTTTGGCTGTAAAGGGAGATGTGGAAAAGTGTTACTTTTTTACGTTTATGAGGGCGATACGTAAAAACTACGAAGTGTATTTTTATGTCGTACCGTGTGTCGACTGTTTGAGTTTTATTATACGATGTCATAGTATATAACGCGTATGCGTCACGAATACCTTATAGCTTTAAGGTTTTTCTCAAGATGGAAGGTTTTGCGCAAACTTAGATACTTAGTAACAGACAGGGGACACAATCATAGCAAACCTTCGTTGCCGTGTCCGGTTGTTTGTCGCTGGTCGTTACTTAAACGTGATGGTAGCAGGCAGTGCTTATTTTCCGAGTATTTCATTGTCTTTCTGGAGATTCAAAACGTGAGAATGATGTATTTGATCCAGTGTGCTTCAAAGACAAGTAACATTTACAGCTTCTATAGTTGCACGATTTGTATAGAAATTTATATCCTGAATGGTGTCTTCGACTAAAAACTTCTTAGAGTGTAGTTGCTTACATCGAAGGCTTTGATTTGACACCAGTGTTGGTCACTTGGAAACAAGTGTCTGCGTATGAACTGGTTGGTGTTGTGCTAATAATATGACAAAATATGTATATGCACTCTTGGTTACTTGTATAATACACAAGACACTTAGGTAACTACGCACATCATTAGGAAATACATTAAAATTTAAGTAAAGAAATAATATATTAAATCGCTCGAACGTTTTTTAAACTAACGTACGGAAGTCTAAAAATACAATATTCCCTTTAATGAAAATTTTTATTTAGCCTGTAGGTATGTAATCCACGGTTGCCTGTACTCTATACACCACGACAGCGGAAATATCTTTGTTGAGGTCCGATGTTGAGTTTTTATTGGATATAAACAATAAAATTGAATCCGTCAGTCGAAAAAATGCACACCTTATATTTTCCATTTGAACAAACACGTCAAAGGGAAAACACTGTGGTTTCGAATAAATTTAAAATTGGGGTTTTTTTCGCCAATGGACTTCAGTCAATTTTGATGTCATGTTCCAAGTTATATAAAAGTACAGATTTAAAATATACAGCACTCTTAAAATTGGTTTTTAGAGAAATTTAAAGTGCGAGGGGCTCTATTTATATTTGCCAGT
Source organism: Megathymus violae (assembly GCA_003671415.1). Classification (NCBI taxonomy): domain Eukaryota; kingdom Metazoa; phylum Arthropoda; class Insecta; order Lepidoptera; family Hesperiidae; genus Megathymus; species Megathymus violae. The sequence continues at coordinate 2,292,401 of PDGT01000048.1, read as the reverse complement.
TGGTCAATTCTAGCCGATCAACAGACTAAACACATTTGTTATCGTGTCAGTACATAAGCGTGGTGATATGGTTTATGTGGTTGTCACCATCACCCTCCACTTTATAATAACCCTGAACGTTTAAACAGGTTTCGATGGCAAAGTAAGAGCGCAGTTTTGTAGCGATATGGGCGCCGGTGAACACATATAATGGTGACTCGTGTACCTTGTTCGCTAACTTCGACTATTGACAATCAAAAAGAGCAGAATCTATTTTATGGTTATTAAAATGTACAAATTTAGACAGGAGGGTTTCTATCGGTAGATGTTTAACATAAATTAAATTGATAAATAGGTTATCGATTACTGAATGTGAACTTGAACGTTACTTGAACGTTACTCGTATCCTTGATTTTCCTTCAATAACTTAGAGGACAATACGAATCAAAGTTTAAAAAAGTAAATAAATAAATAAATCTATTAGGGATATACATTGATTCGGATGCGTTGTAACGAATTTGCGCGATTCACTTCTGACTTTTCGGATGTAACATTTCAATTGAATTAAGAAAAATAAAATCAGTTGACACCGAGCCATTAATTTTTGCGTCTTTCACTTAAAATTTATCAGTTTTGTAGAACAGCGTATAATATTATTATATATATAAAAATGGAATCGGAGTCGACAAATATACAATATGTTTGGCAATTTGATAGATATCGTGTGTGCTTAGTTTGTGCACTGAAACAGAGGCTAGAAATGAGTATAAATCATGACGGCGTTATTGTAGAGTAGCGACCTCTTCCTGTGGGCCTAGACAATGTATATGTGCAATTAAGTGGTGACGAAATACAAAAATTCCAAAACGTATTCAGGGATATAATTCATGGACTTCTCACATATATCATTCTTATTCCTTTTGATATTTGCCAATTTCGTTATCACTGACAGCATCTTGCATCGCCCAGGCTCCCGAGCAATCTATCTGTAAAGGGAAAATTAAATAAAAATATAGCAGTACAGACAAAATTACAGGTTTTTTTAAATAAGACAACCAAAATAATGATGTGTAGATGATAATTAGATTCCTCTTTGACTGCTTTGCTCGGTGGAATTAGCAGGTACAAAGGTCTTTGTCTTGGACATACATTATTACACTCCATAAATGTGTGGGACATTTGTTGCTGTCTCCGCCCTCTTTGACTTTGTTAAGACTAGTTTAGTAAATTCGCTGGATAAGTGTGAATAGTAGATTACGTATACCTTCAAGAATATAATTGGGAACTTACAGGGACGCGTGTTTGCTTCCGATATTTCCTTACTCAGAAGCGAGTGATATACTTGAGCTTCAAAAACGTAGTCAATTAAAAAAAAAATAACTAATAATTTAGCGAAGAAATATTATTACGCTTTCAAACGAACTGGCACAGTTATGATAGATATCTCTATAGTCCATACCCTCTACTAAGATTCCACATTATAGCCGCGTTTGGGATAGATGATACAATTAATACTTCCGTTAGAATTTCGATAAAATTCGAACTTGGAACGCTTCGGTCGACAAGTAGGGTCGGTCGGTCGGTGCTAATACACTGTCGAATCAAATCACGCTTCCGCCGTGTAGTCGTTCGCTACTTCAATAGACTTTTTAAATTATAAACACCTAAATTTTTAATCTTACTTTTTTTTTAAATAAACAAATATGAAATTTCTTATAAAACGATAATTCGCCGAAACATTTCAGAATCGCGAAACAAGTACATTTTTACCGAAGTGAGTTTAAAACCGGGATCGCATTTTTAAAAACAAGTACCGATGTCGATTCGATTCGCATTTTCCGCGTCGGATAAAACGTCGGATTGCACTGAAATACATTTCATTTATTGGCAGCTTCTTTGCTGTAACTGGCAGGTGGGATTGTTTTAAAGCGCATTGACAATACCTGAACTTATCTGATGTGTTTCTTCTACATTAATAATATGCATGTATATGTAGTAACACTTAATGACTATAATGCAAATTAGTTATTTTTTGAAATATGAAACAAGCGATAACTTTTTAATAAAATCAATTTTTTTTTTAATATTCTGAATTTTTGCCCGTCTAACGTCCGTGCGTCTGTCTGTGGCTGTTCGATGTTGTCATACAATATACTTGTCAATTATTATTTATTCTACTATACACACCCCCCCTCCCCTTTTATAATCTGAATCGTTATGTACAATATACGTCCACAATTGGGTTTCGAATTTCTACTATGAATTTTAGATGAATAGACGTTATTTTTAATTGGATATATGAAACTGTACTAACTGGTATGTCGGTTAGTGGTCGAAAATCGTCCGTAATCATACGTTAAAATTTCCATAATTGTATTATAGATAACACTAAACCTAGGGAGTAGATGTCGCACAAAACAAAAAACAAAAACAATAAAATCGGTTGACAAACACAGGAGTGTTTTTTCGTCTTTGCTTATTTATATATAGACAAGCGGCCTGCCCCGACTATTTTCAGGTTTAACAATTACACACACATATGTATATATATGTCCACTCGAAATATCATACCTTTCAAAAGGTAAAAGAATTTTGCAAAAATAGGTGCCGCGGTTCCGGAGATTATTTTCACACATACGTACATGCATTACACAAAAATTACACAAAGTCGTAGAATCTCTTTACAATATTGGTATGAATTTTCGCGACAATACTTTTTATTTCATATGAAAACTGAACGATTGACGCTTATTACCTTGTTTCGATGTTTAAATAAAAGTTTAATAATACATATTAATTATACTCAAGTTATACAATTGACATTCGTATCGGAATGTACATACATACGTGCGGAATATTTTTGTAAGTTTATGTCAGTCGTGAACTTAAACCGTTACTGGAGCAGGTTTTAAGTGAAATTACATTTTTAACGTGATCACGACACGGCAATATACCTCATGTTAATTCAATCAGGTAAAGTTCAGCACGCTTATTGTTCTTTGCAACGTGCATGCGATTACAGAAAAGCGTAACACTTTTATGAAGATATGTAATGTAATGATACAAATACCTAGTAATTTTTGTTATAGCGTTTTTTATTCAGTTTCGTGGAGATGCACGAAAATTTATCATTCCGGATAATTCCGAAAACGTTGAGAACGTATAACATTAGGTACCCGTACTTTACACGAAACTTTCCTATGCGAGGAAGATTCGGAGTTGCCCCGTTTTTTAACTAAAAGTAATTAACTCAAAACACCGTATTGTTTTTTCTTTGGTGCTTTGTTACCAGACGATTGAGGATTAAAGGATTTGAACCGATTTACACTAGATATTGAGGTATAATCCGTGACGTCGTTCAGGCGCGACATTCTAGGAGATGGATGCGTCCACATACATTAACGCCGCCCTATGTGTTTTAACTCTTATTTTGCGTGTTTCATACAAGATTAGACTCCGACCACGTTAAAGAATCTCATTCTTTTTGGTAACAATCCGTTACAATTACCTTTACTGGAATCGCATTGCGGTAGAAATGCGATCAGTTCTGTCATATAATTCAAAGTAGTGTGACTCCCGCACTTAGGACCGGGGTTCGAATCTTGCATGTGCATCAAATTTTTTAAGTAATGTGAATGAAAGCGTTACAAAAGTACATGGAAAACATCTGAAAGTTGCTGTTGAACTTGAACGATCGTGAATCGTGGACGACCGTCTTACTTTCGGAAAACAGAGTTTAGCGGTGGGACCGTTTGGGCTTGTCATATGACCTCCACGGCAACATGATGTTTTTCTTTACACTCACGACCGTAATTAACAATTCCTCATCGCTTCTTCATCTTCATGATTCAGTTATAAATCATTTATAGTTTCTATAGAAGAACCAGCCGCGATTATTGTATCGCTCTGTCGACAGTGACCCGCTTCACCGACGCACACATCCACGCCGCAAGCTTTGCTTTCTCTACGTTTAAAATCCCTTTATACTGTTATGTGTCAAGGCGAAAGATCTGCACACATTAATCTCGCCGGAGAATAATGGCACGGCGTTATTTCTGTGCAATTTTACCCGCTTTTGTGGACGTTTTGTCAAGTTAAATTAATATGTGAGCAGAGTTGCAGTTTAGTAGCTTGTGTTTGTGTAGATAAATAGGTGTGTCGCTTTCGTCGAGTTAGAAATCTCGTTAATTGTTGTTAGCTCTTGGACGCGGTTAAGTACTTCATGTAGTAACAGCTGTGCGTGTCGTAGTGATCCTGCCCGCCGTGCGAAGGGCGTCGAGTAGACTCCCGGCCGGGGCAGACAATGTGACAAATATAAATGAGGGCTGCATCTCTAGCTGTAAGGAGATGTTTTATCGTCGCTGGTCGACCTTCGTTTCTTTCTTTTCACGTTGTCTTGACAATCTGTCGCGACAAAAAAGTCGGCGAAGATGGGATGACAGTTAATGTATCACCACGAGCCTTGCGACAGGCCGACCATAGATCATCAGGATATAGCATCTCGCTCTTAAACAAACCGAAACACACCAGAGTCATTTGAATCTGTTCGGTGGATTTAGTGTATAGTAGGTAGTATATAGTATAGTAGATTATTCGAAATATAATTTTTTATTTTTGCCTTAGTTGGACATTATTAAGTTTCATCATATTTCATATGGCCTCTGCGCAATCACGTGTTCTCAATACATACCAATTTTCATTAAGAGTTATAACAGGATATACGGACAGACAGACAAAACATTTTAAAATGATCAAATTGATATAAATTAGCCATAAAACGAATATTTATCATGAAATTTGACAAAATAAATAAATAATGTACAGACAGTATAGATAGACTGCCGGGTTAAGACCTCAAAAAAAATATTATTACACCTTTATCTGGATAGCAAAGTCTATGTAAATAAAAAAAAATGTGTTGATATACATTTGTATACAATTATCGTGAACACTCGAACGTGCGCTAATTGTGTATATGTGAAGTGGGGTATATTGCGTCACCGAAAGCGATCACTTGACGCTGTATATCCGTTGGAACTCTAATTTAATCCCCTCTAATTGACAGCATTAGATGTCAATCAATGTCATAACAGGTCGCACTCCTAACTAATTAGCACTTAGTTATCTCCCATTAACACTCATCGTACTCGAAGCGACAAATGATCAAATGGAATGGACAAATGTCATAATCAAATTGAACTCCTAATGTTGAACATGAAGAATATAAATAAAAACTTGATGTACATTTGACATTACAAGCGGTTGAATAGGTCTAAAGTTGTTCATCCCATACAATATGATATATTCTTCATTGATATACGTATACTAACTGACGTGAATATATGTCTGGAAATATGTTGGCAATCCGTTAGGGGGATGTAGGGGAGGTCATTTGCAACCAAATTACCTCATTTGACCCCTATTCAAATATCAAACATTTTGGAATAATTTAATATTTTATTTAATATACAGGTTGAATTTTTCAAGTGGGCGTGGATGGCCAAATTCTAAGCAATGAGGAATAGCGAAAAGTACTCAAAGGAGTCTTAGACCAGATTTTACTGACAACTAAAACTGCATCATTGGATTTTTGAAAAATTAATATTCCTAGCCGGGAATCGAACCCGTTCATTTTGAAACAAAAAACACACACTGTATTATTACAGCATTCAATAGTGTCGCTAATGAAGATCGAATTTTGGGAAGTAATTACATGCGGAAAACTTAAGAAAACAACTAATCTATGCGGCTAACATTCGTGGATCTCACCCTATGATGCTCTGTTTCGGAATGAAACACGTGTTGGTGACGGTATGTGTGCTGGTATATTCTTTTATTTATCATAATTGCATGTTTTCCTTTGTGGGAGGGACGGAGGTTCTATGCATGTATAGAAGTATATACGATCATACATTGTGCTTGCGAATTGTTGAATTAATAACTAATTTTTGACTCAATACATATATATAATTCTGTAGCATATGCAAATTATATAATATTAAATTGAAATATTTTTTCTTCTAAAATACACGTTGTTTATCAACCCACGTTGTGCACGCTCCAGTTGAATTAATCTTGTTTTTACCACCACCCACCCCCAATAGTTACACAGTGTGCCAAAACCGATTGCGCTAACGCTCAAACTCATTTTGACAATGACCGGTTGAATGTTTTGGAACAACTTACTGAATATCCAATTAAATTGCTATTCTATTAGTAACATGATCAATATGAGGATGTCAAGACGACCCTTGAACGACCACAAATACCAAGGATTTAGTAAAACAAATATAGTTTGTTTTATTTGTATTGAGGGTAAGTTGATTATTTTTGAGCCAATTAACTACATGGGTAATTTCAAATTCAGCTTTTCCATTAAGCTATTTCCATATTCTTCTTGCGAAAACAACAGCTGCATCTTCAGAATAAGGTAAATTATTACTCGTGCCTTTTTTGTTTTTCAAATAGCCCATTTGATAGTGATCCTGCATGCCGATCGATTTCCGATGTCCCGGATTCGATTCACGGCCGGTGTATTCTAAGATACGTGATTTACCTATTGGAATACGATTTTATAGTGTACACGAATACATCACTGACGTGTACGTTTGGACATTATATCGTAGTAACAGGCAACCGATTCACCATAGATTAGAAGCTTACTTTGTAATTATTACTAGTGATCGCTTAGTGGTCGAAATTCAACTATTATTTATTTCAATTTTTATTGGGAACATTATTAAAGTTCTGTTGTCAAAGACTATCTCTATAATTAGTTATTATGCTAAATCCACACAAAAAAAAAATTACAAAAAAATCCGCGTGCGACTTCTAAAATTCAAACTTTTGCGCCAACCGCCACGGTCATTTCATTTGCAGAGGTTTTATAGTTCGAACATAAATCAATAGATGGCTCTTTAATGGAAAACTGTCTAAACTTCAAACAAACAATTTATTCAAATCTATATGTACCTAAGTTACAATAGATATTTTACACTTTTAACGACAGATGTTGCTAACCTAATCGCCACAAATTAATGATATAATAAAACTTAAATAAATAGGTGCTATATATTTATTTAATGAAGATGTGAAATTAAATGTATTATAAAGCACAATAGGATAGACCATAAACAAAACAGTAGCTATTCATGTAATATTTAATCTTTTTTTTTTGTTATTTAACCTCTTTTCAGTTTGAATTTAACCTTAAACAAAAGATTATATGTGTGTATATATGATGAGTCTTGGTGTGTCAAATGAATAGTAGTGTGCGTAATGTTTATTTTCATCAATTTTATATATTTTTATGCCTATTATAAAAAAGTATTAGGTGTCTGCACATCTTCTCCATGTTAACATTAAGTGTGCCAAATTTCGTACTCCTTCCATTCGCGTAATTGTCGTAAATAGGGGTAAAAATTTTTGCTTCGTGTGTTAATATACAGGTATATAATGTAATTATCATATCCCAGTAACCTGTCCGCGTTTTACCTCCGGTAACTTGATGTTTACGTTCAGAAATAGTAATCGCACCCCAAATAATGTAACCATTACTCGTATTTATCAGGCGTTTTATCCTACGTTTTTGATGATATTACATATCTTAACCTTTCTTGTGAATCAGCATATCTGTTGGTAGTAACCGTACGAGAACCCGTGTCGATGTTTTCTAGATTATTGCATCCAAACAGACAGACAAGGATTTGTTTTCCAATATCTAGCGTGTGTCCGTTCGGAACAAAGTACTTTACAAACGATGAAATGTTACAAATAGGTGTCGTGATCCCGGAGAATATCTCCCACACTCACACAAACTCACAAAATTCGCATTTTGTCTTTATGGTACGATTTTATAGCTTGATGTAAATTGAGAAGTTAATTTTCTGTTTCCCCACTTCAATATTAAATTGCTCCTCGAAACCGCATTTGAAGTAGAAAAAGACATAAATGATTAAATTATTTTGAATTTGCATCTGGGTCATTTAAATATGTGAACTTAAAACAGAAGGTGAAAAATTTCAAAACCAATATAATCACATAGTAATATTTTTCAAAACTGTTTCAAATCCCTAACGGCTTTGCATTTGTACACTTAACGAAGGGAAATTGACAAGGGCTTTTCGTCTCGTGACGTGGGTATTTAGGATTTGAGATCATCATTGGATCCGAGACATGATCTCACTTACCATGATTATGGTTAAAACCTTTATATATTATACAATCATTTACTCATTTAGGTATTTTGTAAATACACTTATGCACGTAATTTTTGCTTCTAAAACCGTGAACGGTGCTTCAATATTGAGGAGAAGTGACTCGAAAGAAACTCCGCAGCGCGTCTTTTAAATCAAAATAATATTATCATGATAAATATAGTGTAAGTTTTGACCTACGCGGAACCAGTTGCAGTACTATTACCTCGTACTTTATTTATTGATCTATGCCATTATATACTTTATCTACAAGCTGTGCTTTAATATATCGACTTTTAAAGCCGCATAAAAGAACTATTTTCAAATCTGATCCCACAGTGTTGAAGATGCCGAGTTGCTATCGATCGGGAGGTCTAAGGCTCTTCTGGTTTTCTATTAGCATTTTTGTATGGTAACAGACGACGTACTACTCATAGCAGATAAACCATGTGACGGTGTATAAGGACTGAAGAGGCTTCTTCTTAGTGCGCTTCACTATTTAATGCATCGCCTCTTACCATCAGATAGGATTATAGTTTAGCATTACTTGTAATAAGTAAAACATAAAGTGGGCATCGCCGTCGCTCTCCGTGCACCTACTCCTCACCGAGGGTGAAAGCTGGTTGTTATTCATATCGTCGTTATAAAGCATTATTTCGTTATATTGCGACTTCGAACTCCAACGAGGGTTCTAAAGAGAATACAGCTTACGATTAAAATTTGTCTGTACACTTTATTTTTATCTGAAAACGTTAAGAACAGTTATCAATGTTTCGAATTTTCAAAAACGTAATACTCAGAACAAATATTTCCCGAATTTTTATTCGACATAATTTTTATGTATAATTTCTATAGAGCATAATTTAGATACAGTTCGTCTATTTCATTTACATTTTTCAAGAGTGTTCAGTTTGTCCTTGCATTATTGTCCTTATATTGTATCGTCGTGTATACGGACGTACTGTTACAAGGCCTTCTCCGACAGTCTTTTAAAAAAAAAAAACTACTTTTCACCACTAAACTAATTTATTTAATACACATTACAGCGCGAATTTTAATTACAATGAAGGGCTATGATTTCCCAAATTTTAGGCGATTATTCGCGACGGTGTCCAAGATCTAACTGATTTTAAATTGAATATGAAATAATACAATAGAAACAATTGATAGGTAAGGAAAGTTACTAGGTTGCTATAAGCTGATTTAAGCATAATTAGCGTGGAAATAAGGGTCATAGCAGTATGAAAATTGTCAAGAGACATTAAAACGTATTGAACAAAACTATGATACAGCTAATGATCGCATATATTCTTATAGTACCTACGTAGGGTACATTTAGACTACACGTCATTTGAAGATGGTGTCTTTCGGAGTCGCGTGTCGCCTGCGCCAGGGGAGTGCGCGTTGTTCGCGCTGACAAGGGTCCAAATCAGAGAGATATTAATTTGTAGGGTGCGTCGTAAATTAACCAGCTCGAGTTATTGTAACCGAGTTACCCGTCCGGTCCGTGGGGGCCCGGATAATTTGTAAGGCGACCGGGTAATAATTTTCACCGGTTGTCACCATACTTACGTAGAAGATGGTATTGTACTGTAGATGTAATTATACATAGATACAAACTATGTCTCCAGTATGTCGTCGTTTCTATGTTGTTTCGTGCAAACGTGATTTGAAGTATATATCATTACCAAACCCTGACAGCTCACAACCTCGAAATTGTGACAGTTTGGTGATTCACACGAAAGATATGTTTTCAAGACACAATTCTAAGGGTTTTCTCAGAATCCTACATTAAACTTTTGTGAAATGTGTACAAAAATGTAATCTGCGAGCCCACATTAGACCAGCGTATGGGTTAAATCTCCTCTGACCTAAACAATCGTTCTCTTTATCTTATCTCTTTGGTTACAGCCGGAACAGTCCATGGGGGATTCTGGTCGAAAGTTGCCAACAATTTCTAGCATTTAAAAATTATGCGTGTCGAAAAATAATAGGAAATAGAAGTGGATTTTTATCGTTACTAATATTACCAGGAGTGGATTGTAGCGTTGGATAACTTTGATACGAATAATTATTATGTTGCGCCCTCTTTATACAGAAGACAATCGGTTGTAATAGTAATTAAGGTATAATGACAATCATCCCCTCGTACCTATTAGTCAGTTTGTTAAATTTTCCATTTTAAAAAAGAAGCGTCACGGTAACTTACAACTTAATTACGAAATGCATTAATTAGCATGCAAGACGCAATGGCATAGAGTCTTGCTTAAGTTTAAGATGCAAGCGATGCACTATGCAACAATATTCCGCATATGCGATAAGGTGCAATGTACCTGCACGAAGCTTAAGGAACGGTGAACGTCTAGCTGGCTGGATTTTATTTTCCCTTTTTCCATGCTTGCATTCTAAACAGTTTGAATAAACGGCTGGCGTTGCTTTTTGCAATTCTGTAAGAAAATATTTATTCAGTGCCCGTTGTTAGAATAGTTTTCTTTGTTCAGGAAAATCTAAGGTCATATAGGTAACAGACTGAACCGAGCTGGTACACAGTATAAACTTTAATTAGAAATCTCGTAGATAACTTTAAACAGCTGTTACTTTCTAATTTAAGATTTTATTACTCGATTTGTTTGTATCTATTTTACGATTCATTTATATGTATAATGGTTACGACCGGACTGCGTTGACGGGGAACGTTTTGTGAGCGGTTGAGACACGATAGATATGTGGCAGTCAGACTAGTAGGATATGGCGAAGTTGATAAGGTTATTGATCAAAAATATAGGCTTTAAAGGTAACTTAATATATGGCGTCTGAAACAGAGTAGATAAAGTTGACAGGCTCGTTGACCATTGATGTCAGTAGTAACCCGTTAAGGCTACTTATGATCAAGTGTACAATGTAAGCCCGATCGCTATTTCTACATCTATACTGATATTATAAAGAGAGTATGCAAATTTTGTGTTTGTATACATGTAGAAAGTAATCTCCTAATTCACGGCACTTGTTTGAAAAATATATTTACCGCTTGAAAGATACATTATTCCGGATGGATATAGGCTGTATGTTTTGTGTTTATATTAAATTGTTCGATCTGAACGTAGTCGGGGCGAGTTGTTGGTCAGTAACAATAATTTTTACTTACAAACATCCATTAACAACTTTCGTTGATTAACTATGGAACCAATAGATCTTCATTTAATAAAACGAATCGCAATTAATCAATTTGCCCGGTTTATTGGACGATAATTAAAAGTTAAGGCGGCGAAGGTTTCAATTAGGCCACTAAATTAATTTCAGAGTCAACTAATTCGAACTACGCTATCCATGATGGAAATTAGTAAATTTGAACCCTTTTGATAGTTCAATGAATTTCCGCAACGACAATAGTTCGTCAACAATTAAAATCCGCAATAATGGCGACGCTTGACTAGTTATTTTCATGTTTAGTTATTGAATATAATTAATTATAATTGTTATGACATTGGTATCGAAAAAAGTTTTTTCACATTGACATCAATTGTTTGTATTCCAAATAAAACTAATGGGGTATATGTTACGAGTGGCTATTTGGCCTATTTATCACTTAAATTAATGGACATTATCGAGGATACTTTCATCCCGGAAAACGGATCTGGTTCGGCTGAAATGAAAATAACATTCAGTATTGAAATTCTGGTAAGCGTTGTTAATACATTTTTTGTCTTTTCTTTTGCAGTTATAACAATAAAGTAATGTTTCCATTTCGCGTTATTATCGACGTATGAAACAATAAAATGGGGAAATATGAAATGCCTGATATATAATAAATAGTAATCGTTTTGGGTAAAGATGTCTGTAAACGTAAAGCATAGGTTTTAGAAAGCGACGTGAGGACGAGTGGCTATCGCTGTACGAGGTGGTAGATCGGTATTTAGAAAGAGACGTATTTACACCATAAAAACCGAAATACTAGATAAGAATAGTAACGAACACGAGTGCTGAAGCAGTATTAACTGAGTACATATATAGAGTGGATTTAGCATAATAATCTCGTGTTAAGTCTTAGAATTTTATAGTTGACCTTCGACTTCCTTCGGGTTGAACAATTAATTATACATACATGATTATTCAAAATTTAAACGATGTCAGATAATTTTTATTAAATTTTTGTTTCTTACCTATTTGTGATGTTGCACATTTATGTAGTTACTAGTAACTGGCCACGCTTCGCTTAAGAAAAATCACGCTTTTACGCTTAGAAATAGCACCTGCATTCTTGAAGATTAATTTATAACTTTCTTATTTATGGTCGGATTGAAATAAAACGAATTTTATATATTAAGTGATGCTTACTGCAATACACTAGTGAAATATATAACGAAATCCATTAAGCTGTTTCTGACATTAGCGCGCACACACGCACAGACAAGGAAACAAAAATTCTAACAACTATTGTTTTGGGTTCTATTGCATTAACAAAGGCCCATATAAATAGTTTTCCTCATATACCTTTCATGTACTGAAAGCGATCAATTAAAATTTTGTTATATGTATAGATAGATGGATGTCCATCGCCCGCTGCACTGAATCCACAACAATGAAAACCCCCACAACAGCAGGGGTGTGAACGTATGACCGATTATTCATTTATGTAAATTTACTGACGTTTCATACGTGATGCTGATATGAACCCGTCATTTAATAAGGTCACACATAAATTCATAATACGTGTAAAGCGTTACTGCATTTGATCAATGATAACTAAATTAATTCATAGCAATGTAAGAGTGCGATGTTACGACATTATTCAATCAAACGTCAAACAATGGTCGATTATGTATTTAAATGTCACTTACTTGTACGTAATGGCAACCTTCGGGCACACTATTGTTCGGTTGACGTGCTTAGCTGGTTGTGTGGTTATTACGCGACGAATAATTATATGACTCGGGGCTAAAATATAATTTGTATCACGAGTAAAGAAATTAGCGAACGGTAGAGTAAAATAGTTTGAGCGGCCTCTGTAATTATGTTCGTTGTAGCGTGGACTGGATTAGGAAATTTTGGGGTGTTTACGTTCAAATATGGTGGAACTGTAATGAAACGTTGAAATGTATACCTAGGGCATACAATCTTGAGTCTAAACTAGACTTTTTATTCGTTTGGTATGCACTATGTACCAGATAACTCCCTGTTCTTGTTGGAAGTAATGTTATACTGAACATCTACTATACCACAGGTGGCACCGTTGCGTTACCTGCCAAGGAAAACTGTTAAATCAGATGTTAGGCTAAAGGGACCCTATTACCCCTGCACCGTCCACGAGTAGCTTAGATATAAAACTATGTGTTTTTCAGCTCAATGACCTTAAAAACGAGAGATCTGATGGCAGTACCTCGGGTTGCATCGCGAGCAAGGGTATTTTTTCTTGGACTCAAGGACAGTTTATGCTCCTTACAATGCATAGTAATAATATGTATAGTATTCGGTACATATAACATGTCTTTTTGTCAATACCGAACGTACGACACAACCATTCAGTCACCGACCGTGTCGCAACGCAAAAGTTTAGGTAGCAGCGGTCGGCGGTTGCGGCCGGCGGCCGGCGGCTCACCGCCGACATCATATATGCATAAATAAAATCCTACATTACCAATTACCTAACATTCGTATGCTAAATTACCATTGTTAATTCGGTTTCATAGTGTTTTTATTTGGAATTAAATTACACATTGAAAAGAGCGAAGCAATTCATCTAGTCTTATCATTAAAATTGTGCCTTAAATATTCATACAATAAATTATCAACAAATATTTTTTTATTGCAGCTATTAGAAAAAAGCTAGTTTCTTTTTCATAAACAGGGAGCAAAATGGCTCTTTGATCCCTAAGCTGGCATCGTCGGTTCTCAATTTTGCCTGAAGGCTGACTGCCAGAGAATGTTTACAGCGTTACGTCTGCCTTTGTTCCATTGTTTTTTTGTGTGTGCATTTTGAATTTGGTATGTGGATATTGTTAGTAAAAGTTTCAATCACCATAAATATCAATCATGAACATTGTATGAACAAGTAACAGACTTGTATGTATGCAAACTAAATAAAAAAAAAAGTTGTGAAAAAGTAAAAAGCGCGGGAAATGTATTCTGCCGTCGTCCGCAATTTACTCGACTACATTGTCCGTAATTCGTTTTATAAAAATTGTGTGTGTCAAGTAGTAAGAATGAAAGTATAATATTAACGCCAGAGGACATTGTATCGGACGCTTAAAATGTGATCTTTTGTCTACAAAATCCCGTAAAAAATATATGAAAGCTTACGATAATTTTATTCGTTGGTAAAATACAAGAAGAACGAAATCTTTTTCGGAAAATGTGTTTTTGGCTAATTAATCTAAACAGCATACAACTCTTTGAAGTATATACTTTATGCTAAAATGCTAAGTTAGTATCAATAACGACATTAAAATCGAAACATATTGAATATTATTAGCTTATCTGACACGACAATCCGAAAGGACATAAACCGAAGAAATCCAAGGTGTTTTCTTGCCAAAATCTTGATGCTTTTTCAAATGACGCTTCCGATGAAATCTATCTCCTGACACAAGTATTTACTTACGTACCATTTTAGTATAAATAGTAGTAGTAATGTTGAGACTGAATCGGATGAATTACTTTTGATAAAACTAAAAGACACAAAAACCAAAATCAACAGATCGTTCATTATCCGCGGAGTGTATTATGCATATTGTTGAAAAATACCAGAAACTTCGTCCTTCTGATATGAAAAGCAATCGATTTTTTATCCCTTACCAAAACGACAAATGTACAAGACAACCGGTTGGAAAAAATAAACTTTCAGGTATGCCTCAGGAAATCGCTTCTTATTGAAAGTTACCTGGTATGAAGCTGTACTACAGGTCACTGTTTCCGGAGAACGTCTGTCACTCACTCTGAGCAGATTCAGGAGTGGACATGTCTGTATCGAAGAGACGTAGAGGATGGAAATCATCTATGGGGTAGCTGAAGGATATAGAGAAGACCCCATTAAAAACAAAGCCAAAATTTGCCAACGAATTGTCGAAAATATCAATTTAAAAGAATCGTCTCCGCGCCTATATACGTCTAAAGAACATCGAGAACCATCACCCATGTCGGCAAATAATCAAATTTCAAGACACCGTTTTCTGAGTAAAATCGTTACTATGCATTTTCATACTTGTTGGAATATTAACATTAGTCTCTAAATGTTTCTTTGTTACGTCTAATTTTTCCTATAATTGTGTGTAAATAAATGCACGTAATATTCTTATTAATAAGGTGCTCTTATTTATGTGCTTATTTTCTTTTTTGTGCTTATTTATGTGCTTATTTTCTTCTTTAGGTGCTTATTTTGCTCAGAGCAGGTGATAAAAAGTAGAGTGTCCACTATAACACACACCACACTATCTACAGAGCAAAACTATTTTTAGTTAGAATAGGTAATTTGAGTCCCTGGCTCGCTCCTCGATTCAAAACACACTTTCGCCTTAAAAATAGTTCTTTGCTCGCTTGGTAAACAATTTACTATTTACATACGGCCAGTGGTAAATACGGTAAAAACACTCGATATGCTCGTATTGAGCTTCTCATTAGGATTCCTTATACTGCTTGTGAGCATAGTTGTGATAAAACCAACGACCAAGACTTAAATATAAACATTTATCTGCCACATAAATATTTTTCTTTGATTGGGAATCGAATCTGTGCAGGCAGTCTCTATAAACCGTGCTGAAGTGTCCGGAAGGATTACATAGATAACCATTGCTACTAAAAAGAAACAAAAAAAACAGTATACTTAATGTTCTATTGTTGTAAGTCCAGAAGTGTTCCAGTACCAATGGGCTTAAACTGGTTGGTACAGAGCTGAGCGACCTTCAACAAAATAAACCATGACACATAACCTTGTCCACGTTGTTGTAGCACAGAGATTTGACATCACTTCTCTTTCACCTATAATTCTACTTATGTCAAAAGTTCAATGACAACGTTCAGTTCATAAAAAAAACTCGGGATTACAGCGTAATTGCATTTCTCCAAACTGTGTGAATACTGAAGCACTTGGAGATGTGATGACTACATATGAAATGCAGTGGGCAAACGTAATTATTTGAAAATTTAATTTAGTTACATTCATATATGTAAACCGGAACGTGCTGCGCCAATTTAATATTAATTATCTGCTGTAAATAGAACGTGTTCGCGAATTGGAATATTTGAGGAGTGACAGAGTCAAAGTACCAAGAGCAAATGTAATTAAGGCTACAAGAGAGAATTTCACATAAACCTGTCGACCTCTGTACGTTCCCAACTTGTTTGCTGATTGTCTTTACGAACACTTTTCGAGTGTATTGAATTTTTTGTCTTCATCTTTTTTGTGCTAGTAATTGGCGAACGAGCAGATTGAACATCTTTTTTTTTTACTTTATAAGTCGGTGCTCGACTACAACCCCATCTGATGGTAAGTGACGACGTGACCCTAACTTAGAAAAAGCTCTATTCACTTTGGTTTTGGAGTCATTTACATCTCATTGTAAGTCATCGGTTTCCATGCACATCCTTGACATCTGGGACCTTCAATGACGGGGTCCTGTCCAAGAAAGAACTGTTTTGTATAAAGCTAATTGTGATTTCATATATGTGAGGAGCTCGTGTAATTAGTGGCGAAATCCATTTTTGTTAACCTGTTGATCTGAAGTAACGTAGTTTGGTCACTATTTTGTAATTATATTTTGAGGGCTGGTTGTAATTTCTCCGGTCGGAAAGTTTTAATATCTCTGTCTTTACCTAGACGATTTACTTATAGACATTAGGTCGGTTTTAGAAGTTTTCTGCTAAAAAAGGAATACCTATAGGAAGGTTAATTACAATACGGTAACATAAGGAATGTAATTTTTATCAAGTTCCGCCATTTTTGGAGATAAATTCAAGTGAGTATTTGAAAAAAATTGCGCTTACGGGATTAAATCGATTAATATTAACATTTGTATTTGAGATTTTGCCAAAATCTTTGATAAATTGCTTTCAACTTTATATTCATATACTTTGCATCTATGTTATCTAGAATAAATATCATGAATTACTTGTTTGAGTTTGATTAAAATATGAGTGTTGTAAAACGTTCAATTAGTGCTATGAAATTTTAAAATGCGTTTAGAATTCGTCCGGTAACAGATATGAGTTCGTACATAATGGTTACTTCGATTTATATAACGTTGAATATTATTCGTGTTACTTTCTGTTATGTCTGAATACGCACACACTGTATAGCAATTTAGTTTTAGCGATGAAATGGAAATGCAGCCGCTATTGCATCGGGGACCGCGCGTCCATTGATCCCGCCATAGCGCGTTAACAGGTCACTGAGCTCAAATATAAACGTTTTATACTACATGGAAAATGTATACTAATGTTATGAACTCGTCGAATTGCTGCTTTGTATGGTAATGGTGAGGATAGAAAGTCAAAGGATATAAGCAATAAGGGCGGTGGACTTGGCATGGTCTGTTATAGGTCAGATTTAAACGACACCTTAGCCCGTCTAGTAGCTGCCTCTACGTTCGTAAACAGTATTATCTTTCTAATAGCGTAAACAGACTTACCCAATTTACCTGCGACTTTTTTGAAATGCGACACAGCCAGAGCCGTTTCGTCTATTTCCCCTGCTGTTTTTAGCACGCCTATCAGTCACCAAGTTGTATTGATTGATTTGAGACAACATATGGGTAGTGAGAGAAGGTTTTACTCGTACTAGACCTCATCTAATAGTGGAATACTTTCCACCACGCTGCTCTAATGCAGATTGATGAAGGCATTAGCGGCTTACTCGTGAGTTGGGATGTTATCCACCTGCATATGGATACCGATATATGAATAATATTTTACCGGTTTCAATTACGGTTTGCGACTATTCGATTGTTTCGGTAAATTTCGGTTACGGATATTAGATGATTTTGACTTTATTTGTAGGTGTTATTTGGAACTATCGGAAATTATTCTAAACTATTTCATGGGATTCGGACACGGTTTCGGATATATTTTTATTTCGGATTTCCGATAGTTTTGCTTACGGTTATGGAGCTCTATAACATCATTGCTCGTGAGTCGGAACGTTTTATGACAAACACATGTATAGATTTACACGACGTCTACGTCACAAAAGACCGAGACATAATGACAGCAACGCTTCGTCTGTTTAATTAATGTCTCTCGGCGACCTTCGTATTTAACTTTACACCGACTCGACGGCAGCCAAAATATTACCAAGAGCACGTAAAACAGTACAACCGCTGTAAATTGTCGTAAATAAACTAAATTTAATACTAATTTATTAGATTATAGTAGAATCTTAGCTTGAAATGTACTGAATAGATATTTATCTATGTACTACAGAAGTTATTGTATATTTTAATAGGTACATCGTTTCAGTGTATTAAAGTGATATATTAGTTGTTTAAACAAACGCGGTTAATTAATAGGTTGGACGTTAAGTCGAACGCCTGTCGCGTCTCGTCGTCCTTCATACGTGAGCCGCTCAGATAATGTAATCCGGGGTAGGAGGTCCCCACTGTGAGTTGTAGTCGGACATCGTCCCGTTTTTCATTTAAAACTTGTTATACCCACGATTACATCTGCCTGTAAAATTGTAGCAGTAAGTTTATTAGGCGATATAAAGTAATAATTTTTGGACGGAAACTTTTGCGATTGCTCCTTTTCTGTGATCAAATTAAATCAAATTAGATTTTTATCATTTTTTCGACAACGGTGCATGGAATATTTTTTTAAGATGTTTTCGCAGTTCTGGAGAAGATTTGAGAATTGACTAGATTAAAGAACTTCAGTATTATTTCTGTTCGAAAATTTGATAGATATATAAGCACGAGAAGTAAAGAAAATGTCTGGAGAGGAATTCCGCAATAAAACTTGGGAACCCCAGCAAGGGGCTATATTTAGGGAAACTTACGCCAACCGCAATAAATTATAGCGGATGTGAAAAATTAAGCGCGATACCACTTGTACCTTCTTGTTTCGTTTTGTTTTTCGAACTTTAGGGCAAACTGCTCCGGGCGTCGGGGCGAAGTAATACCCAGTTTTTATAACATTTACATTGGCCAGAGGCTATTTTTTTTCCTTCTTTTAAAACACAATGTACATGTCCATTTGGAACATAAATATGTTTGGAAGTATTGACATTGATGTGGGTATACGACATTTCTTCATGATATTATAATATATTTTATTTTTGCCAATTTAGCCAACACTAAGTTCAGTAAGTCGAGAGCCCTCTTATTTGGCCTAAATATTAGAAATTAAAAAATCACTAGGTACTAGCTACAAAAACACTCTTCGAAGGACGAAAGCGCTCATTTCAATCTCCCAATAGACGTATTGAATCCAACTCCCGGCTAAGCATGCAGTGTTTAACTCAGTCATTTGCTTACGACTGCACAAGCCATCAGGCTGTGAACGTTTGACTTTATGAAATTGTAAATGTTTACAGCTTAACTTTGTTGATTAATTACGATTGATGGGCCCGATGTGGCCTGTTTGAGATTCTACTATCGTGCATTGTGCATTATTGTATTTCAATATGTAACTGGTAATTTGTAAAAGATTATAAACAAACACTACACTAGCAGCTTCGTTTCACAATATGATGCAAAATTAAAAATACATTTAAATAATACAATTGGGGAAACAAAACGTTGAGTTGAAAATAAATATTTGTTGCCAGCAAACACAGTTCAGTTGCGTGCACTCTCACCCGCTCACTAGTTAATCCGTTCACTGAGTATAAGTGCGTGGGGGACGAAAAATATATTATATTCAAATTGTATTTTCATCTATGATGAGATGTAGTCAAGTTTGTTACAGAATAGCTAATTAAAATAGTTAAGTTTGGTAAGTGATTCACTCTCGGAGCAATAGATCGATTTCGTGGGTAGAAACAATGGAGATCTTTATATGTTTGTTTGTCGTTATTACAGTTACATCTATTAATATACAAATATACAGTTACATCTATTAAAATATGATCTTTTAAACAGCAGAAAAGATGAATAGGTTATTGGAACAGACTGTAAGGCGTTATAAATTTTACACCTTGGTTAACATTTATGCTTCTGTTATACAGACCTGAAAGCAGCAAGAAGTCAAGCTGTAACATGTCATTTAACAATGGTAACTGAACGGTGTATCTTTACCTCTTAAAAATGTAAATTGTTTGATTCACATTTTTATGAGGTAAAGTTACATCGTTCAGTTTCGTGTCGATGATGCTACACGCCATAATACACGACATACGTTACATTTCATATTTAATTTACTTTTTCATTGTTTCAGATCGGATCATTGAAAGGATACTATTTATTATCTCATCACAATGTTCACAAGCGGTCGTTGGAGCCGAGCCCTGATCACCACCGAAAACTGAATGAGGAACCTCATGTAAGTGTACTAACACTTTTATATAAATTATATTATAAAGATAATTATTATAAATACATTTGCCTCGGTTGTCTTTTGGTTTTACCTTGTTGGAGGAATTCGAGCGATATAACAACTTAGCCACCTTCAAACACCTGTTTTAGCCGCAAACCGCTCCAGCAATCCGCACAGAAACAGTGTGATAGTTGTCTATGCTTGTAGGGTATCGGTCGCTTGAAGTTTTTCATTCGTTTTACGGACTAACGAAAAGGCAAACGGGCCTCGTGATGTTAAATAGTCACTGTCGCCTACCAATCTCAGATAGTCGCCCATGCATTGCTGTTTCGGCTGGTAGTATAATGATGGGAATGTGAAGTTGGTATTTGGCTAAACAGTTCCTCGGAGCACTCACCATTATAAAGTTTGCATAACACGTAGAGGCAGCCGATGTCCTTCCGCAGACTTAAAGGTTCTAAACTGTCGGCGACACCTAACTCATTGACGATTCGGACTGTGCATTTTTGTACGGCGTCAAATGGATCAACTTGATATTCTGGCGCTCTTGCCCAGAGACGAGAACAGTACTCCATATACCAGTACTCGATGAGGCTTGAGTTTGTTTTGTCTTGCAAAACATTAAATATAAGCACTGCTTCGCAATATTCGGGAAGCCGAGCTTTTTAGAGGCTAACTTAGCTTTACATTTCAAATACATTGATACTGCACGTTATGTAAGATGTCAACGCTCGGAATACCAACACTCCGGACGAGGTCACCGGACGAGCTCATCGGAAAAATTTTTTAATCACAAGATAGCAATATCGCTTATGGACTATCTATTGGAGGAGTAAATAGTACATCTTAAAAAAAATACCGTAACAGCCGTCCCTTCCTATTCTATGCTAATATTATAAAGAGAGAGTGCAAAATTTTGTGAGTTTGTCTATGTGCGGATAGTGATCTTTGGAACCGCGGCACCTATTTAAAAAAATCTTTTATCATTCGAAACATCAGTGACGAGCATAGATCTATTTATAAAATATTTGAATGATTTTGAATAGGTATATGAAAGAAAATTTATTAAATTCATACTATTAATTTTAAATACTTAGTAATAGGTGGTCAAACAACTGCACAGAATCGCCAAATAATTTTAAAATGTCCGATAGAATGTTTTTCGAATTGTGAATTTTGTGTGATATCGAATGTTTTCTTTTTAGTGGTCTTTTTTTTCATTGGCAAAAAAGTCTTAGTTTTTTTAATTTTTATTTTAAATTACGATCTAATTTCAACCACACATCTACCACTAGCTCTATACTTTTACTTGCATATTAATTAGACTTCCACACGTTGTTTGAACTTTCCACTTCATTGGATTTTTTAACTTAATATGGACTTGAATAATATAAAAATTAAATTAGTCAAGTCCAAATTATACTAGCATAGAATAGGGTTTATTATTAATGAATTCGAGATTATTGTCGTTTCGAGTAGAAATTTTAAGCCTTAGAATTTTTATGTCGTGAGCTATCTTTGTTTAAGGATTTATATTAACGTGATTAAAAAAATTCCGATCAATATCTATATACTTTACGGGGAATGGTCTATTTTTGTTTTTTTTTTTTTATGTTAAGAGCCGACAAACGAGGAGACGAGCCACCTGATGGTAAGTGGTCACCGTCGCCCATGGACATCAGCAAAACCAATGGTATCACTGATGCGTTGTCGACCAGGAAATTGGAAGATGGTAAAAAAGAAAGAAAGAACTGGCTCTCAAGCCCTCAGCCGGAACACGACGAGTCGTTTAGCGGCTGACTCAAGCAGGAGGGTGGTAGCTAGCCAGACAGGCTTTACGGAAAGATAATAATACCAGTAGTAATATTAATAACTTAATAATAATACTGATAATATAATCTATACGTGAAGGCCTACCACCAAGCAGGCTGAATTCTGTCGCCTCTTACGACACCCTGTTTTGTCAGCATGGGATTGGGGGGAGTATTCTAAGCCGCCCCAATACGGCAATATTTTTTTCAATACTATTACTTACATATTTTTCTGTACATATATATGTATTTATGTCTCTCATGCGTCTCTCATTCAGTGACCAGACTCTTATCTGTGTAAATAATTCCTCCTTTTTAAAGAACACCAATTACCATCAAGTGGTCAAGTAAAGACTTGACTACTTGATGGTAAATGGTAATTATCACCTATGGTCACCCATAATCCTAATAATATCGTTGATGCGTTGCTGGTCTAGACGAAAGCAGGTCTCCTCTGCTCATTACAGGCTCTCCAATACAACAATCAAAATGTGAATGAACATTTCACTGACGGTTCTTGAAGGAGGTTGGACAAGTGGGTACATAATCCTACCACCATGTGACATACATGCGAACAGATAGATTCGCGACGAATTACATTAGGGTTTCGTTTTTATAACCGGATGTACGGAAATCGTAATATACATATTTTTTACGAATAGTAAAAGCGAGGTCCCAGACAGCGCCATTACTTGAGTTAATGTATTAACCTAAACAAACATGGAGATATGATACGACGAGGAGCATATTAAAAATGTAGATGGATTACGTGTTTACGTTTGTAAAGTGTAATTTAGCTGAAAAACATGTGAATTCATACTGTTTACCTGTGAAACTCAAAGTAAAGTCATACGATGCGCTTAAGGGAATGTTTTATATATGAATTAGATTTTTGCACTAACTGCTTCTGTACCGAGACGGGTTTCAGAAACGAACGCTTATTTTTGTAAAACAGACAAAATCTATGCTCAGAACATTGTTTGACAAAAATAATTGGCATTATGGTTGTCGCATACACATGAGTTATATCGCATGACGAAAAGATTAAAAGTAACGTCAAAGGAAGCTCGGCAGCGCGGCTCAAAACTGAAAAAAAATTAAAACTAAATGGTTTACAATTAAAATATAGTGTTAAGGAAATTTCATGCATGTTATACATGTTAAGGAAAATTGTCGCTGGGAATAAGCATAAATTTAGATGGTCCATGGTCACAGACTGTCAAACCAAAAATCTTTCAAAAACCGAACGAAGCTCGAATAGAGCCGAACGGATGAGCCGAATCAAACTCGAATATGTGTTGAACTTTAATCGGGTCAATTTTGTTGTTGCGGAATCGAATGTGTCGACCTGCCTCTCTATGCGAGTATGTCAACACGTACTCTGTATAGGTGCGAGATTCGAACTGAATTTATTCTTGTACTGGATCACAAATTACAATTGTATTTCAATTACTTTTCAGTATTACACACGTGTTTTGTTAGCCCGATATAGTTACAGTGTTTTAAACGGAATAATAATCTGAGTGGTCCACTAATTGATTTTAATGTCTGAAAAAAATTCTACACCGTATAGACCGTATTGAAACGAAACATTATAGAAACAAAATAAATAATGCGTAGGTACTATATATAATTTTACAGTGGATTTATTTGAAGTGGTCCTCCCTAATACTGTTAAGGACGTGTGAGTGGTTGAGCTGTCACCGTTGGTAGTGTTCATAAACCCGTGCGATCGTTAAATCGATTTTCCTTTTAAAATGTTTTTGGTAGGTACATAGTAAACATGTTACATTTGCTTTTCGCTGAACGTTTTTTTTGTACATCCAGTGAATACGTGTACTATGAAAATCGTATTAAAGGAATATTAAAATTTTTCATCCGGCACATGAAATACGGATGGATGCATTTTCAATTGCATTTTACAGGAAAACTTTAAAATGAAATTATTTTAGTATACAGAAGCTACATAATATTGAAAATGTACGTCGCGTTTGTTTTCTTCTGTACCCTGTGATGCGAACGCTTGTAGTAAACGTGATACCGAGTTTAGCAAGAAATCAGTTTTCATGTACACTGTTATCCATTCGGTCGGCCAACGGTGTCATCTAGATAAGTACATAAATCAACCGGGATGTGAACTGTGCGACGCGTTCCCAAATCCCTAAGAGATTTTTGGGAGGTGTGTTGACAGTGAAGATGACACCCGCGCTCTCTGTATTTATTTCGTCTTTACGTTCCTTCTCCTGTGAACTGTTGTGATGACTCTGGGTATAGACTGGTTTTTCTTTGCCATCAGAGGTGAAGAATCACTTTAATTTTTTACATTGCTGTTATAATAAAATTTGACTTTTTGTAATTCAGTAATTTCTAGGTTTTAATGAATGTTCAAAATTCTCGGTCCCTTAAGGAATTGTAATTACATAATGTACTAAATATGACTAGTTTTTAATTGTAAAAATATTTTGTTAAAGTTTTTGAGACAGTCTTGTGGCAGTTAAAAATACGATATTTCTCCAAAAGAGTTTCCGTCAGATAGCTGGTTTGGTAAAAGCAATATCAGAGGCAGAAGAAGTTTTAAGTAGCTCGTTTTATATGTTACTAGCGACCCACCCCGGCTTCTCGTGGGTGCAATGTAGATAGATACTAATATGGGCACTTCCGTTTCTGCTCCCGTAGCAGACGGACCCCTCCGACATACTCTCGAGTAAGTCATCTCATTTTTCGACTGCATTTCTGTGTCGTCGATACCGCATCGACCGCGACTTATTTGTTGCCTTTTAGTGTTATTTTGTGTTGGCATCAACTAAGTATCCGTTTCGCGTTTGAGTTGGTGGATACCTAACGGTGACAACGAAATCAGCTAGCGTTGACCCGGTGCGCTTCTCAGTCCTCTCGGACTGAGAGAAACCGGAGACCCGATCCGACTGCACTGGGCCTTCCCAGGGTGACGGTTAGTGGCTATTTCCGCTAGGGATAGTCACTGTTTTCGTAGTCTCGCTCGTTCCATCTTTGTTTTTAGATTCCGTTGTATCGTTCTCGAGTCTCTCCCTGCCGCGGCAGGGAGGATTATTAGGAGGATGAATCCATCCGAACTAGGGTTCCTACGTCGCATCCTCGAAGCTCTGTCTCCATTTATGAAAACGCCGCTAGACGAAAAAGCGGTAATCCAAGCC